>OZ024740.1:69141638-69151638 GCA_964016885.1 Eledone cirrhosa
TTAATCAACTTTCCGCCGAAAATAAAAATTGCTGGGTTTGTGCCTAAATCAGAAATCATTTGCAACAGAATATAGTTTGCAACAGAATATAGTTTCTTACAAAAGCATATGTTGAATAGCATTCAGATAAATATCATTTTAACATTATCGCCTTTGCATCGCAGAACCGGTGGCGATATCAGCTTGTTTGGTATCAAAATGGTTATGGTACTTGTTCGTCGGTGGGTAATCAGCTATGCATTTCGTTTAACGTAAATTTTCGCAAAATAAATTTTGAGGTCACAAAGCTGTGATCTCTCAATTTGGAGAAGCAGCGGCTCTACTTGGACAGACTCTCTGATCTCCGTGCTAGACACCCAATTGTGTAACGTTATTTCAAAGACCCTTCGTAGGAACTCCATTTCAGGCGCTTGCATTCGCGATCGTATTAATTCGGTCGTTACACAAGATTCATGACTATAGGTAAGTGTTGGCACGAATACAGAATTGAAGATAGTGAGTTCGGCTTTTATGCCTACTTCTCTTCTTCTGAGTACTGAATGCTGAAACTGGCACTGCTCCTGCAATTCTTGAACTTAATTCAGGCTCCGACCTTCCATCACTAGTGAACACGGCCCCGAGTTACTTGAAATTCTATACCTCTTTGCACGGGCTTTCTTGAGAACATGAGTGTCTCAATCAATTTTTATTTTGATGAAATATAAATTACACTCTAATATGGTTCTAAGTATGATTTCGAAACATGAACGTACATCAAAACGAAATATATTACATTTTCTTCAAGTGAACGGAAACTCCATGATATCTTCGATTACAGGAAGGTTTTTCAATCCCGAAGCCTTATGAAAATTGATCGAAATTTGATGACATAATGAAAGTCATTGAAATTAAAATAATGAAATAGAATAAGCTGTAGCCTCATGAATATGTTACAGTATTCAAATATGCGTATCTGTCCTCATTTTTTTCCTATGCGACGTTGTGACTGCAAATAAAAATGATTTTTGTTTACTTGCTAGTTCACAGATAAGTAGAAGCAAACACTCGTGCAATATCTGCTCCTCATAGATAACCTAGCCTTTATATATTGCCACTGTCTCCAATGTAGCAAGTACTTTAAAATAACTTTTGTATGATATGTTTTTCCGGGTAAAATAAGGTCATTTTATCCCACCGTGCCGTAAAAAACGGTTAAAAGGGTTAGCAACATAAAGGGTATTTGACAATGAGCGAGAAGCAAGGCTAACCCCTGCCTTAGCAAATTAGATCACCTTTAATTGCTCAATGTGTTAAGGCATCCTTTGAACAGGAGTAATTTAGAAAGATGACAATACAATGCAAATTTGAAAGTCTGGTAGATTATATGGAAATAATCCTTTGCCTGATGTCCAAAAAAGCCTGTTGGGACGATCACAAGTTACTTCCATTGATGATATTCTTTTCATTTAAATGCGCATGAAGAAAAAATATATTGACTGGAACAGAAATGTTTAAATGGCATCTTAGAAATATTATATGTGCCATTAACATATTTGAAGTGTCAATTTTAACAACTGGCTCTGTAAACCTTAATATATTCAAGCGTCCACCAAGTCCTATGCAATGAGTTTCACATCCAATAGCTCTACATTTAAAGTGAATTTGGCAGGGTCTATTGAGTATGAATGAGAATTTTAAGACGGTCTTCTTATTTGACTTGTTGATTAATATAGCACAAAAAGTAGAAAATCAATTATCACTAAAGCGACAATATTCCCTCAAGAAATCAGAACTAGCGAAAGCGTTATATAAAACAACATCACAAAATGGTACAATGGTGGCATATAAAATAGCTCTAGTGAACAACTATTAAGGTATGTCTTTATATGGTTGAAACTTCCGCAATCTGCATGGCGGACATAAATATAATAGAAAAACTAAGCTTAATGAACAAACCCAGCATGATCAGGACAAGAGAAGTAATAGCGTTCGCTATACAAGATAATGATATCCCCCACAGACGTATTGAAAATAGTATTCTCATTTCTTACAGTATATACGATTAATGGTGTATATGTGTTGTATTTTCTGGGATAATATACTACATTTGTCAGCGAATTCACAGAACTGTTATGGCGTGGAACAAAATGCCTTGTGGTTCTAGTTTCGGATCTTGTTTTCTTCGTTAATCCCACCCAACTCAACTATGCTTTTCGTGCTTTAAAGGACAATACGTAAAGAACCGTCTAAGGCGGTTGATTCATGAAATTGCCAGAGCGTCTGACGAGATTTTTGACAGTATTTGTTCCGTCTATTCGAGTTCAAATACCAATGCGGTGCACTTAATCTTTCTCCTGGCTTAAGACCACAATCTGCTTTTCTCTATAGTCATTGATACATTACTATACGAAAACTGTAACATAAAAATATGTAAATATCTTGAACATTTTATGAGCTGTTTTCCAAGATCTGCCTAATAATAATATAACAATAATAATTGTTTCTACTTTTGGCACAAGGCCATCAATTACCCAGTGTATTACTGGTACTTTATTTTATCGACCCCGTAAGGATAAAAAGGCAAGGATAACCTCGGCAGGATTTGAACTCATAACATAAAGGGCCGTAACTCTATGTTGCAAAGCATGGCATCCGACCCTCTACCGATACTGCCAATCCCCCAACAATAACAATAACAGTAATGATGATGGTTTCTGATTTAGGCACACGACCACAAGTTGTTTTAATGTAGTGAGGAAATAAAATTGAGGTTTGATATAACCAATTGTGCAGCAATGTCACTTCCAAGCCGCACGAGTGTAGAATGTAATAGCATTAAATTGACAGCAGGATACGAAATAGATGAAGCAGATGCAGAAGGATAAAAATAATTGAGAGTGTTAGAACGTGACAGCACGGTGTGGAAGGAAATGAAAAGGATATGAAAATAATTATATCTGAATATGGTTAGTCTTTGGTGAAACGTCACTTGAATGAGCGAAATGTATTCTTGGCAATGAAAACATGAACAACATTATTTACCAGGTGTGGTGCTGCATCCTTAGAATAGGCGAAAGAAGAAACCCAAGAGTTGGATAGGCAGACAATGAAACAATTGGTGAAAGGTGTTGCTCTGAATCTAAAGCCAGGCGTCTTAAGGCTGTACATTAGAAGAAAACTTGGAGAAAGTGGGCTTATTAGGGTTGGAGAATCATGCAGATGAGAGGTAAGTAGTTTGCACTATTACTTGATAAATAGTTATGAGACAGTATTGAAAGTCATAGAGCGAGATGAGGGACCATCAAAGGACAGTATTAAAAATAAAGAAAACTACAAAGAATGAAAAACAAATTAAATTCTCAGCTAAATTTGAAAGTAATTGAGAGATCTGCATTCATTTTTTGATGAAAATTGTAGCTAATATTTTTGATATTAGAGAACTCAAACAGATTTCGTATGGATATGCTAAGATTTCAAAGCGCTTATGTTGTGAAAGAATTAAAACCGAAACTATTCCCACAGAAGCCTGCTTTGCAACTGCAAATTCATCAACAAAATAAATTTCTCAGATATGGCATAGAATTTTAAAAAGAATAAGTATGATAAACATATCAAATCATATATAAATATAATATACGATGCACACTTGGCATTAAAACATCTATGGAAAATAAAAAGCAAAATGTATCCACTAAATCTGGACACATAGCCAGTTATGAAAAGTGCACTAGATTCTTTAAGTACAACATGTTCAGACACAATCCAGAAGAATAGGAAAATCATCATTTACATTAAAATTTGTTGCATAAAAACGTACGGGAGTAATATTTGGGTAGGAGAAGAAAGTCATATAGCCTGCTTATCTGCTTTGACCGAACAAAATATTAACACAAATAAGCATTTTTGCATCTTCCTTAATGAGGAAGAAGGCTGTAAACGTGGGTCCTACGGTTGTAAAGATCAACTACTCGTCACTAAGCTCATTTTAAAAGATTGTCACAAACAGCGCTATAACCTCTCAATATCTTGGTAAGATGTAAAAGCTTGCTTTCGTATCCATAATTGCTTGTTTCTATGTATGTATGTATGTATGTATGTATGTATGTATGTATGTATGTATGTATGTATGTATGTATGTATGTCAGGTCACTCTTCACTGCTACTGGTAACATGGAACCCAGTACAACCTGTGCATGGTTGGGACTTCTGTGACTAAACCGGCAACCCCACTAAGCTTGCTTGGTGAAGAGGGTGATATTGGACACCCTACGAGATGAAAAACAAAATCCGTCAAATGGCCATCCAATAAAGATTTTATAAAGAGACTCAAATCTTCGTTAAGACATATCTCTAGGAGAAGGTCAGCCTGATATAAAACTTGCGACATAGTTTGCATCCAATGATTAATACCAGTTCTTCTTTTGGGGCAAATACACTCGATGTTCAGAGAATGAGATTGGCCCTGATTAAAAAAAGCTTCAAAACAGGCATCGCTTGATATGTGAAATTGTTTGCAATGCATGTGATATTTTTGGCAATGCTGGCCATAGGCAAGTCCCTAGCAGGACTAAAAAGCCATGTCCATGGTATCAAGCGATGGCTTTACTCGAGATCCAGTTGTAACCATCATGTATGTATGCATGTATGTATGTAAGTATATGAGCTTGCATATATGTATGTGAGAATGTATATAGGCATGTATGCATGTGTGTCAACATGTATGTATATATGCATGTATGCATATATGCATTATGTATGTTTCTCTTTCTCTTAATTTCGAGTACATTCTTGACCGGCCACTTTCCTGGTGGCAAGGTTGTAAAAGAAAAGAAATTGTCATCCCTTCAATCGCAAGAACGTTTTGCAAACTTTGAAGGTGCCAGCTATCACAGCCATGTGTAGTCTATGAATTAGGGAGCTGCGTTCTTTGTCCACAAATCCAAGTTCCTTTATACTTTGGTCCAAGCGGGCTGGTATATAACCTGCAGCTCCAATAAAGTGTAAAAATATGAAACTGAAGGGGTATCTTGGATACTGGATCTGCAAACTCCTCATCAATGGTTGACAACAAGTGAGCAGCTGATCTCTACAACAGAACACGTTTTCAATGTGTGGTCCCAAGCAATAATATTAGGCCGGTTGTGTTTTAATTTGGTGGCAGTTTTTATTTTCAAGTTCCACCAGTATAATCCCGCCGAGGTTAACTTTGCCTTTCATCCTTTCGGGGTCGATAAAATAAAGTACCAGTAATGTACTGGGTAATTGCTGGCCTTGTGCCAATAGTAGAAACAATTATTTAGGGCGCGGTGGATTGGCAGTATTGGAAGAGAGTCGGACGCCATGCTTTGACGCATAGAGTTACGGCTCTTGCTATTCTGAGTTCAAATCCCGCCAAGGTTAACTTTCCCTTTCATCCTTACGGGGTCGATAAAATAAAGTACCAGTAATACACTGGGTAATTGCTGGCCTTGTGCCTAACGTAGAAACAATTATTTAGGACGATTGATTGGCGGTATCGTTAGAGCGTTGGACTCCATGCTTCGCAACAGATAGTTACGGCCCTTTACGTTGAGTTGAAATCCCGCCGAGGTTAACTTTGCTTTCATCCTTACGGGGTCGATAAAATAAAGTACCAGTAATGCACTTGGATAATTGCTGGCTTTGTGCCAAAGGTAGAAACAATTATTTAGTGCTATCTATCTCAACATATTCCTCATCATTTGTTTTTAATTTTGTTTTCCTAAGTGCGCTCCATATGATTCTAGCTATCACTTCGTGTCTCATAGGGAGGGAGTAGCGAGACGACAGTCTTTCGCAGTTGGCAACAATGTGGCTAACATCTTCGATCTTTGTTTTACAAAGCCAACATTTATTATCGACTGATGGCCTTCCTATTTTGCATAGAGATACTCTTCAAGGTGGGATTTCATAAACTTGTCGGAACTCCATGCCAGTCTCTTTGAGGGGTGTTCCCTCTATGGTCTGTGATTTTCGTCTCATATACCCATGCACAACTTTCTCTGTAAATTGGTCTATTTTTTTATCCTGTTCGAAGATTGAATAGGATCTTCCAATTTCCCTGGAAGAGAGATTTATATCAGGCCTTATTCCATATCTCTCCTGCAGATGATATTATTTCCTTCATCAGTGCTGGGCAAGATGGTTTCTCTTCTGCTGAAGATTTTACTTCAGTGTTACTATTTGGGTCACCTATGATGTTTATATGGATTTTAGACCCCGGCCACCTTTTTTGGTGAGAAGTATAGCCTATCCACATCTCCATTCATGTTAAAATTTCCAGTAACACTGAAACGTTTGCGAGTTCTTACACCCATATCACTTAGTTCTTGCAATAACCAGTTCAGCAGGCCAAATGTTGGCATTAGGTTTGGCACAGCATAAGCATTGTGGGCAATGTAATTGTTATACGCTGATAGTTCTGATGACCATATTTTCTTTACCCTCCGGGGGTATTCAGTTCTGCTTCTCTCATTATTTATGGGTCCATCATATCTGAGATTCTCATCCTGTCCAAGATATCTGTAGTTGCCACTTTACTGTAGAGGTTGTATTGACAAGCCGTTCAGCTCTAGATTTCCAGAGGAGGGAACAAACCTTCCGGGTTTTACTGTCAAATATGCACATTTGGACTAACCAAAGTTCATTCTGATATCTGCAGAAAATTGTGTAAAGAGGTCCTATTGTTTTTAATATAGTTGGTATTTGGCCCATACAACTTCAGATCATGAACAAATAAAAAGATGGGAGATACTTTTGGACCCACTTCCATGAGCACTTTGTTATGTGAGCAGGTATGATAGTGGGTTTAGTAAGAGGACGAACAGCAGCACTGATAAACTATCACCCTGAAAGATGCCTTTCTGGTAGTGTATTGTATCAGTCTTAATTTGCTCCTTCTTACACCTATTGGTGTACCAGTTCTTGGTCAGACGCTCAATAGCTGCTACTAGTGGTTGTGGAACTTTGACTAACTGGAAAGCCTTAATAATCCACCCATGAGGTACACTATCAAAAGCTTTCTGATAGTCAAGCCACACCACAGTTATGTTCCTGTGATTCTTTGCTGATTTTTTCCTGTATCATTTTATTTGTTAGTAAGTGATCTATGCAGCCACATACCTCCTTCTTTCCACCAGCTTACTCAGGTGTTATAATTATGTTGGTGGCACAATGATCCTGTAAGAACAGATTAAGTTACCCTTATATGTATGTATGTATGAAAAATTAAGAATGTAAATATGAATCCAAGTTTGTTTCTAGTTGCATTATCCTTCATCTAAAGTCATATGTATGAGAATATTTCCATACATAATGTACTCCACAAAAATGTATATACATGTAAACACACACAAACATTGCATCATGTTTAACTACACAGAATAAAAAGTTATTTCCAGTGGTGAACCACCAAATTCAATGAATATATATATATACATACACACACATACGCACACACACATATGTATATATATATATATATATATATTATATATATATATATATATATATATATATATACATACACACACACACATACACACACACACATATATATATGTGAGTATGTGTGTATATGTGTGTGTATGTGTGTGTGTTTATGTGTGTACGCGTGTGTGTGTGTGCGTGTCTGTGTGTGTGTGTGTATTCCGTTTCAATTTCATCGATACATGTTTAATATGTTGGTCCCCCGGGCTAACGAAACGTACATACATGGTATGGCGCTGTTTGTTGTATTAACTGTCGTTAATAATTATATACATACATACATATATATATATATATATATATATATATATATATACGCACACATTCCTTAATTAGAGTGCATTCAGAACACTGTTTTATACCATATTTTCAATAATTATAAAAGTATGTACCCATTAAAATAATAGCTACTTCACCATTATTGTTAGGGCATTGAGCATATATATTAATCTATAATAATATCTGTGTGTGTGTGTGTGTGTGTGTGTGTGTGTGTGTGTGTGTGTGTGTGTGTGTGTGTGTGTGTGTGTGTGTGTGTGTGTGTGTGTGTGTGTGTGTGTGTGCGTGTATGTATATATGTGCGTGCGTGAGAATGCATTTGTATATATCTATATAGGTGTGTATGTGCGGATGTATGTGTCAGCGTGTTTGAGTAAAGACGAACAAAAACACGCACACAAATGTACACACCAAAAGACACCCACACATATACACTCATGTTTGCAGCCGTGTTCATTAACTTCACAATTTTGCAACGGAATGCGTTCTAATATGTTTTCTGCTGTGTATATATGTGTGCATGCATTTATGAATGTATACATTTACATGTTTTTCTGACATGCCTCTCTGCTCGTCTGCCGGTATGTATATATGCGTGTACATATTTACTGAATGTGTGGGCTAATGGGAAATGTTGAGAGTTTTTGTAGATTATATTTGAAATCTTCTAATTCGTATATATATATATATATATATATATATATATATATATATATATATATATATATATATATATATATGTGTGTGTGTGTGTGTGTATATACATATATATATATATACATATATATATATATATATAATATTTTCCATATACTAGTTTTTATGTATTTTCTTGTACTAAATATTTCCTTAATAATTACTTCTTAATGAATATATCATGAAATAAAATAGAAGCTAAAATACATTTAAACAAAGAAAATGGACGTGCTTTTATTTTCTTTCTGTTTGCATAGCATCTTTATTTGTTTTTGTTTTTGTAATTCGAGTGCAGATATATTGCAAATTATTACCGAAATATGCATTTTCTTTCTCGGTGAGTTTCAATGAGGAGTTAGTTGGGTGCACATTTTTCCTTGTGGCATCACTGACAAGAACAGATACGTCGACAACTGTTGAAATACTATGATTCATACATAGGAAGCTATCTTAGCCTGAAGGCTCTGACTCAGACATAGCTATTATGCATTTATTTTTCCCCTCGTCTCAGCATGAAACCGATCGTCAATAATGACAAATAATACGTGATAGGATTCATTCACCATACACAGCTATATTTAAATATACGTATAACAATATACAGCTCGCACTCAACCCAGCACACTGCTATTGAAAACATCGCTAACACCGCCGACACCACTGCAACGTTCCTGATATAAAAAAAGCAAAATAAAAAAAATGAACGAATACGTTTTTTTTTTAATATCATAAACCAAGCATCTGGAGATATTTTTCTTTTATTTTCTGCATTTTTTCACTTTAAATGTGAAAACTTCGGTGAAGCACTAAACCTTGCATATCGGTAAATGCACGTATTCTGGCTTTCATCTAAATACACAACATCACAATATTAGCGATAGGAAGGTGCAAAGTGACGAACAAGGCACCTTAAAAACTAATTCTTTACGTTGTGAGTTCAATTCCTTTCTTAGTTAAATTTGTATTTTCATCCTCCTGGGTTGACCGTTAATAAATACAACTCTGTATTCATCATTAACCACTTAGACAACTTTTTATGTGTGACAAACTAATTATTATGCATGCTATGGGATAGAAGACTATCAGAATTGTTAGAACATCAGACAAAATGTCTGATAGTATTTAGTTAAAGTTTTAGTTTCAGTGTTGAAATTTGAATTCTGCGATTCACACTTACCTTTCAAATAACGGGATGTACTTAATTGACTAACCCCATCAGATCAAATTTTTGCCTTGTCCCTATGTGCGAAACAAATATGATATATGATATGAGGGTCCTGGTTTTAAAGAATAATAAAATCATAAGATGAAATGCATTGGTTATATGTTAAGGATAAACATTCTGAATCAAGTTTCGCTGAAAACAATTTTACTATTCATCCTACCACGGTCGATAAATTAACGTATCAGTCAAGGACTGAAGTATCTTTAATTAACTAATCACTCCCCCTCATACCTATCTGTAGCATTA
Source organism: Eledone cirrhosa (assembly GCA_964016885.1). Classification (NCBI taxonomy): domain Eukaryota; kingdom Metazoa; phylum Mollusca; class Cephalopoda; order Octopoda; family Eledonidae; genus Eledone; species Eledone cirrhosa. The sequence goes on from OZ024740.1 coordinate 69,151,570, forward strand.
TGCATGTCCTAGAAACGATTATTATTATTATTAGTGTTCTATGGGGGCGGTGGATTGACACAATGCTTT
>OZ024740.1:69159138-69166638 GCA_964016885.1 Eledone cirrhosa
ATGTTAACGGCTGAGTAGCCCAATTGGCATATCGAGTGGGTTAATCGGCCGGGTGCACCGAAAACGATAAACGGAAAAAATGAAACGAGATTTCATTACCCACTCTTAGTACGGCTGTTACTTAAATATAAGTGTGTACACGTACATACATATATATATACAGACGTACAGTAGTATGTATATATATATATATATATACATACATGCACGCATATATATATGTACGTATGGATTCACCGAACATTTATTATAATGCTCGGTGTGTTTGTAAACAAACATCCCGTATTAAGCCGTAGTGTCCAACAGCCATTGTTGCTCGTTTGTTCAACACTGACAAAGGAACGCTGTACTAGTTTCAAGCTTATTAGCTATCGTCAGCAACGTATACTTTCGTGCCAGATTGTTGAACGTATATACTTAACTTATGCATGTTAACGGCTCAGTAGCCCAATTTGCATATCGAGTGGGTTAATCGGCCGGGTGCACCGAAAACGATAAACGGAAAAAATGAAACGAAATTTCATTTCCCACTCTTAGTACGGCTGTTACTTAAATATAAGTATGTACACGTACATACATATATGTATACAGACGTACAGTAGTATGTATATATATATATACATACATGCACACATATATATATGTACAGTGTTGAACAAACGAGTAAATGCTTGAAATAAATCATAGTGTATAGCGTACTCTGATTCTGTAAGAAACTTTATATATATACATATATATTAGTTACTCTTCTTATTTAATTACATAATAAACAACGCAATATAATTATTCCATTACCAAAGGTTTCAAGAAACTATACGATCCTTACAGAAATGTTCGGCCCGTTTTCCAGACGAAATAGTCCATCTGTCGATCGACTGTAAAGATATATATATATATATATATATATATATATATATATATATATATATATATATATACATGTAAAGTTATATTTAAAATTGTTGGGTTACAAATAGTAAATATTTATAACTGATAAAAAAGCACTCGACAAATATTTGGAGTATATTTACAATATTAAATAAATGGAAAACTATATTTATAAAACCATATTTATTTCATTATATATATTTCGGGGATATCATATTAACAATATGCTATGCCTTCATCAGACAAAATACAATATAAACAGTTTTATAGATAAATATATTCGACATACCGTAATAAACATCAACTTCATTTGAAGAGGTTTACGCTAGCGTATGTCGAATATATTTATCTATAAAACTGTTTATATTGTATTTTGTCTGATGAAGGCATAGCATATTGTTAATATGATATCCCCGAAATATATATAATGAAATAAATATGGTTTTATAAATATAGTTTTCCATTTATTTAATATTGTATATATATATATATATATTATATATATATATTATATGTAGGAAAAGAGTCCTATTAGCCACTCTACTGCCCTAAGTATCAAGTACTTTGGTACGTTATGGTCCACCTGGTTTTCTTACCATACTTTCTTTGTTACATATATATATATATTTATATATACGAGGTGTGTCAGAAAAGTTACAGGACTGATGTCACAAAAAATTTATTTCAAACCCAAACTTCACACTAAGAGATTTCTCCTTCAAAGTTATCCCCCTGGAGTATGTAACTGTAATCTTAGCTCTCTGCAGCGATCAAACTTTTTTCTTCATAATTTTATATACATGTCCTCTGTTTCAGGTCGTCAAGCAATGATCACAGAGCAACGAACAAACTTGAAGTTTCTGGTACGGTTGGGGAAAACTCGTCAGAAACACTGGGATTGCTGCAGCAAGTGTGTGTAGATGAGACGATGTCACGCTCACGTATTTTTGAGTGGTGTAAGATGCCCCCAGGAGAGGAAGGCCCTCAACAACCAGGACTGAGGTCAACGTTGTGCGCGTCAGGCAGATGGTGCGTAGCGATCGTCGGCTGACTGTTCGACTGATGGCAAATGAGCTGAGCATGAATCGGGACAGCGTCTGGAAAATTCTCACTGAAGATTTGGACATGCAGAAAGTCTGCGCGAAGGTGTTGCCAAAACTGCTGAACGATCACAAGAAGGGTCGACGCATGCAAGTGTGCAAGGACACCCTCTAGCGTCTTGAAACCGAACCAGACTTTCTAGGGACAATCATCACCGGTGATGAGTCATGGATCTTCGAGTACGACCCGGAGGGGACCTGTTTTGAAGACGTGGACGACATCAAAAAGGCCATGACGACGGAACTGCGGCGGATCACAGAAGAATCATTCCAGGAGTGCATGCAAGCATAGCAGAAAAGGATGGAAAAGTGCATTACATTCCAGGGGGATTACTTTGAAGGAGAAAACACTTAGTGTGAAGTTTAGGTTTGAAATAAATCTTTTGTGACATCAGTCCTGGAACTTTTCTGACACACCTCATATATATATATCAGGGGTGGTGGAAGAATTGTTTGCATTGGGGGAGAGGGGTATTTTACACAATTTAGTTGTAGTAATTAGTTTAGCTCTTTGCACTCTGAAATGATCAGAAAACCTCGCTATGCAATAAACATAACTTGTACATAATTTGTAGGGTATATCAAAAAGTTGTGTTTTGGTAGTTTGGGGAGAACATATTATCATTCGAGAGGGGCATGTCCCTCCAGTTCCAGCGCCACTGCACATATATAATTTTAAAAAATTAGGAAAGGGGACAGAGCATAATTTAAAAAAATTATATATGTACTGTTGGGCTGGAACTGGGGAGGGAGGAGTATGCCACTCCCTCAATAATTATATATTTACGAATGTACACTATACAATTGCTGATTTCTCAAGTCACCCGCCACCCCCTCATATGGGACTCGAATGTGCCACCAAACTCTCCTTCTCTCCAGGTCTATCTCACAAAACTATTTTAACACACTTCTCTGTTTCTACTAAAACCAAGGAAGGAGAGGAGAGGGAGCAAGGTTAGCAATTGAAAAGGAGAACACGAAGAAAAGAAGACCAAGTAGAGCAAGGAGAAAAGGAGAGCAAGGAGAAAAGGAGAGCAAGAAGAAAAGGAGAGCAAGAAGAAAAGGAGGGCAAGGAGAAAAGGAGAGCAAGAAGAAAAGGAGAGCAAGGAGAGCATCGTGAAAAAGAGAGCAAGGAGAAAAGGGAGAGCATGGGGAAAAGGAGAGAAAGGATAGCAAGGAGACCAAGGATAGCAAGCAGAAACAGAGAGCAAGGTTAACAATGAGAAAAGGAGAGCAGGAAGAAAAGGAGAGCAAGGAGAAAAATATAGCAAGGATTGCAAGGAGGAAAGGAGAGCAAGGATAAAAGGAGAGCAAGAAGAACGGGAAAGCAAGGAGAGCAAGGAGTGCAAGGAGACGAAGGAGAATCGGAAGAGTGGAGAGGGAAGGGAGAAATTATGTATATGGAGGAGGAAGAAAGGATGGTAAAAGATGGAGAAGCAGAGGTAGGATAGTAAAGAAGAGGAGGAAGGGGAGGGGGTAGAGGAAGAGTAGGAGTTTAGGGAGGTAGAGGAGTAAGGGGAGAAATAGTGGGTAAGGGGGAAATGAGGAGGGAGAGGAGTTTGATGAAAAGTAGGAATATGTGGAAAAATAATGAAGTCGATTAAATGGAGGGGCGAGGAAGTTGAAAAGGGAGAAAGTGGGGGAAATAGGGGTAAGAGGGTCTCACCCACCGATATATATAATCTCCGAGCCTCAAGAGTCCTCTACCGGCCACATGTAGCTGGATGTGTAATTCAGTATGGGGTTGGGAGAAAAGAATACTCAATACCGAGTACTCTTTTTTCTAAGCCGTCAATCAAATACGGATGTATATCCATATATATATATATATATCCGTATGTGGACGGCTATATATACACACACACAACACACATATGTATATATATAAATATGGGGCCAGGAGGGAAAGAGAAGGAGTTAAAGAGCCTAAGGGCATGATTGGTGTCGTGGATGAAAGAGGGGAGGTTGAGGACTAACGGCGCGAGGAGTGTATCTAAGTATTCTGAGATGATTTCGGGGGGGGGGGGGGAGTTGCACGCGGAAACGATAGGGCGGCCGGCATAATTTCGTTTGTGTATTTGGAGGAGGAAGTAAATGGCGGGTATTTGAGGTGTGCGTACTATAAGGTTGGTTTCTGTGAGGGGTAGGAGAGAGGAAGAGATGAGCTGGTGAATGGTGGTGGACACGAGTTGTTGGTAGACAGCAGTGGGAACGGAGGATAAAGGGTGTTAAAGTAGGGTATCATGAAGTTGGCGGAGGGCCTCAGCCCTTTCGAGATCAAGGCTCCGACCCCACCACAACACCACTTTTGTCAGGGGGTTTGATGACAATGTCATCGCAACGCCGTAGGTTACGAACAGCGGAGAGCGTAATATTACACGAGAATGCTGGTGGAACCGGAACCGGTTCACCGTATGTCGACAAGTATCGACAAAGGAGCCGAGACGTCGAAGCCCTTATCTATAGTGCGCTGGACCAACTCCTCAGCTATACGGTCGGTGCTACCTTTCTAAACCGACTGACTCCCACTCTTACCTCGATTCACCGACTTCCATCCAACCCAAACCAAACACTCCATACCCTATTCCCAATTCCTCCGTCTTCGTCGGCTCTGTAGCCAGGACCAGGATTTCCCTTCACATGGCCTCCCGCTCATCCGGCGTGGATATCACCCGCACCCATGAAATCCACCATACCACAGTTCACTCACTGCACGAACGTCCTCCGAACAACCGCCTCCCAACACCCGCCTTCCTTTCCCTCTCACCTACCACCACATCATTTTACCTCTCCTGCGACATATTCTCCGTTCCTTTCGCACCCTCTCTCCTGACTCCATCACTTCTCGCTTTTTTCCTAACACACCTATTACCACATTTAAGCGCACCCGTAACCTCCGCGACCTCCTGTTACACAGTTCCTTCTCGTCCTCTCCTACGACTCCACCCGGCTCTCATCCTTGATACCATCCCCGCTGTAAGACTTGTTCTTTCATTTCCACCCTCACCACTCTCACAGGCCCCAAAGTTTCATTCCTTATCAGCCACTACTTCACCTTCACTTCAACCCACCTACTTTCATATATACACATATCCTCTTCGATTCGCACGGGCGTATAATAACACACACACACACATATATATATATATACATACACACACATACGCACGCACAGAAGTATAGCTCTTTAAACAAAACGGTTTTTTTTCCATTTCAGATATACCAGCTCCATCATCCACTTTTCTAAACAACTATATCATACACAAAACGCCAGCATCAACAGTTTTCCAAGAGATGTCATCAACATGAATGGACCCATTATTTTTTTCTTAAAACATTTTCTCCAATTCCACCCCACCCGTCCCTTTAATCTTTCTAATTTCTTATTCTTTCTTCTGATAAGAATATGAAATGTTAAGCCCCTCTTCCTGCTATTTCAAGAGTTAACCTAATATATTCTTTCCATATACTGTACCGATTGTGTTGTTATTTCTGTTTCTCTTTTACATATATATATATATATATATATATATATATATATATATATATATATATATATGTGTGTGTGTGTGTGTGTGTGTGTGTGTGTGTGTGTGTGTGTGTATGTGTGTGTGTGTGTGTCTACTCTCCTTGCTCTCCTTTCCTCCTTGGTGTCATTTTCTCCTTGTATATATATATATATATACATATATATGCTCTAATTATTTAATTTATTAAAACATTATTAAGCCACATCGTGAATGGTTGCCAAAAACATATCTATGACTTTGTCTAGTTTGTGTATATGTAAATCTTTATATATATATATATATATATGTTTGTGTGTGTGTACACGAATATACTAGGAAAAAAGGAGAGCAATGAGAAGAAGAAGAGGCGAGGGCGGGGCAGAGTGTGGAGAAGGGGATGGAAAGAGTAGGAGAGAGGTGTAAAAAGGTGGAAAGAAGAGGTAAGAAGGGTAAAGAGATGGAAGAGGGGGGGAATGGAAAGGAAAAATGAGGAAAGAAGGAAAAGTAGAGGGAGGATTGAAGATGGAGTGGAAGAAAGCGAGAAAGAGGAGGAGAGAGAGGAAGGGTAGGAAGGGGAGTAAAGGGAGAAAGGAGGAAGAGGAGAAAAGAGAGGAGAGGTGGAAGGAGGGGAAGAAGAGGAATAGGATGGAGAAGAGGTAAAAAAATCTGAAATAGAATAAACATTGCAAGCTTCAAATCCCCCATGTTCAAAAGTTTTTGAGATTTATTCTCGATGATGATAACCTTTTGGGAGGGTTTCGTGTCTCAAGTCTATGAAGTTGCATCAAACACATTTGGTCTTAACCGAAGAAGGTGGGTGATTGGTTCTCTGATAATGACTTGGAAGTGTCTAGACTTCTGCTGGAAAACAAACAGTTGTGGAAACATTTGTCTTCAGCAAATGAAGGAAAATTGGTGGCAACAGAAAGCCAATGACGGCAAATATTCCGAAGATTTATTTTCATATATAAATGAGGCATCTAGTCTTAGAGAAATAGATGTATTCCCTGTGAGATCCATTGATGTACATCAATTCTTTAGGTATGTTATATTCATACAGAAACGTTGGGTGAAACACTACTCTGATGTACTAAACAGGCCATCAAATCAGAATATGAACACAATTGAGAGAATGGACAACCCTCCAGTCATTCAAGATGTGCCTTCTGAGCCTTCGGTAGATGACATCAACGCAGCTGGGAAGAAATAAAATAACAATAAATCTCCCTTTATCGATTGTATCACTTCAAAACTTTTGAAATGTTGTGGACAAATGATGATCAAAGACTCCACTGACTGCTTTAGCATTGTGGTAGGGCAGAGGAAGTACCATATGACTGGGTCGATGTTATTTACATAACACTTTTTAAGTCTGGTCTTTAAGATTTGTTATCTGTTGTTGGAAAGGTACTCTCGTGTATTCTGTCAGAGCGTCTTCAAATATTCCTCGTTCCAATAACTGTTTACGAATCACGGTGTGGTTTTCGCCCCTCTTGCGGGGCAGTTCACATGATTTTTACTATCCACCAGCTAGAAGAAAATTGCAGAGATCAAAACATGCGATTATATTACAGCTTTGTAGATCTTAGCAATGCGTACGGTACTGTTAATAGTACTGCATTGTGCTTGGTGTAGAAAAGAATTGGCAATCCTGCAACGTTTATGAATATGATTAAAGGCCTCCATAAGGATATGAAAGCCCGTATCAAATACAGCAATACTTTTTCAGAAACGTTTACAGTAGAAAGTGGATCAAGACAGGGAGAGCTTGAAGCACCAACACTCTCTGCCATTTATTTTGCGGCGATGCTATCAAATGGCTATGCAAAATCAACAGATTGTAACTACCTGTACTAGACACATAGCTCTGGTTAGATACCATTAATAACAAAAAACAAATCCTCCATTCCCATTATGCCAAACCCATGACTTCCAAACATCTGTTCCACCGAAACTCGGTTGTTTCGGACCATACCAAAATCAACATACTGATTTCGGATTTG
>OZ024740.1:69171638-69209138 GCA_964016885.1 Eledone cirrhosa
AACCTTTTGCGCTTATTCAAAGAGAAACCCAAAGCAATCATTATTGAGATGTACAGGAATACGTGCCTTGTGGTATTTAATTCCATCCCACTGCATATTTAGTTATAATTCCTTGTCGTCGTATTTCCCTTTCTGTCATGCAGAGCCGATAAATTGCATGTCTTAAAGGAAGAAAAGCATTATTAATCACTATGAGTGCAACGAATATTGTAGAGCTAGATGTAGGATGTCCTGGTACGCTGAGTTGTGCAATCAGTATCTATGCGTGATTGAAAATAAATCAGTGCTTTTATTAATGTTTGTGTACTAGGTTGCAGTAGGTTTAAGGAGATATATGACTATGGCTTACAAAAAAATTCCAAGAGATACAATAATCTGTCTCTGTCTTCGTACTACACACACAGAGACACACACTCATATATCTATTATGATTTTTTTCTTATCATCATTATATACATATTTATGTGTATGTGTGTGTAATTGTTATATATATATATATATATATATATATATATATATATGTATATGTATGTGTGCGTGGGGGGGGGCGTGTGCGTGTGCGAGTATGTATATGTATCTGCGTATGTGTATAGTGTAGGTTATGTATTAATATGTCTAATAACTTGAGGTGGCACCAATATGAGAACTCGATCCTATAGCAGAGTATATATATTATGTATGAGATAATGATGTTTCACAGAAGGTTGAGATCACAGGTCCGTTGATCTGATCGATATTGGAGTCAGGTCTATCGCAACGATAAAATCTTCGAAACAATCATCTGTGAAACGTGTGTAGTATTTTATAAGCAATAAGATCATTTTATTTTAATATAAAGGCTGTTACCTCATACCTATATATATATATATATATATGATTATATATGGGTATATATATATATATATATATATATATATATATATATATATATATATATATGTATAAGAAAGTGGGGTCTTTTAACAAAATGAAAAATAACTCGTGTCCTACACGAGTGAAAGTATAAAGAAAAAAAGATGAAATCGAAAATGCAAATGGAGTCTTATTTTTTAAAAAACATATATATTTATTTGGTTCCTTTACCGGTTTCGCAGTTCTTCTGCTTTTCAAAAGTAGAGTTGAGATGGAGGGCCTGTGGTTTTTCTCACATCTGAGATGTGGAGTTTCACTGATCGCCGGGTCCGTTTGCCAGAGGATTGTGAGCGCCTGAGCACATTCGATGTGCCAATCGCCCATTTTCCTCGGTCTTTGCTTGACCCAGGATTGCAGCTCTGTCAGCGAGACGAGTCGTGGGAAGGCTCGCCTCACGAACGGGGCCCACACCGGTTGTCTGGTGAGGAATACGTGGAGGTGCCGCAGCCTGAGCGCGTTTTTGCGCATCGTCAGCCACGTGATCCCCAGCCCTCCTTTGGAAGGGTGTTCGCAGCAGATGGATCTTCTCAACAAAGGAGCCCGTTTCTTCCAAAGGAATTGGAAGAGCGCGCGCTCCAATTTGGTGAATGTTTTGGCTGGACTAGGCACGACGGTCAAGCGGTAGTAGATGACGGACGCTGTAAAAGTGTTCGCCACATCCGCTCGACCTTTCAAGGATAGTTTGCTCTTGGCCCAATTCTGAGTGAGCGCATACACCTTGGCCGTCACCTCGTTCCAGTTCTTCTCCACCTGGAGGTCCGGACCAAACCAGACCCCGAGCAGCTTTGCCGGTCCTTTTGTCCAGCATCCGACGACGCCATCGGAAGGAATCGGTTTTCCTCTCCACGTTTCGAGTTGCAAACCGACGGATATGTCCCGGTTCAGCTTCGCTCCTGTGAAGCTTTCGTATTCCTCCAGTAAGGTGCCGATCTCGCCGATTTGCGAGGTGCCCGACTACATTACTGTCTCGTCGTCGGCGTAGGCCGGCGCCGCTCTTCGCGGTCCCGGTTCCAAAGTAGTGGCTCGAAAGTCAGTACGTACAGAAGGGAGGAGAGAGGGCATCCCTGTCGGATGAATCGCGTGATATGGAACGGTTCCGAGAGGTAGCCGTTCACCTTGACCCTTGAGCAGATGTTGCTGCTGTGCATTACATCAATCCAACCCCTGAACACGGGTCCGAAGCCTGCCGCCTCGAGCACCGTATCTAGGTAACGATGGTCAACCCTATCGAAAGCCTTAGACTGATCCAAGTTGATCAGGGCTCCACCGAAGCCGGGTTTACACCCTACCCTATCTATGATGTATCGCATGAGGTGGAGGTTGTGTATGGACCTGGTCGGGATTGCGTGTCTGTGCTTCTCCCACCAGGTTTTCGACGACAAGCGCCAGCCTCTTTGCCAACACCTTGGCCAAAATCTGTAACTCTGTATTGAGCAGAGTTATGGCCGGAAGTTGCTTATGTCATCCCCTTATTCTCGTCCTTCCTGACTAACGTGATTACGCCCTTTGTCACAGAACTAGGAATTCTCCCGTTCTGCTGCCAGTTGCAGTAGACCGCTTCCAGGAGAGCGGAGAACAAATCCAGCATTGTTACGTAAAATTCGTAGGGTAGACCGTCGAGACCTAGAGATTTGCGTTTGCCGCATTGGCTCAGCGCGTCCCCTATCTCAGCAGCCGAAATCGGCTTTCGCAGAACTTCGTCTCGCTGTCCTAGAGTCGCGGTGGGCCGTCGAGGTATGGACCGAAATCCATAGCCCATCCAGGCGCGCCGCCCTGCCCGAACAGTTGAGCAAATTGCCGCTGATAGGCCGCGCACATTTGCTCCCGCTCATGTATCACGCGTCTTGGTCCTTGAAAGACCGAATCGTGGACTTGTTGCCACTTATCGCCTCCATCACTAGGTCCCAGCTAACAGACTTTTCGGTCTTATTTCTATCTAACATTAATTATTTACTAAAACCTATCGAGTCTAATCTAACTGCCCTCTTGAGAGAGTACCACCATCTGTTGTTGACAATGGCCCCCGTCAAGTGCTGCTTAACTAAAGTGCTAATCTGTCTACTGTAGGCTTTGCATGTCGGTAACGACAAGTTCAGCTTCCAGTAGCCGGGTCCCTGTCTATGGATTCAATTCCAGTCCCCTACTAACAGTAGGTATCAGGACGTTCCCAGAAAAGTCTCTAGTCGTTTGAAGAAGTCTGGCCGCGGTGTACCAGATGGGGCATAAGCGGCCACCAGCCTGAAGGCTCCAGCTTCAATACCGTCAAAGTCTAGGTCCACCAGTCGACCCTCCGGGTCCAGATGTCGCGTCTGTGTTACGAGGTCCAGGTGTTTCCGCAGCAAAACGGCAACCCCACCCCCACCACCCGGCTGACAGAGAGATACGTAGATCTCAAAGTCGTCGAAGATGGGGGCCAGTTGTCGCTCGTTGTGGATCCTCGACTCGCCAATGGTACTGCATTCATACTGTGTGACCTGAGGTTGTTTAAGAGTTTGCCCTGTTTCCAGGGCTCCCTAGGCGGCGTACATTCACACATCCAACTCTTATATTGGCCATGTTGGTGCTGAAAAGTTAAAAGAAGAGGAAAAGAAATCAATAACCTCTTCATCTCTTAGGGTCCAGGCTGCACAATTTCCATGGGGGTGTTGGAGGGGTTGTTTGGTGGGGTGGTGGTCTCTGGAAGGGTGAGGACGTAGATGTTTGGTGGGGAGGGGGTGTCAGGTGGGGTGGGGGTGCTTGAGGTGAGAGTGTCTGGGATGGGAGTGGGTAAACATTTCAAAAGGAAGCGTTTATAGGGTTTGACGCAGGGGTTACATACGTCGTTAGGAATTTTTTACTTTTAACTGTTTATGTGTGTCCATGGAGATCCTAATCATTTTAAGATTAGGATTCTCCGAAGAGTGTGTAAAAGTTTTCCCTTCGGTCTCCACCGAAGGGTTTTTATATATGGTTTTATTGTTAGTATTTCTGTAGGTGTAACATTTTTGTTGTGTTGTGTTGCTTTTTTCTGTGATTCTTGTGTGTGTTTACGTTTTGTAGTTGGTGTTTTGTTTTCAGGAGGGGGCGTTTTTGTTTGTGCTGTTTGCGTCGATTGTATTGGTGTTTGTGTGTTTGTTGCATTTTTGTTTGTGTTATGTCTTTTCTTTTTACTTTTTACTGGTCGGAAAGGCTCTCCCTCATTGTCACTGGGTGACGATGATAAGGCCTCATCCGTGTTGGGGAGGGGTTCATTTTGGGGAGCTGTTATGTGTGTGGGTGTTTCTGGAGTTGTTTTATGTGAGGAGGGGTTGGGTGGGACTGTGTTTGCAGTTTGGTTTGTTTTTGTGTGTTGTTGTTATTGTTGTGGTGGTTGTGGTGGTGGTGGTTGTGTTGTTGTGTTGGGTGTCGGCAGTAGGGCCCTTTTTAATGCAGTTAATTGAGGACAGGAATCCCTCAGGTGACCACTGCTTAAACAGTGGTAACATGAAGGCCGCCTACCCTCAACAGAAATGTTTATGTAGGAATTTCCATCCAGGACACACGTTGTGGGATTCTAGCTATCCGTTCTGGTCTCATTTGGACCAGAACTTCTAAGCTTGTACCGTTGAATATGCCCTTGGAGGACATTCCTACCGAAATTACTGTATCTTCATCAACATTGATGAAACCAGCTCATATCCACCAGATGTTTACATTTGGTGTGATATTTGTTACTTTTATTTTTTTGGTTTTTTTTCCCATATATGTGGGGAAAATGTTGTAGAGGGGGGACACAATTGGCGACACAGAATATTTCTGTGCCGTCAATTGGTCTTTCATTGTTATTGATAAACTCCCGAAGAGTTTTCCCTTCTGTATGAAGGTAATGTCCTTCATGGAGTTTCTTAGAACCAGCTCGATTTCGTTTTGAGTTAATTGAGCTGGTTTTCTGGTGGTATTTGAGATCGTCCTAAAAACTATGGTTTTCAGGACAGTGTCTCTACGCAATTCTTGGGGAGAAGTGATGCTAAAAGCGCCATTCTCCACAAAAGTTATATATTGCTTGACATCTTAGCAATTCTCCAGCATTAGAGATCTGTGTATATAGTTCTGTCTTTTGGACAGTTTGTGAAAACGAAACCTTTTTTTCCTTGTTTGTGGTGTTGTCCTTGTCATTATTGTTGCTGCTGTTGGTGTTGTTGTCATCGTTGTTGCTGTTGTTGTTGTTGTTGTCATTGTTGTCGTTGTTGTTGTTGTTGTTTTTGTAGTTCTCAATTGCTTGATCTGTGGTTGCGGAATTCATTTGTGAAGTTGTGTTTTCGTTCATAGCATTGTTGTTATTGTTGCTGCTGGTGCCGCTGGTTGTGTTCGTTTGGTTTGTTGCCATGGCAAGGTCAAGTTGTCGGTCAGCAGGTGGAGAAAATCCTTCCTCTGGCTGATCTTTGTCTTTGACATCTGCTACTATGACAGTGGCAGGGGGAAGCTGTAAGCATATCTTCCCCTTTCCTCCTTCGAATGTGGGTGAAGAAGCTTCAACCATTTTTTTTAAATGTTAGCTTTTCCGTAAAGAACTTTTTATGTACTATTTCGCCTAAAGGCATAGAATATTTTGAGAGACTGACCAGATCAAGATTTGACCTGGCACTCGCTCTACATATTGGTATAAAAATGATGGTTCACAGTTAGGAATTTCTATAGAAATTTAGGCAGAACTTACCCAGCAAGTTTCACGCATATATACACATGCATGCATACATACATACATAGATACATACATAAATACATACATACATACATGGTGGCTCCCAACTCGTTTTCGAGCACGGCCACTACTTTATTTCCATGTAGGAGAACCCCTACCGATGCGCTGAATGAGTGTGACTTTTTAGTCCAGCCAGCGACTTGAAATCTATGGTACAAACACTACACTTGTCACAATTATTGACACATAGTGCTGGGCTCTTGGTACCATGTGACCACAAGTGCAGAGAGATCTCCAGATATAAAGCAATGCCTGTGTCGTGAAGCTTTTATACATATATACATGCATACATACATACATACATACATACATACATACATACATACATACATACATACATACATACATACATACATACATACATACATACAGACTTATATACATACATGATGGCTGCCCCCTCGTTATCGAGAATGGCCATTGCACGAAAAGAAAAAAAAAATGAATAAATAAATAAAATAAAATAAAATAATAATAATAATAATAATAATAATAATAATAATAATAATAATAATTGTTTCTACTTTAGGCACAAGGCCAGCAATTACCCAGTGCATTACTGGTACTTTATTTTATCGATCTCGTAAGGATGAAAGGCAAAGTCAACCTCGGCGGGATTTGAACTCAGATCGTAAAGGGACGTAACTATGCTGGAAAGCATGGCGTCCGACGCTCTACCGATACTGCCAATCCACCGCCTTAATAATAAAAATAAATAAATTTAAAAAAAAAAATATATATATATATATATATATATATATATATATATATATATATATATATATATATACATACATACATATATACATACACACATACATACACATACATACACATATACACACACACATACATTAATAATAATAATAATAATAAAAATAATAATAATAATAATAATAATAGCAATAATAATAATAACGGCAACAACAATAATAATATACATATACATATATATATACACACACAAGCACGCACATAAGCATATCTACACACACACACACACACACACACACACACGATAGCAACTAACAGTGCTGCGATCGAATGTGGCTTTTTAGCCCAGCCAATGATCTAAAATGTCTTGCACAGAGTCGGCAACCAAAACATTCACTGGGAATAGTCGGCTGTGGTTGGAGTTCGTGTACTTTTGCATGTCGCTTGAGCCCTCCTGCTGATTTACATTCTCTACCACATGTTTGGCAAGCATGATGAGTAGCATCTCCAACAGCAGCCTGGTAGTCAACCACTGGTCTTACTTTATGACTGCGAAGATGACTTTCGAGTCCAGCTTTGCTTAGGCAGAGTCTCGCACAGACGCTGCATGTCAGCACCATAGGAGGACCCTCGCCGTCTGGAAGTGCAACAGCAATGCCCTTCCTCACACCACGTTTTACTTTCTCGTGTGCGATTCGAGATGCCTCAAAGGCAACTTTTCCCTCATATACAGTCTTCCTCCATTTATTACGATCAGCAGCAATATTTTCCCATGTATCAGCAGAGATGTTAGCGTTTTTCAGAGAGGCTTTCCAGGAATCCTTATACCTCTTTTTTGGTTTATGTGGCGCTCGTTTTCCTTTAACCAACTCTCCATAAAAGAGTTGTTTTGGTATTCTAGAATCCTTCATCCTGGCAAGGTGACCACTCCAACGGAGTCGTTGCTTAAGCACAAGAGCTTCTATACTGTCACACATAGAGCTTTCCAAAATCTCGACATCACTGATGTGGTCCCTCCAGTGAACGCCATGGATCCGTCTCAGACACATCTGATGGAAACGCTCCAATTGCTTAAGGTGGTGTCGATATGGGATCCAGGTCTCGCAGGCAGAAAGAAGACAAGAGAGTACACATGCCCTGTACACCCTTACCTTTGTCCTCCTGCATATGTCTCGCCGACCCCAGAGTCGCCTTTCTAGCTTTGCGAAAGCATCACTTGCTTTCCTAATCCTAAGTGAGATTTCACTGTCAAGGTTGCCGTATCGATTGACACTGATCAACCACTCCAAGTCGTTTGCCATACACATAGATGTTTAGTTCAGTGTACTGCTTACTAGGGGCAGGTTGGTACATGACGATGGTTTTCTTGAGACTGACAGTCAAACCCAGGGCAGTGCAAGCGTCAGAAAATGCATTCAAAATGTGCTGCATATCACTCTCTGTGTGCGCTACAAGATCGCAATCATCTGCATACAAGAGGTCTCTTATGATTGATGTAAATACTTTTGTCTTCGCAGCAAAGCGCCTGATGTTAAATATGCTGCCTGAGGTTCGATATCGGATGTAAACACCATGCTCGCAATTCCTGAATGCAATACAGAAAACCATTGCAAAGTATATGGCAAACAGGTCGGTGCTGGAATATCCCCCTGTTTCACTCAATTTTTTACTGAGATAGGCTCCGACATGTTACCTCCGACATTAACCCAAGCCTTCATGTCGCCATGGAAAGACCTAACTAAAGCAAGGAACTTATCAGGGCAACCAAGTTTCTGGAGAACATTCCATAATGCATCTCTGTTGACAGTATCGAAAGCCTTTGTCAGATCGACAAAAACCTGATACAGATCCAAGCCTTGTTCAATGCACTTCTCCTGGAGCTGTCTAGCTGAGAAGATCATATCAGAAGTGCCGCGTCCAGCACGAAAACCAGATTGACTTTCAGGAAGAACACAATCTGCAATGTGTGTCAGCAGACGGTCCAGAAGCACCCTACATAAAACTTTCCCTACGACAGAAAGCAATCATATACCGCTGTAGTTCCCACAATCATTCCTGATACCCTTTCCCTTGTACAAGACCACCATTACTGCATCTCTCCAGTCCTCAGGTACTTATTCATTAGCCCATATCCTTCCAAACAAAGAGTGAAGATGTTGCAGGAGTCTCTCACCACCATATTGTAGGAGCTCAGCATGTATGCCATCCATACTTGGAGATCTTCCACTGTTCTGCTTCGAAATAGCCACTGCAACCTCCACAAGCGTCGGAGGTTCTGCGAGAGCTACTTTCACAGGACTTTCTGGAATGAGATTGAGGAAATCTTCACTGACGACAGAAGGCTGATTCGAAAGATCATCAAAGTGCTCTCGCCACATTCGTAGAATTCCCTGTGAGTCACGAAGAAGTTCTTTGCCATCCTTGCTGCGAAGCGGTGTCACCAGAGAAGAAGACGGTCCATAAACCTCACGCAAGAGACTGTACAACAGCTTTGTGTTATTGGAATCAGACGCAGTTTGTATCTCACCAGCCTTCTCACTCCACCACTGATCCTTCATCTGAGAAAGACTCCGCCTAACACGTGATTTTACATCCCTGAGCTCCTCATGCAACGTATTCCTCTACTGTGGTTTTGCCGTCAAGTAGCGTGACAGAGCACGCCTCCTATCAGCCAACAAGTCTTCTATATGTACATCTTTCTCATTAAACCAGTCCTGATGTTTTCTCTGCACCAATCCCAGAACACGCCTGCCTACATCATAAACCGACTCTTTAAGGGTCGGCCAATCCTGACCAAGATCTGCAGCCTGCATCACTTCTTCCAATGTCCTCTTCACATTTTTATCCTTAAGACGAGCAGCATTCAATCTTTTGGGCAGGGTAACACCAGGAGCCCGGATTTTACGTTTGGTGATTAGTTTCACTTTTGCGCGTACCAGGCGGTGGTCTGTCCAGCACTCAGCTCCACGAAGAACACGAACACACTGCACATCATGTCTGTCACGCATCCTGACTAGGACGTAGTCCAAAAGATGCCATTCCTTAGATGTAGGATGCATCCATGTGGTCTTGAATTTGTTCTTTTGTTGGAACATGGTGTTGGTAACACACAGATCCAGCTCCTCACACATCTGCAGCAGGAGCATACCATTGCTGTTACACTTTCCCACCCCATGCCTTTCGATTACATTCCATGTATTAAAATCCCTACCCACTCTAGCATTAAAGTCACGAAGCACGATGACTTTGTCTGCCTGAGGGATATTTCTTAGAACACCTTTCAAGGCATGGTAAAAGGACAGTTTTTCTTCATCGACAGAATTCATAGTTGGAGCATACACACTCACCAGGGTCGCATATCTTCCTTTGTCCTGCGGAATTCTCATGGACATAAGACGCTCACTAATCCCTACTGGGAATTCTTCTAATTTATTCACAAGAACAGTCGTAACAGCAAATCCTACCCCAGCCTCTCTTCTGGTTCCTTAATCTCTTCATTTCCAGAAGAATGTATATTCTCCACAAAATTCTGTAAGATGACCATCTCCAGCTAACCTCGTCTCAGATAAAGCCACGATGTCAAGATCGTAACGTCGAAGCTCCTTTGCAACAAGAGCGGTCCTTCGTTCAGGATGCTCCAAGGAATCCCTGTCAAGCAGCGTCCGACGTTCCAGCAGCCAAGACTAAATGCCCTGTTTGGCTCTATTACAATGGCACGATGACGAGCGGGCCCAGGCTGTGATAACTTGGGGCCCCTGCCCCTATTGCCAATGATCTTTTTTGTTCCAGAACCTAAATTGCCAATTATCTCTTTTACATTGTTCTGGAACATCATTGAATTGGGAAAAAAAAAAAAAAAAAAAAAAAAAAGTAATAATAATATTAATAATAATAATAATAGTACACTATTAATAATTATTAATGCACTCGTGCAAAGCCTGTGCGTGACGAATATGTTTAAAGTGAGGAAAGACTGTGCACTGAGCCAATCCCACTCTCTGAGCGACAGCAGCTATAACCCGAAAAGAAGAAAAGATCAACATCATCGGTAACTACTGAGCCGCAGGTTTTATATCGGAGTTAACCCAGTTTCCTGAGATGCCTTCTCCTAGAAGAATGCCCTGACAAGGGATAGGGGTTCTTCACTCCCAGTGGTTTAACTGCGCGTTCGGCCATCCAGCCCGATTATTTCTATGTCCCGCGCCAAAAAAAAAAAAACTCACTTATTGACACTTATACGTACGACATACACACACACGCATACATATGCGCGCACACAGCAACACTCATACATACAAACAAACACACACACACGCTACTCTACTCACTTACACGCACGCACACACACATATATATATATATATATTACCGTCATTACTGATACAAGATTACAAGATTATGTCAACTGTTGACTTTCAAGAGTGTGTATAGTTGAAGCCGATCGTATTACAGTCCAGTATTATTATAATTGCTTTACAGCATAGAGTTATGGCTCTCCACGCTCTGAGCTCAAATCACGCCGGGTCAATACTGGAAACAGCTCTACAGACAATGTCGAATAGGAAATCACCAGGCCCAGACCTCATTACAGGATACTGGTTGAAGAATTTCACTTTCTATCGGCAAGATTTCATACGGCTGTTTACAGAAACCATTAAAGGCACACAAGAACTGCCCAGATGGTTATCAACTGCCACTACTCTCCTCATTCCCCAAAATAGCCAAACCACCTTTGCTAAAATTTACCGCCCAATAGCCTGTCAAAACATCATGTATAAATTATATACTGAGTGCCTTAACCTGTTCTTACAGGATCACTGTGCTACCAACAACATCATAACACCTGAGCAAGCTGGTGGAAAGAGGGAGGTGTGGGGTTGCATAGATCACATACTAACTAATGAAATGATTCAAGAAAAAACAACAAAGAATCGCAGAAACATGACTGTGGTGTGGCTGGACTATCAAAAAGCATTTGATAGTGTAACTCATGGGTGGATTGTTAAGGCTTTACAGTTAGCCAAAGTCCCACAGCCACTGGTAGCTGCTGTTTTGCGTCTGACCAAGAACAGGTACACCAATTTGATCCCAAGTTAAGACTGATAAGATACATTAACAGAAGGGCATGTTTTTTCAGAGTGATAGCTAGTCAGTGCTACTCTTCGTTCTCTAACTAAATCCACTATCTTACCTACTCAGGAGACAAGGTGGACAAAGAAGTGGGTCCAGAAGTATCTCCCATCTTTTCTTTGTTGGTGACCTGAAGTTGTATGGGCTAAATATCAATGACATCAAGAAACAATTGGACCTCATTACACAATTTTCAACAGACATCAAAGTGAAATTTGGTCTATCCAAGTGGGCATGTTTGGCAGTAAAACGTGGAAGAGCTGTGCCCTCCTCTAGAAATCTAGAGATGAACGGCCTGACAATACAACCTCTACAGTCAGGTGACAACTACAGATATCTTGGACAGGATGAGAATGTCAGATATGATGGACCCATAAATAAGGAGAGAACCAGAACTGAATACCTCAGAAGAGTAAAGAAAATATGGTCATCAGAACTGTCAGCGTACAACAAATACATTGCCCACAATACTTATGTTGTGCCAATTCTAACGCCAACATTTGGCCTGCTGAACTGATCATTGCAAGAACTAAGTGAGATGAATGTTAGAACTCGCAAACTTCTCAGTGTTACTGGGAACGTAAACATCAATGGTGATGTGGATAGGCTATACTTCTCACGGAAGGGTGGTGGCCGGGGTCTAAAATCCATATTAATATCATATGAAACCCGGATAGTAACACTGAAGCAACATCTTCAACAGAGGAAAAAGGTTGGCAACCATCTTGCTCAGGTTTATGTGCATGAAAAAAAAAATATCATTAGGATAGCGACTGATCTTGAGGAGAGATATGGAATAAAGCCTGATATAAATCTCTCGCCCAGAGAAATCTGAAGATCCTATTCAATGTTCAAACAAGATGAAAAAATTGACCAATTTACAGAAAAAGTTGTGCATGGATACTTGAGACGTTAAACACAGACCATAGAAGGGATAAACCACTCAAAAAGCCTGGCATGGAGTTCCGACAAGTTTATGACATCACACCTTGAGGGATATCTCTATGCAATACAGGAACATGAACTCCCTACCAAATATCTGCTGCACAAAAGAGGAGGGCCATCAGCTGACAATAAATGTAGGCTATGTAAAACAAAGATCGAAGATGTAAGCCACATTGTTGCCAGCTGCGAAAGAATGTCATCTCGCTACTACCTATCCATGAGAGACGATGGGATAGCTAGAACCATCTGGAACGCATTTCGGAAAAAAAAATTAACAACAAACGAGGAAGAATATATTGAGACAGATGGCACTAAGGAATACTGGTGGAACCTGAAAATAAAAACTGCCACCAAATTAAAGCACAACCGGTCAGATATTGTTGTTTGGGACCACACATTGAAAACGTGTTCTGTTGTGGAGATCAGCTGCCCACTTGATGTAGACGTTGTCAGAAAAATACTGGAGAAGGAGGACATCAACGGACCATTGATGAGGAGTTTACAAATCCAGTATCCAAGATACACCTTTAGCTTCATACACATCATTATTAGAGCTACGGGTTATACACCAACACGCTGGGACCAAAGTATGACTGAACTTGAATTTGCGGACAAAGAGCGCAGCTCCCTAATTCATAGTCTACAAATGGCTGCGATAGCTGGCACCTTCAAAATTTGCAAAACATTCTTGTGATTCAAGGGATGACAATTTCTTTTCTTTTAAAACCTTGGAAAGGTGGCCGGTCAAAAAATATACTCGAAATTAAGAGAAAGAGATAATATTAGGAAATTACAAGTACAATCCATTAATGGAACAGTAAAAATATGTAAAACATTCCAAATATTTTGCATCTAATAATTGCATATACACATGTACAGATACAAAGCATATACACATGCACACATGCAACTCAAAACATCCACATACACACATACAAAAACATCCATATCTACACATGCATGCATGCATACATAATCTACCTAGTTGATGTGTAAATTCCAATGAGAGAGTCTTGTGTCTATGTTAGAAACCGACTCTCCCTCTAATGGGAAAAAAATTTGTGAAATTATAAAACCAGACGAACATACATACATACATACATATATGTATGTGCCACTTTAAAATGTCCAGCTGGTTTGTAGTAGCATTCTGGACCTTCTTACCCTGTCTAAGCGATACAATTTACAATTGAATACACAAATATATATAAAATAAAATAAGAACCAACGAGTGAGCATTTAAACGTAATTTACATGCTAAAAATAGCAGCCTAATACGTCTCAAATCTCTAGGTGGCTTCGTAAACGTTAGAGTAGGTAGTTCTAATATCACTGTATCCAACAAAATGACGGGATGCGAATGACTGAAAATCATTTAAGATTTATAGTCACATTTCCCTTTAATCACTTTTTGAGTCATTACAAAATGTATGCTGTCTAAAATTGCAATAGAAATGAATTATTAAATAAGATTCTCTCAATGAGATATCCTTCTCTTTTAACCCATTTGAAAAACTGTTGCAGAGCGAGAGGGATCGAATCTGAACACGCAAATTTCACTTCTTAACTTCTGAGAAGTGACAGCACTGATCAGAATGAAGGTGGAGATTCATTCGAATATACTCTTCCTGTTGTTGTCGTTATTGCTTTGTTATTGCTGTTGCTGTTGTTGTTCTTGGTGTTGTTGTTGCAGTTATTTTTGTTGTTGTTGTTGTTCTTCTTCTTCTTCTTCTTCTTCTTATTATTATTATTATTATTATTATTATTATTATTATTATTATTATTATTATTATTATTATTATTATTATTATTATTATTGTTGTTATTCCTTGAATCTCAGTCATTGATGTTGGTTAACTGGAAAGTCCGTTGGAATGAATATCAAGCCACTACCTGCAGCCTCAGATATTCAGGACGTATCGGAGGGTTCTTGCTGTTCCAAGCAAGCATGCCTTTTGAAGCGTTCCAAAAAGCGTGAAGGGGCCGATTTTCTTTAACCATCCCTGGAAACTTTTGGAGATAGTCCCCAGTGCGCCTATGACAATCGGGATCACTTTGACATCATGGCAGTTCCAAATCCTTTTCACCTCCCACTTTAGGTCCTGGTATCGGTTAATTTTCTCCCTCTCCTTCTCTTGCACTCTCGTGTCGAACGGGCAGGCCACATCCACAATCAGACACGATCTTTTTTCTTTGTCCACAACCACCAGGTCAGGTCTATTGTGTTCCAGTTTTTTGTCCGTCTGTATCCTAAAATCCCACAGCACCTTCACCTGATTGTTCTCCATCACCGCCTCCGGCCTATGCTCATACCATTTCTCAGAATGTGGTAAATTGTTTACTTTGCACAGGTGCCAGTGGATCACCCTGCCCATCAGATCGTGTCTGCAGCCCTTATAGTGGGTCTGGGCTAGGTGTTTACACTCGGACACAATGTGAGCCACAGTCTCCTCTCTCTCTCCACAGATCCTGCACAGTGGGCTAGCCTCCTCCTTGTAAATATGGTGCTTCAACCACTTCGTTTTGAGGGCCTGCTCCTGCGCAGCCATTATCATTCCTTCTGTAGCCTTTTTGAGGTCTCCTCTTCTCAACCAGTTCCATGTCTGTGGATCTCTAAATTCAGTTTTCTCAAAGAAGGTACTATGAAGGGATTTTCCCTTAAGGCTGCTCTTCCTCCTTGATGTTATTTCCTCCTTGGACATCCCCTGGCCTACTGTCCCCTCCTTCAGTACAGTTTTGAGCATTGGCTCCTTACTATAGGTCACGTATTTGTATAGGTTGTTTTTCTCCATCTGAACACAGTCCTCTATGCTGATAAGACCTCTTACACCCTCAGATCTCCTTAGGTAGAGTCTATCGACATCACTCCTCTTGTGGAACATGTTGTAGATAGTCAATAGCTTCCTAGTCTTCCTATCCATTTCTTTTTGTTCAGCAACATTCCATCTCAGAATTCCCGCACTGTACCTAATAATGGACACAGCTCGGGAATTTACTGCGCTTATGGCATTTCTGCTTTTCAGATGTGACTTCAATACGCTCCTTACTCTCCGAATGTATTCAGTTCTTAACAATTCCTTCATTTTTTTGTTCTTTATGCCATCAGCCTCCAGAACGCCCAAATACTTGTATCCTTCCTCAGAGTCAATTTCCTTTATCATCTCACCTGTTGGTATCTGGATCCCGCTACTTCTGCTCAACCTCCCCCTCCTCATCACAATGACTCCACATTTACTAATACCAAACTGCATACATATATCGCTGCTGAAAATACGGACAGTGTCAACAAGCACATCCAACTCCTTCTCACTTTTCCCGAAGAGCTTAAGATCGTCCATGAAGAGGAGGTGATTGATGGTAAGCTCTCCCCTTCCCAACTTGTATCTTGCTCTCACTTTTCTCAGCATAATGGTCAAGGGCATTAGGGCAAGGACAAACAACAGAGGGGACAGGCTATCTCCCTGGAAGATACCTCTCTTGATCTTCATGCTTCCCAAGGATTCTCCAGTTGATGTCAACTCTGTCTCCCAGGACCCCATACTCCTGCCCAGCAACTGTCTGATGTTATCTGCCACCCTGAAGATCTCCAGGCTTTTGGTGATCCAAGAATGAGGCACCATGTCAAATGCCTTTCTGTAGTCTATCCATCCCATGGCAAGATCAGTGTGTCTCCTCCTGCAATTCCCCATTACCATCTTATCAATAAGTAACTGGTCCTTTGTACCACGTGACTTATTTCGGCATCCTTTCTGTTCGTTCGGCAACAAGTTGTTTGTGTGGAGGTGATGGTAGATTTCCTCAGACACAATGCTCGTCAACAGTTTCCACATTACGGACAGACATGTGATAGGTCTATATTTGGTAACATCATTACCCTTGATTCGGTCTTTCATTATCAGAACTGTGGTACCTTTTGTCAACCACTCTGGCACCTCACCCGACACCAAGCAGTCATTGAACATGGCCGTCAGCTTCGGGTGGAGGGATGTTAAATGTTTAATCCAATACCCCTGCACACCATCTGGGCCTGGTGATTTCCAGTTGGTTAGTTTTTTGGCCTGCCCCTTAAGAGTTTCAACTGTGATACTCAAATCAGTTTGTTGTTGTGCCTGCTCACCGATCTCCCTCTGTACTGTCTCAATCCACCCTGCCTGGGCATTATGTCTAACATCCTGCTCCCATATTCCTCTCCAGAATGTTTTAGTTTGTTCCACCCCAGGGATCAAGTCGTTGCCTCTTTCTTTCCCCTCAAGCTGTCCAAACAGCATCTTCTGGTTGTTGTCGAACATGCGGTTCTGTTTATACTGACTGACTCTGTTCTCGTATCGCCTGATTTTTGCACTCTTTGCTACAATGCGTTGCTTCAATTCCTCTATGATAATATTTAGCTTTTTACTCCTAGTTTTGTATTTTATTTCCAGTCTATTTTTAGTGCCTATGTTTTTTAGTGTCCCATTCAGTAGTGACTCAAGCTTTCCTATGTCATTTCTCATTTCCCCGATTTGCCCACTCAGTCGCTTCTTCCACCACGGCTCTGCTCTTTCTTGTCTGTTGTTTCCTCTCGCTTTTATACCAAGTAGTTTCCACACCGTATTTGCTGTTGCTTTGAGGATATTGTTGCACTGGTGAAGGCTCCTCGCCTCAAGGTATGGGATGACTTTGTTTGCCTTAGCTCTTCTTTCTTTTAACTTTTTCCTGTCTACAAATCTTAGGTTCATAGGTCTCCCACTATCATTGTTCAATTCATCTACCACTAAATTTAGGATGTCAACCGAATCTTGTCCTAGCCCGTCAGCATTCATCTCCTCAGTGGCCGTATCTCTGTTCCAGGTATTATTTATCTCAGTATTCAGATCATTGTCTGCTTCGGGTGGTTCCTCCGTTCTCAGGACCTCTTCACCTTCATTTCCCACTGGCTCGCTTGGCTGGCATACTACACCCGCCATCTCCAAGCCATTCTCTCTGCTCAGTTCCTCCAGTTCCAGCTCGCTTATCCACCCATTAGTTCTTATTACCCGAGCCTGCCCGGCCAATTTTTGTTCATCTAATTTAAATAAACCAATCTCGTTCCAGATGTTATGCATCCGTCTCCTGTAGCCCCTCTCCTTGGGGTTACTTTTCAGGTAGCATTGCATAACAGTTCTATTCAATTCTTTCGTCCAGTTGGTTCTGGCCCCTTTCCTTCTTCTTCTTCCTCCAACATCAGCAGTATTTGGTTGACAGTCAGGTTCCTGCTGCTGAGCCAGGGAGCACCTGTTGGGTTAGAGTCTGTCACATGACGTTCTAGTCTCCATTTCACCGTTATTCGAACTGTTTATGTTCGATATTTAAACACTCTTATCGAGGATTGGCGAATGTATGGTTACATAGCCATCTGTGGATCCGCCATCCCACTTGGCCCTTGTGTGGCATTATCACCACGCTGTATACGAACACACATAAACAAACAAACACACAGGCAGAAAGGGCTCCAAAAATGAATAAGCATAAGTTTCATTGTAAGGTAGAGTTCGAATGTCTGACTTAGTTTTTGTTTTTTAAGTTTTAGTTTTTCCCCCCTCTTCTCTGTCCGTCCGCCTGCTTCTCTCTTCATTCTTATTTTCTTTACGTTTTTGGGGTTTCGTTTTTTTGTTTTTGTTTTTCTCGTTTTTGCTGTTGTTGCTGTGGTGCTTTGGTTTTGTTGTTTGTTTTTTCTTTTTTCTTTTGAGTCTATCTATATATTTTGATGCCTTCCTCTTTGTTAGTAGGAGGAATTCTATAATGTGGAAGTAGCAGCCAGCAGGGAGAAGTGGGAGACTGGCGGCGGTAGCGATACTGAGACAGTGTTGGTGGTGGTGATGTCGATACCGAGGCAGTGGTGGCGGTGATGTGACCGTATTACTGTAGTGATGGTGCTGTAGCGGTGGCAGCAGTGAAGGAGTGAAGGGGTGGTGGCGGCGGTGATGGGATAGTGGTGGTAATGATGGCCGTAGTGAGCGGTGGTGGTGAAGGTGAAAATGCCGTTATCTGGCTGTTGTGTTTAGTGTACACAGATGATGGGGTGGGTGGTGTATCTAGTTTCTGGTGTTGGTGAGTTTGGCTGTCCTATATAGTGTAGACAGAGGAGAGGAGGGGGGGGGGGGGGGGGGGGTTATTCTTCCATTTATAGCCATTTTCTTTTTTGGATATACAGTGTACAATACAAAGTTGAATATTTGAATATTTGAGCCTTATAACAATATATTTTGGGTCCGAATTTGTTGGGGCTCAAGCCGGGTGCTTTACGTAGCATTTGTACTAAGAGTTGTTATTTCACAAATGATTTAAATATGTTAAAAATTCAAAACTTACGGGAGCGATTTCATGACCTCCGTCACCTCGTGCGTCTTCTTCCCTAATTATTATTATTATTATTGTTATTGTTATTCCTTGAATCTCAGTCATTGATGTTGGTTAACTGCAAAGTCCGTTGGATTGAATATCAAGCCACTACCTGCATCCTCAGATATTCAGGACGTATCGGAGGGTTCTTGCTGTTCCAAGCAAGCATGCCTTTTGAAGCGTTCCAAAAAGCGTGAAGGGGCCGATTTTCTTTAACCATCCCTGGAAACCTTTGGAGATAGTCCCCAGTGCGCCTATGACAATCGGGATCACTTTGACTTCATGGCAGTTCCAAATCCTTTTCACCTCCCACTTTAGGTCCTGGTATCGGTTAATTTTCTCCCTCTCCTTCTCTTGCACTCTCGTGTCGAACGGGCAGGCCACATCCACAATCAGGCACGATCTTTTTTCTTTGTCCACAACCACCAGGTCAGGTCTATTGTGTTATTATTATTATTATTATTATTATTATTATTATTATTATTCCTTGAATCTCAGTCATTGATGTTAGTTAACTGGAAAGTCCGTTGGAATGAATATCAAGCCACTACCTGCAGCCTCAGATATTCAGGACGTTTCGGATGGTTTTTGCTGTTCCCAGCAAGCATGCCTTTTGAAGCGTTCCAAAAAGCGTGAAGGGGCCGATTTTCTTTAACCATCCCTGGAAACTTTTGGAGATAGTCCCCAGTGCGCCTATGACAATCGGGATCAGTTTGACTTCATGGCAGTTCCAAATCCTTTTTACCTCCCACTTTAAGTCCTGGTATCGGTTAATTTTCTCCCTCTCCTTCTCTTGCACTCTCGTGTCGAATGGGCAGGCCACATACACAATCAGGCACGATCTGTTTTCTTTGTCCAAAACCACCAGGTCAGGTCTATTGTGTTCCAGTTTATTGTCCGTCTGTATTCTAAAGTCCCACAGCACCTTCACCTGATCGTTTTCTATCACCGACTCTGGCTTATGCTCATACCACTTCTCAGAATATGGTAAATTGTTTACTTTGCATAGGTGCCAGTGGATCACCCTGCCCATCACATCATGTATCCAGCCTTTATAGTGAGTCTGGGCTAGGTGTTTACACTCGGATACAATATGAACCACAGTCTCCTCTCTCTCTCTCCACAGATCCTGCACAGTGGGCTAGCCTCTTCCTTGTAAATATGATGTTTCAGCCACATCGTTTTGAGGGCCTGCTCTTGCGCAGCCATTAGCATTCCTACTGTAGCCTTTTTAACGTCTCCTCTTTTCAACAAGTTCCATGTCTGTGGATCTCTGAATTCAGTTTTCTCAAAGAAGGTACTATGAAGGGATTTTTTATGAAGGTGGCTCTTTCTCCTTGATGTTATTTCCTCCTTGGACATCCCCTGGTATATTGTTCTCTCCTTCAGTAGAATTCTGAGAATTGGCTCCCTACTATCAGTGACGTATTTGTGTAGGTTGTTTTTCTCCATCTGAAGACAGTCCTCTATGCTGATAAGACCTCTCCCAACTTCAGATCTCCTTAAGTAGAGTCTATCGACATCACTCCTCTTGTGGAACATATTGTAGATAGTCAATAGCTTCCTAGTCTTCCTATCCATTTCTTTTTGTTCAGCAACATTCCAACTCAGAATTCCCGCACTGTACCAAATAATAGACACAGCTCGGGAATTTACTGCACTTATGGCATTCCTACTTATCAGATGTGACTATAATACGCTCCTTACTCTCCGAATGTATTCAGATCTTATCAATTCCTTCATTTTTTTGTTCTTGATGTCATCAGCCTCCAGAACACCCAAATACTTGTATACTTCTTCAGTGTCAATTTCCTTTATCATCTCACCTGTTGGTACCTGGATTCCGTTGCTTCTGCTCAATTTATCCCTCTTCATCACAAGGACTCCACACTTACTAATACCAAATTGCATACATATATCATTGCTGAAAATACGGACAGTGTCAACAAGCACATCCAACTCCTTCTCACTCTTCCCGAGGAGCTTAATATCGTCCACGAAGAGGAGGTGATTGATGGTAAGCCCTCCCTTTCCCAACTTGTATCCTGCTCTCACTTTTCGCAGTATAGTGGTCAGGGGAATCAGGGCAAGGACACACAACAGAGCGGACAAACTATCACCCTGGATTCTCCAGCTGATGTTAACTCTGTTTTCCAGTACTTCATACTTTTGCTCAACAACTGTCTGATGTTATCTGCCACCTTGAAGATATCTAGGCTTTTGGTGATCCAAGAATGAGGCACCAAGTCAAATGCCTTTTTAATATTATTATTATTATTATTATTATTGTTCTTTGAGTTTCAGTCATTGATGTTAGTTAACTGGAAAGTTTGTTGAAATGAATATCAAGCCACTACCTGCAGCCTCAGATATTCAGGACGTATCGGAGGGTTCGTGCTGTTCCCAGCAAGCATGCCTTTTGAAGCGTTCCAAAAAGCGTGGCGGAGCCAATTTTCTTTAACCATCCCTGGAAACTTTTTGAGGTAGTACCTAGTGCGCCTATGACAATCGGGACCACTTTTACTTCACGGCAGTTCCAAATCCTTTTTACCTCCCACTTTAAGTCCTGGTATCGGTTAATTTTCTCCCTCTCCTTCTCTTGCACTCTCGTGTCGAATGGGCAGGCCACATACACAATCAGGTACTATCTTTTTTTCTTTTTCACAAAACACGAGGTCAGGTCTATTGTGTTCCAGTTTCTTGTCCGTCTGTATCCTAAAATCCCACAGCACCTTCACCTGATCGTTCTCCATCACCGCCTCTGGCCTATGCTCATACCATTACTCAGAATGTGGTAAATTGTTTACTTTGCACAGGCGCCAGTGGATCACCATGCCCATCACATCATGTCTCCAGCCCTTATAGTGGGTCTGGGCTAGGTGTTTACACTCGGATACAATGTGAGCCACAGTCTCATCTCTCTCTCCACAGATCCTGCACATTGGGCTAGCCTCCTCCTTGTAAATATGGTGTTTCAACCACTTCGTTTTGAGGGCCTGCTCCTGCGCAGCCATTAGCATTCCCACTGTAGCCTTTTTAAGGTCTCCTCTTCTCAACCAGTTCCATGTCTGTGGATCTCTAAATTCAGTTTTCTTAAAGAAGGTACTATGAAGGGATTTTTCCTGAAGGCTGCTCTTTCTCCTTGATGTTATTTCCTCCTTGGACATCCCCTGGCCTATTGTCCCCTCCTTCAGTACAGTTCTGAGCATTGGCTCCTTACTATCAGTCACGTATTTGTGTAGGTTGTTTTTCTCCATCTGAACACAGTCCTCTATGCTGATAAGACCTCTTCCACCCTCAGATCTCCTTAGGTAGAGTCTATCGACATCACTCCTCTTGTGGAACATGTTGTAGATAGTCAATAGCTTCCTAGTCTTCCTTTCCATTTCTTTTTGTTCAGCAACATTCCATCTCAGAATTCCCGCACTGTACCTAATAATAGACACAGCTCGGGAATTTACTGCGCTTATGGCATTTCTGCTGTTCAGATGTGACTTCAATACGCTCCTTATTCTCCGAATGTATTCAGTTCTTAACAATTCCTTCATTTTTTTGTTCTTTATGCCATCAGCCTCCAGAATGCCCAAATACTTGTATCCTTCCTCAGAGTCAATTTCCTTTATCATCTCACCTGTTGGTATCTGGATTCCGTTACTTCTGCTCAACCTACCCCTCCTCATCACAATGACTCCACACTTACTAATACCAAACTGCATACATATATCACTGCTGAAAATACGGACAGTGTCAACAAGCACATCCAACTCCTTCTCACTCTTCCCGAAGAGCTTAAGATCGTCCATGAAGACGAGGTGATTGATGGTAAGCCCTCCCTTTCTCAACTTGTATCCTGCTCTCATTTTTCGCAGTACAATGGTCAGGGGCATCAGGGCAAGGACAAACAACAGAGGGGACAGGCTATCTCCCTGGAAGATACCTCTCTTGATCTTCACGCTTCCCAAGGATTCTCCAGTTGATGTCAACTCTGTTTCCCAGGACCTCATACTCCTGCCCAACAACTGTCTGATGTTATCTGCCACCTTGAAGATCTCCAGGCTTTTGGTGATCCAAGAATGAGGCACCATGTCAAATGCCTTTCTGTAGTCTAACCATCCCATGGCAAGATCAGTGTGTCTCCTCCTGCAATTCCCCATTACCATCTTATCAATAAGTAACTGGTCCATTGTACCACGTGACTTCTTTCGGCATCCTTTCTGTTCGTCATGTAACAAGTTGTTTGTGTGGAGGTGATGGTAGATTTCCTCAGACACAATGCTCGTCAACAGTTTCCACATTACGGGCAGACATGTGATAGGCCTATAGTTGGTAACATCATTACCCTTGATTCGGTCTTTCATTATCAGAACTGTGGTACCTTTTGTCAACCACTCTGGTACCTCACCTGACATCAAGCTGTCATTGAACATGGTTGTCAGTTTCGGGTGGAGGGATGTTATATTTTTAATCCAATACCCCTGCACACCATCTGGGCCTGGTGATTTCCAGTTGGTTAGTTTTTTGGCCTGCCCTTTAAGAGTTTCAACTGTGAGACTCAAATCAGTTTGTTGGTGTGCCTGCTCACCGATCTCCCCCTGTACTGTCTCAATCCACACTGCCTGGTCATTATGTCTAACATCCTGCTCCCATATTCCTCTCCAGAATGTTTTAGTTTGTTCCGCCTCAAGGATCAAGTCGGTGCCTCTTTCTTTCCCCTCAATCTGTCCAAACAGCATCTTCTGGTTGTTGTCGAACATGCGGTTCTGTTTATACTGACTGACTCTGTTCTCGTATCGCCTGATTTTTGCACTCTTTGCTACAATGCGTTGCTTCAGTTCCTCTATGATAATATTTAGCTTTTTCCTCCTAGTTTTGTACTTTATTTCCAGTCTATTTTTAGTGTCTATGTTTTTTACTGTCCCATTCAGTAGTGACTCAAGCTTTCCAATGTCATTTCTCATTTCCCTGATTTGACCACTCAGTCGTTTCTTCCACCAAGGATCTGCTCTTTCTTGTCTGTTGTTTCCTCTCGCTTTTATACCAAGTAGTTTCCTCACCGTATTTGCTGTTGCTTTGAGGATATTGTTGCACTGGTGAAGGTTCCTCGCCTCAAGGTATGGGATGATTTTGTTTACCATAGCTGTTGTTTCTTTTAACTTTTTCCTGTCTACAAATCTTAGGTTCATAGGTCTCCCACTATCATTGTTCAATTCATCTACCACTAAATTTAGGATGTCAACCGAATCTTGTCCTAGCCCGTCAGTATTCATCTCCTCAGTGGCCGTATCTCTGTTCCAGGTATTATTTATCTCAGTATTCAGATCATTGTCTGCGTCTGGTGGTTCCTCCATTCTCTCGACCTCTTCACCTTCATTTCCCACTGGCTCGTTTGCCTGGCATACTCCACCCTCCATCACCAAGCTAATCTCTCTGCTCAGTTCCTCCAGTTCCAGCTCGCTTATCCACCCATTTGTTCTTATTACCCGAGCCTGCACGGCCAATTTTGTTCATCTAATTTAAATAGTCCAATCTCGTTCCAGATGTTATGCATCCGTCTCCTATAGCCCCTCTCCTTGGGGTTACTTTTCAGGTAACATTGCATAACAGTTCTATTCAATTCTTTCGTCCAGTTGGTTCTGGTCCCTTTCCTTCTTCTTCCTCCGACACCAGCAGTATTTGGTTGACAGCCAGGTTCCTACTGTGGGCCAGGGAGCACCTGTTGGGTTAGAGTCTGTCACATGACGTTCTAGTCTCCATTTCACCGTTATTCGAACTGTTTAGGTTCGACATTTAAACACTCTTATCGAGGATTGGCGAATGTATGGTTACATAACCACCGGTGATTTCATCACCTCCGGTGATTTCGTCATTCAACGTCATTTTTGTGTGGAATTATCACGCTGTAGACGAACATAAATAAACAAACAAACAAACAGGCAACACTCCCCCCCCCCACCCCACCCCCCACCCCCACCCCAAAAGGAATAAGCATAAGTTTCATTGTAATGTAATGTTTCAATGTCTGACTTAGTATTTCCCTTCCCTTCTCTGTCCGTCTGTTTGTTTTACTCTTCATTTTTCTTTTCTTTACGCTTTTCCTTGTTGCTGTGCTGCTTTGATTTTGATTTTTGTTCTTTTGATTTTGACCGGGTCATCAATTGAGTCTATTTATATATTTTGATGCCTTCCTCTTTTAGTGGGGGCACTACGATGTAGCAGGTGGTAGCGGGAGAGAATAGCGGCGGTGGTGATAATGTGGCAGCGGTGGTGGTGGTGGTGGCGGTGCTGTGCTAGCAGCAACTAGCAGAAGGTAGTGGGAGAGAATAGCGGTGGTAGCGATAGTGAGGCAGTGGTGGTGGTGATGTGATCGTAGTACTGTAGTGATGGTGTTGAAGTTGGAGCAGAAATAGCGGTTGAGTCGACTTGACCAGAGTTTTCATCGTGGTAGTGGTGGTGGTGTTGGTGGTGAAATTATCTTTAGTTATTTAGTCATTTTGTCATTTATCTCCTTTTCGACTCTAACATACCTGATCCAAAATTAAATATTAATCGTGTTTATTAATATTGTCTAGTGATAGCGCCACCTTCCCCTTTCGTAAGTTAACAGAAGGTAATGGGGGGAAAGCGGCTGTAGCAATGAAGGAGTGGTGGCGGCGGTGATGGGATAGTGCTAGTAATGATGGATGGGTGGCGGCGGCGGTGACTGTAGTGATGGCGTTGTCGTTACTGAGTTTTGTTGAATAGACTGTATATTTGTTTGATCGGTGAATCTATGGGGTTAGTCGCGTATAGTATTATTATTTTTATTATTATTATTATTATTATTATTATTATTATTATTATTATTATTATTATTATTATTACATTTGCATTTATCTTGCTTTATGTTCATATGAGTTATCACCAAGTCACAACCAGTGACCTCAAGAGACAATAAGGTCCGCCATGTTCAAGAAAGAACATACATACTCACACATGCATCTTTAGTGTTTAGACTTGTGATGTACTTATATTGACAGAATCTTCATTAGTATATGGCCAGTTCCCATTAGTACTATCTTTTGTATTTCTCCTATACACGGGTTTCCTGGGATTTGCGATAAGTAATCATTAGACACCTTAGGTATCATTCCCAGAGCGCCTACAACCACTGGTATTGTTTTAGTTCTCAATTTCCACATTTTTCCAATTTCTATCTCCAGTTCCTTATACTTGCTCAATTTTTCAAATGTTTTTATAGATACATTCTTGTCTATTGGTACAGACATATCAATTAGCAGGCATACCCTCTTTTTAAAGTCCTTCAATATTATATCAGGTCTATCTGCATCTATTTTTCGGTCACTTTGGATGCTAAAGTTCCACAAGATTGAGATGTGATATTTTTCAAGTATGGGAGGTGGTTGATGCTCCCACCAATTATTTTGATGGGGCACGTCAAAATGCTTACACATTATCTAATGTATGTATTGTGCAGCTCTGTCATGCCTGTTTAGGTATTCGGTTGGAGCTATAGGACTGCACATTGAAATTATATGGTCAATCGTCTCTGGTTGTTTTTTGCATACACGGCATAATGGGCTGCATCCATTTTGTATTATATTGGCTTGGTAATTTTTTGTTGGCAGACACTGATCTTGTGCTGATATAATCAGTCCTTCAGTCTCCGATTTCAGTCCAGAGTATGCCAACCACTGATGGGTTAAAGTTTTGTCAACATCTGGATTGTTAGCTCGCTCTGGGTATTTTCCATACAGAGGCTTTTCTTGCCATTTCTTAGCCAGTTTCTGTAGCAGTTCTTTCTTTGCAGTTACTTTTACCTGCTTTGCTTTTTCTGTGTTTTCCATTTCAGCAGTAAATGGGACTTCTGAAATTTGTAGTCCATTACTGTATCTTTGTGCATCTTTTGTAATGGAATATGATCTTTTGATGCTTTCGTGTTTCAAAACGAGTTTGATCATCCAATCATGTGATTCCCTTAGATATGTAGATAATCCAATTGTTGCAGTTTTCAACGCAATGTCTAACTGGATTAACCCACGTCCTCCTTCTTTCCTAGGGAGATATCTATATCTGCCTTAGGGTGATGCATTCTGTGCATGGTTAAGAATTTTCGAATTTTTGTATCGAGCCTACGGATCTCTGTGCTTGACCAGTTGATGACATTGTAACTGTAGGTTACTACTGGTATGGCAAGCGTGTTTATGGCTTATTATTATTATTATTATTATTATTATTATTATTATTATTATTATTATTATTATTATTATTATTATTATTATTATTATTAATGTTATTCTATTATAAATCTATGTAATTTTGTGGCAATGGAGAAATCAATATTCATTTTATTTTTGTAAATATTCTTTCAAATAACCAACGAACGGCCATTAAGCAGTTCTTTTAAAATCTGGACCTACTCCTTTCCAATATCACTCTGAAAAAGTAAGCCAACCAATCCCCAAACACCACCACCCACCACCCCACCACCACACACAAACAGAACAAGAGTAAATCTAATAAATTACTCATTTTAACATTATAGCTAAAGCATTTAATTTTGTTCTTAAATAACATAATATTGAAGAGTTAGGCACAAATTTCGATAAATATGTTCAATGAAATGTTTAAACGATTAAACTATTTGGATATTAAATGTATAATTATTGCCTGGATGACACTATATAACCATTTTTGCTGTGGAGTGAGGATCTTGTTTTATATCAATGGAGGTATTTTCTATTTATTAGTTGAATTTGACTTCTGGGAAACACTATATTTTAATATAGAATGCTTATTGAAAAATGTTCTACTTTAATATATGTTCTCATATTTTTCTCGTAATAGTTTTGTGTAACCTTTCAAAATCAATATTCTAAATGATTATACACATCTGTGGATAATTTCACATTGCTTAAAACGCCCTTCTTTTCATATACGTTTCATTCTACTTCTTCAATTGCTACTTATGTTAAATCTATGGTTGGCTCGCTCTTTTTTTCTTGCTTTTCGTTTGATTCTTCTTGGCGTGCTACTCATTTTCCTTCAATACCATAAGCTGCAGCGTTGTCATCATCAACATCATCATCAACATCATCATCAGCACACTCCACCTCCACCACCGCCTCCTCCTCCTCCTCCTCATCCTCATCCTCATCCTCCTCCCCCTCCTCCTACTCTTCCTCCTCCTCCTCCACAGCATCATCATCATCATCACCATCATCATCATCATCATCTCTTCTTCCGACTCCAATAATCCCCCTCCTCCTCCACTTGTTTTGTTCCTCTTTCTCCTCGCCCCCCCCCCCACATCATCATCTTCTTCTTCTTCTTCTTCTTCTTCTTCTTCTTCTTCTTCGTGTAAATATCAAGAAATAAATGATTATTGTTGTTTTATTAAGAAATGTTTGGTTCTGGTGTTGGTATTATTAAATAAGTATGTATAATGTCTATGTATAAATGCATATAACCTTCATAAATATGATTATACTTGTATGTTTGTATGAACGTTTATTTATATATATATATATATATATATATATATATATATATATATATATGAGATTTCGTACTCATTACGCATGTACGCAAATATGATTTAAATACTTAAATTGTATAAATCGGAGATTACATCTGGTATATATCCAATATAGTATGCAAGTGAACATTTTGTTTGCAAATTAGATTTTAGATATGTACGCAACATATTAATTTTTTCATTTGTATATATATATATATATATATATATATATATATGTGTGTGTGTGTATATAAGCATAGTCATTTAGTGGATATATATACACACATATATATATATATATATATATATATATATATATATATATTCGCGTGTTTTTATTCTTATCATGTTGGTCATACCTAGCATGTTCTCTATCACTACATATACACAAGTGTAAGTAAAAAACTATATTATATGACGCATCGCACGTTCCAAAGGTTCTAGCCCCTAGCATCGGCATCTTGTTTTGACAATTGTCTACCTTGTTCTTGAAAAAGACCTCACCATGGAATATGACGATATTTAGTGATCTAACCGATTTTTTTTCTTCTACTTTTGTCATATCGCCCGACGAGAGGCCAGTATTGGAACGGCTCCTCCATTACATAGCATTGTCCATAACTGAACCCCGAAGCTTAAAGTTGAGTATACTTGTAAAGTGTAAAAAAGACAGCCGGAGATTAGGAGAGAGATAGAGATGTACGTATAATTATTTCAGCAATTGTAGTTCATTTCCACCTGTTGCGTCGCTACAGCCACATTTGTATATGAATATATAATTGTTCTTTCCTTGGTATTTTCCTTTTCCTTTTCATATATATCCTGCTCACTGATGAATACCTTCAATAGATGATAACAATTTTGTTAGGAAATATGTTGTTATATGTGTTGTTGTCCATAGTATTAATATAATTTGTTCAATATCTGAATATAATCATGCAAATACATACATACTCACACAGACACACATACACACACACGTACGCAACGTACATAAACACAGATACACAGACAGACAGCAACACTCGTACACACACTTGCATGCATATATATATATATATATATATATTTAATTGGCGTTAGCAATGAGATAGCGTTTAAACAAAATAGTGGTGTATATAGAAACATACTAAATTTTGTTTTTTGTTTTTTTTTCGAAACGAAACAAAACGAATCGAAACGAAAACTATTTTATCATTCTCTATTTTCCTTTGTGACTATATCATGGAGTATATTCTGAGAATGTCATATATTACTGGTTCAAGATTTGTTAATCTTTCATCGGTGACAGTCAATCAAAATGTACTCTTTCCATATACACCTCTATTATGCATAAACGCATTCTTAATGCTATAACGTGCCAAACTCGGACTATATGCAAATTACATATTCCAACCAATGTTTTCTATTTGATATATGTAAATGTGAATCTCCAACAAATGATCATCATGAAAGAACTTATATAGCCAGTACGTTTTGAGTGATATTCATTAATGAATGATTAACAAATCTTGAAACAGTCCTCTCTGATATTCGCCGAGCATACTAGCAGCCCTATGACATATTCATAAACGTAAATAGAGAAAAAGTGTTTTTTTCTTTCCATTTCATTTCGTTGCGGAAAAATATTTTGTCTGCAGCGAGGCTATCCAGATATGTATGTATATTTATACATATATGTAATGTGTGCGTATGTATGTGTGTGTGTAGGGTATGTGTATGTGTGCGCGTATGTGTGTGTGTGTGTACAGGAGTGATACAAGGATGCTGCTGTTGACCCTACATACATATAATTATGTATGTAGCTGCAAACCTAAATTGTAATGCATACATATATATATATATATATACACACGCACGCACACACAAACACGCGCGCACACACACACACACACACACACACACACGCATACACACACACACACACACACACACACACACACACACACACACACACACACACACACACACACACACACACACACACACACACACACACACATATATATATATATATATATATATATATATAAAAATATATATATATATAATTATTATGTAGCTGCACACCTGAATTGTAATATATACATATATATATATATACACATACACCACACACACAAACACACATATATATATATATAAATTTAGATGTGTGTATATATAATATATATATATAATATATATATATATTATATACATATATATATATATATATATATATATATATATATATATATATATATATGCATAATTTGATCATAACATCCCACCCTCCTCTGTACATTTTAAGAATGTGCAAGCGATACTATTATCTCCTCTCTACTAATACCATTCTCTTCTCTATTAATAATCCCGAATCTATTCCATCTCTCTCCTTTCTCTTCTCACAAATCCCAATTTACTTATCCTTCAAAACCAGTTGACTCCAGTTTTCTTTCCAATGATGGTAATATTATATATTATATATATATGTATATACAAATTTGTATAAATACACGTGTGTGTGTGTGTATGTGTATGTGTGAGTGTGTATCTGTGTGTGTGTGTGTGTGTGTGTGTGTGTGTGTGTGTGTGTGTGTGTGTGTGTGTTTCTATCTGCGTTTGTGTGTATGTATGTATGTATGCATGTATGTATGGTTGTCATTGCCGGGATGGGATTAGTTTTGATAATTAGTTCTCTACGAAAATGCCCCAAACTGCGTATATATTCTATTAACTACTGGCATTCCTGTGACCGAGATGTTTGGAAATGACTAATAATAGGGGTCAAATCCTGATACTAGTACTTTAAAATCAGTTGTTTTGAGTAGACAAAACTCGGCAGCTTTGGTTAACTGTGTCTCAAGAAGTGTCACACTGATTTCAAAACCGGGCTGAAAGACTCTGGGCTATTGTTACAGCATTCTTCAAATAGACGGAAACTCTGAAATAAACGTGCAATTTACGTGACTGCTAGTCATCTTGCGTAGGCCTGCATCCAGAATAAGATAATAAGCATAAAATATCCGATTGTGTCCTACAAGCGTTTGTCACTTTAACCCACTGTTGTACAAACACCTCATTTATGTTTTCTCCTTGTATCTGTTGCAATTCATGGAAAGAGTGGCGATTCCGTACATAGGTGGATAGAATCTTATCGTAACACCGTCTTTCAATGTGCAACTCCGCTGGAGGCTCATATGCACGAACACCGGTTTTAGGGATAGCACTGCTTACCTACTCTCTTTAAAATTGGGTAGAAAAAGTGCATTGAATTTTGCCAGTCACATCAACACCGGGTGGTACCCTGTGCCTAACGGTGGTTCATATTATGAGGAACAGAAATGATGATAGGCAGGCTAAATGAATTGCAATATTTCTGTTGAAATTGTATAAATATTTTTGAACAAAATGAATTAAATTGGACACAAAGAATTTCATTTGTACCTAAGTGTCGTCAATGACAGCATATAGCTATTTCAGCTGCAGAAATACGTTTGTCATATGAAGATCAGCCGATTAGAGCATGTTCAGCTTATACACTTTAGTGTGTTGAGAAGTCTAAAGGCGAGCAGTGACGAGAAGTTGGGGTTACTTTTGCTATCAGAACAACATTGGCAAAATATTTACAGCGCCTTTCTAGAATTACCGAGCGCATAATGAAGCTACTTGTTCTACACTTGTGTGGAGCTCAACCGACATTCTCATGGATAGCTGGAGCGGGAGAACCTTTCATATCAAGTGCCTTTACTGTGCCTATTTTTAGACTGTGAAGTCTACAAGTCCTGTATCGATAACATTTTCTTCTTTATACGGTGTTAGGTTTAAAATTCAAAGTAATTAACAAATGTTGCATATCGGTATATTTATATATTTTCGGGTATTTTAAAATTCAATGTATACATTTTGAATGTATTGTTCAAAATTGTTACCTGTCACACTTACATCTCTGTTCCAGTAAATATGACCAATCTTCAACTCTATTCTTTTCTAGTACGTCTATGAGATAATGGATGCCACTATGTATCCTAGTATTGTATCCATCTCTAAATCTTATTATATACGGACACATATATACATTTATATATATATATATATATATATATATATATAGTATTAAGGGTACTATTTATGGTTTTGTATGCAATAAAACCTTTGATGGTAATATATTATATATACACAAACCCTAAATAGTGAGAGATAGTCATTAATTACTATCCTATTACCAGTAAGATAAATAGCTCAATGTAATAACATCAGTTGTTTTACAGAGCAGTTATATAGAGATTACAGTAATCAAAGTTCAGTTTAAGTCATTTATTTGCTTACAATTGTTTCCTCCAAACCGAGGTTTGGATTCTTCGGAGCAACTATTTATAACATACTTGACCTCCTTTTCAACCCAAGAGACACATAAAACATATGCGCATATGTTGATCAATATGCGCATATGTTTTATGTGTCTCTTGGGTTGAAAAGGAGGTCAAGTATGTTATAAATAGTTGCTCCGAAGAATCCAAATCTCGGTTTGGAGGAAACAATTGTAAGCAAATAAATGACTTAAACTGAACTTTGATTACTGTAATCTCTCTCTCTCTCTCTATATATATATATATATATATATATATATATATATATATATATATATATATGCGTGTGTGTACACCCACATGCACATTTCTTTATGGATATATGACAATTTACTTAGCTGACTATGTCTTCATCTAGGACCTTCTCCCGATGGACCCTTGAATCTGATCACTGATCGACGAGACGAACGACAACAAACTGAGACATTTACAGTCACATATGCAAGAAGACGAAGAAAACCTTATAGTTTTACTCGACGTTTAATATGCATTATGAATAATAGTGTCACTATCACTTACAAAACTACTAACCCAAATAACACTTCCTACCATTATCATAGCAACCATTTAAAATCATTATCACCAGCACTAGGTGAATTTACACTCACCAACACAATGGATACACATTCAATAATGATATTATCAGCCCCACTACACTAAAATAGCAGCTCAATCTTTCTAATATGAGATCTTGTTTTGGAAATAAGTCATTTTGGATAATTTACTCATAGACTAAAAAAAGATATATCGTTTATGATGTGTCTAATTGATATGGGTGCAGCATGGCCTAAATATTAAGAAGTGTGATTCATAATAATACGGACCAGGGTATTTCAAATGGCATGTTAAGGCGACCCAAGCCTTGTAATTGAAAACTAGTAGAGAGAAACTATAAGGATGCCCATTGTATCGACTGTAGCTGTAACTCAAATGTACAGTATGTCACAATGACCTACTTACCCTCCCTGAGAATTATTTACACATTCCTTTTCAATGTTCAAACACTTACATGTTGTTGCTTTTTGTTTTTATTTTTGCATGGGCAGACATTTATATTGGTCGAGTTAGTTGAATACTCATCATTGGCCAGACTTGACATGGAATTAGCAACAGTATCAAATGAGACACTTAAACTCAATATCATACGATTTCTTATTGCACAAAGAATGATGTTCTGCACATGATCGCATAACATGCTAGAAATAGCTGGCATATTTTCATCAAAACCATCTTTATCGTTTCAAGGTTCTGTCTCTGACTACATTCGACACAGTAGCATGTTATACACGAAGTCTAAAAAACAAAACTCGTGATGATTATAGAATTGGTTGACTTGGGCTTAATCAACAATAATAGCAACTAGTAGTAGTAGTAGTAGTAGTAGTAGTAGTAGTAGTAGTAGTAGTAGTAGTAGTAGTAGTAGTAGTAGTAGTAGTAGTGATACTGCAAGCACAATCAATATATCACATCTACCACCACTACCACCATCTTGTAATCTCGCCGTCACCAATAATGCTACAGTAAATACCCCAATGACCCCCATCAAGCACTATTGTTGTATTCAGCAGCACTTTTATCCTCAATGTAACTAAAGCAACTGACAACTGACACCACTAAAATGACGGAAAATCACCATCAGTAAGAATACTTATAATTCTTTCTAAAATTGGTACGAGTCCAACAATTTGTGGGAAGGGGAAAATCGATTATACCGACCCCAGATCTTGACAAGTACCTTATTTTATCGACCTCTGAAAAATGAAAGGCAAAGTTGACCTCGGTGACTCAGAACGTAAAAACCGGAACAAACAATGCAATCATCTGTCCGACACTCTCATGGCTCTGCCAATCCACCACCCACGCCTAAACTAATAATAATATGGTTTCTAATTTAAGCATATGGTCAGTAATTTATGAGAAGGGAACTGTCGATTAAATTTAAACCAGTACTTGACTGGAACATTATGTTATCGATCCTTATGAAAAGGAAACGCAAGTTTGACTTCAATAGAATTTGAAAAGAAGAACATAAAAAGCCTTCATTAAATTTCCACAAGCCAATTTTTTGCTACAGTCTAACGATTCTGTGAATTCACCACATGATATAAACAACAATAACTTGAGAAGCGTCCTTTGAAATGCTAGCCCAGTGAAGGCCAAAAAAAGACTTACATAAGTTTACACTGTAATTTCACCGTTTTAAAAACTAAACAGATCACATTATAGCATCTTAAAACAAGAGGGCACATGGGATGATGTAGTTTTATTAAATAAAAGACGGGATGATCACATATGGAAAGTCTTTGATCAGAGCAGACATGGAGCTAAACACAAATATCTCTACGACCGCTACCATATATATAACCACTAACACTACCAGCAGTACTATCCATCAACCTGCATTACTGGACAAGTCAAATCCTAGCGTCTAAAAATACGGATTACTCATTAGATAGTGTAGTTTTATTGAATAAAATAAGTGATTGTCATGTCTGGAACGCCTTTTACCAGACCTGACATAGGGCAGGACAAAAATATTTGCAAGACCACTACCACATTTATAACCAACGTTTTCCCACCAACACCAACAGCATCAGTAACCAGCAGCAACAGTAGCAGTAGAAACAGCAGCAACAACATGTCTGCCAACCAACATTACAGGCCGACTTTCACATGACAATTTCTTTTCTCGTTAATAACCGAGTGTATTTCACGTCTCAGCTACAGGATTGGTTATCACGGCAGACTAATGGAATGTTTATTAAAGACAGTGGCGTATGGTGGTCTGGAAGGGGGAGATTCTGCATAGATTGAGGTATCCGCCATGCAATGTATAGCAAAGCAATGCAATGGAATGCAATGCAATGTAATTCAAGAAGAAATGGTAGAGTGACGG
This sequence comes from Eledone cirrhosa, assembly GCA_964016885.1. Classification (NCBI taxonomy): domain Eukaryota; kingdom Metazoa; phylum Mollusca; class Cephalopoda; order Octopoda; family Eledonidae; genus Eledone; species Eledone cirrhosa. The sequence continues at coordinate 69,207,185 of OZ024740.1, forward strand.
ATGGTCGGGGGTTGATGGGAAAAATATTTAAAGGGTTGGTTGGGAAGAATAAGGTAAGGTTAGGAAGGTTAGAAAAGCTAAGAAATGTGACATTCTTGTACAGGCAGGCCACGTCTTGAGGCGAGCAAGTGGTTTTCTAAAGAGATCTGACTGTACAGATCTGTGCCACTGAGGATGACGTCGATGGTGGAAATAGGGTTTGGTAGGGGGTTTTAAGATGTGAATAGTGTGTGCAAAGAACAGTACCACTGAAGAATATGTGGAAGAACGAAAAAGAGAAGGGCATATTAAAGATAGGGATAAAGAAATGTGAGACAGAAGGTAAAAGAAAAGGAAATAATGAGATGGGGAATGAAAAGAGAAAGAGGTACTAACAGAAATAAGGAAAAAAGGGAATGAAATAGAGGGGAGTGAAATGTATAGGAGATTGAAGAACTGATAGAATGTGGAAGAAAGAATCAAAATAAAAATAAAAGTAAAATAAAGTGTAAGAAACTCCGACGAACGAGTAAAATGAGAAGAAGAGCAACAAATAAAGCAACAGTAACAACAAATAACAACAGAAATAACAAAGGAGTAAAAGGCATCGGAATTTTGTAGACAAAGTAAGCTGCAATTCGATATTAATGCTGGTAATGATGATGATGTCAAAAATAATGATATTGATGATGACAACGACGATGTTGTTGAGGATGATGATGATGATGCCGATGATGAAATTCTATAAAGCAAGTTGAAATGGAAGGGCGAGTTCGGCGTGGGTGTGCTTGAGAAGTGAATGTATATATACGAGTGAGTGTTCGCGTTGGCGTGTGTTGTATGTATCTATATACGTGTGTATGTATATATGTATGTTTGTAATTGTACATGTATGTGTACATGTGTGTCGCTGATGGTGGAAGATGTAAGTTATAAAAAGTGGGGGAAGACATTTATGAATGACTCATTGGCAGCTGCCATCAGCTCAGGCACAGCCTGTATCGTCATTGTCACAATCAACAGCAAGCCAACCAGTCAGCCAGTCATCTAATCATCCAAACATCTTTAAACCCAGCCAGCCAGTCAGCAAGGAAGCAAGCCAGCCAGCAAACCAGCCAGTAAACAAGCAATTCAGCCTGTAATTCAGCCAGCAAGCTAGCCAGCAAACAGGGTTCACAGTCAGCCAGCCGTTATCACTCCCCGCGTCAGATACTATAGCTATCTCTCTGGCTCTTGTCACTATCGCCATCACAATCACCATAACTACCAGCAATAAAATCCGCCGCTGGCCTGAACAACAACGAGAACAATGACTACGACACCAACAACAAAAGCAACAAGTAAAAGATGGATTGGTCATTGTTAGATTGCTTTTGATCAAAGATGTATTCGATCACGGTTGAACCGAGGATAAAGAACAACAGCTACAAAACTTTGCAATACATATTACAATCGCTATTAAGAAGGACCCATCTAATCCGTGACACAAAATAGAAGACATAGCAATCAAGGCTCTCTCAAATCACACAATACGATTTTATATAAGAAAAGGACACATTATATGAAAGGCTATTACATATTTCAACATACCACCAACAAATAGTATGATATCCCTGGATAGAATGTTTTTGAAAATATGTCTGTTTAATCAAAGTTAACGTATGTCTCCAAACAACAACACCATCAAATAAATATTCCACTCTCACATTGTCATCACCTTCCCCACCATATTCAATATCACTACCACTAATAAATATAGACTCCCTCTCGTTTGTTCAGGAGCTGATGGTGGTTTATTAGTGGTAGTGATATTGAATCGTCAGCTCCTGAACCAACTAGAAGGAGTTCATATTGCAGCTCGATCTGTTAGAAACAGCAGCCGCATATGCTTCAAATCATTCCCTGTCATCATTTAGATTGACACTTTGGATTATGTAGCCTGAAATAAACTCATTCTGAAAAGATGGGATGGGGA
>OZ024740.1:69214138-69229138 GCA_964016885.1 Eledone cirrhosa
AGCAGAATCTAGAGCAATCAGAAATATACCTGATAAAAGGTAGAACAGTTATCCGCACTGTAACATTGCATACGATATGTATAAGCAGTGATAGTTAGTGCGTGCAGTATGGAGGTTGGCCATACGTGGAAAAATAACACATGTGAGTGTTATATATTCGTTTGGATGGCCACATATTTGTCTAAAGATTTTATGGAATTAAGTTACACTGAATCTACACCAGCAATAGCAACTTAATTTACTCAGCAGCCACTGCTCTTTCTACTATTTAGAACTGAAGCTAATTACTATGCGCACTAACCTACACTATTTCTACCACGGGTACGCTAAGAATGTCACCATCATTTCCCAACAATAATATTTCCACTAGCACTACAATCTGAGGCCGAATTGTTAAGGAGTTTGGTTCACAATTGCGAACCGCTGCCATTGGTTCCACTGTGTGACAGCCCTTGTGACTTTTGGTTCGTCACAAGCATTGTGAGTGACACTGTGTTGATGGAAAGTGTATGGAAGTAAAGTAGGTAGGCCGTACAAGTGATTTCAAAGTTCAGCTTTGTCATATAATATGCCACGATATTTCTACTTGCCAATTACATGTTAATTTCAGGAGTAGGTTGTTCTGTTGGGCGAAAAACTGGAAAAATCATCGTCGAGGTGAGCAATGGTCAGTTTACTTTTACTATTAATGAGAGCGATCAGATAATGAACACTGCACTCTGTCTCTGCCGGAACACTAGAATAAGCATGAATAAATTATTACTATTTTTATCATCACTAAATTTAACCGGTCAAAAATCATTCCAGCTTGTTTTGTCTCATCATCATCATCTCATCATCATCATCAACGTCTTCATCACTACTAGCACAGACATCATTCTGTACTCGTTACTAGAACTATTACTCTCTAGCCCCAACAGCTACTGCATTTGTTGCTCTCACTCACTTTCACAAATCGAATTTTCTCGATTTATGAAGAATAATCTTTCCATTTGTCTCGATCTAACATTTCCTCCCGAGTCGACATAGAGCATATCTAGATATGTTGCTGCAGGACGGCCTCTATTTCTATGACCGTCTGAAGGTTTCCATAAAAAAACACGACTGACGCAGTTGTTTTTTGCCCTGTAACTATGTCCAGTAAAACGTATCCTTCTTAGACAAACACTATCCGACACGGGAGAGATATCCCGATAGAGTTCTCCATTTGTGATTCTCTGTTGCAAAGATATGTTGAAAACGTCTTAACAGACGGAGGTCTAATACAGAGTGTGTGTATGTGTGTTAGAGAGAGAGAGAAAGAAAGACAGAGAGAGAGAGAGTCATACCACCAATGCTGCCATACCACGTCTACATTCATACCACGACTAAACTCATTCTTAGTATGCCACAATTTCATCGCCTAATATTTATGATGATGCATAGCAAAATACCACTGTAATAAATGTTACAATTAATACTTGTTGCTACTAAAGCAGGTGACGTTGGCGTTCATTGTGGATTGTTTGCTACAAAGAAAAACGTCATCGTTTGTTTTATAATAAATCACCAATGTTAATATCGACTCCATAGAGGATCCATAACGAATATAATAGTTGGCAAGTAGTAAGCATATATTTCAGTTACAATTACATCTGCATCTTTTAGGATAGTGAAATAAGGATGTTGGAGAGAAAGATACAGGAAACAAGACACAGAGAGTGAGATAGTTAGATAGATAGATGGAGAAAGAAGGAAGGAGAGAGGAAGAGAGAGAGAGAGAGAGAGAAAGAAAGAAAGAAAGAAAGAAAGAGAGACGAGAGTATTAAGAGGAGGAATGAGGAGGAAAGATATCTGGAATTGGGATGAAGAAGAAAGATATGGATTCGAGAAAAAATAATGTGCTCCATGAGAGTCGATGAAAAGTGTTTATGAAATATGGACGGTTTAACATACGTATATATACACATATATGCTGACATACGCTTCCATGCTCTAGCTTTCTCACATCAGCTAACATACATGCTTCTGTATTACTGAATTGAACAAACTATACTGAAAATAGAAGATATCAAATGGTTGTGATATTATACGGCCTACATTTTTACGTGAAGTGATAAATGAGAGGTGGAATGTTCGATTAGAATTTTTGTTTCCTTTATTCTTCTTTATTTTTTATGCTCTGATCTATTAAAGTGTTGTATTTAATGCCTTACATTTGTTCCGACTAGGGCGATGGATTAGCAGTATCGGTAGGGCGTCAGGCATAGAGTTACAGCCCTTTACGATCTGAATTCAAATCCCGCTGAGGTTAGCTTTGCCTTTCATCCTCACGGGGCCAATAAAATAAAATATCAGTAATGCACTGGGGTCGATTTAATCGACTTTCCCCTCCCAAAAATGTGTTGGCCTTGTGCTTAAATCAGAAACTAATATTTGTTCCGACTCAAAGTGGAGGTCAATGGTGCTTTTCGTTCTCTCGGGGTCGATAAATAAAGAAGTGTCGGTCTTGTGACGCTTGATTATCGGAATCGTCAACAGATCCGGCTACAAGAGTTCTGAATTCTAATCCCACCTCTTTGTACGACCGACCGATATCAACAATCGAAAAAACACAATGGAAGCATAGTTTCCTTCGTTCGAACAGTCGACTTTTTTTTTTCATGAACTGTGTCAGATATGCGGTGATTGGCGTGATAATAGCTTTCAACCATCGTCAAAAATTCAACTTACAATACTCCCCCTATGGTATGCATGTATGTATGCGTGCATATATTTATGTATATATGTGTGCGTGTGCATGCTTGTATGCATAAATGGATGATTTGATATATATATATATATATATATATATATATATATGTATGCATATATGTATATATATATGTATGTACGTATGTATATATGTATGTATGTTTGTATATGTATGTGTGCTTGTATGTATGCATGTTTGTATATATATATATATGTGTACGCTTGCCTTTTTTCTCCAGTGTAAGCGAGTGGCTTAGTGATTAGGGTATTATGTTCACAATCAAATGCTCGTGAGCCAAACATTTTGTCACTGGCTCCAGTCCACTTAGCTGGTGCCAATCTGTATCTCTTATCCCCTTGGACGACATCTGTGGCGTGAAGAGATGAGACCAGTATTTACTGACCATTGCTCGTCTACCACAAATCACCTTACGGAGGCTGCTTCAGCGTAGTCACGACTAAAATTTCCTTTAATGAATTAACGGAATTCCAATGATGCTGTCTTTTATATTAAAGTTCTGTCGCTGCCACATAAGTGTAGTATTCGTTTTGACTGTTACTGTGTTTTGTCATCTTAAAAACCTATGTTGAAGAAGCATTAAAAGAAAAAGAAACGTGCGCAAAATGTGTTCCTCAGATGGTGAGCATTCAGTTGATCGTGAAATTAACAGGTAAGAGAGTAAATATTCCACAGATTTCTGACCCCGGAAGGTCATGCTGAAGCTGGCTGAATCAACCTAGAGAGTTTGACATATTAGCACGTACGAAATATAGAGCTGGAAAGAATAGCACAATTATATTCCGACAGATGCAGTAATGATTCTGAAAATTTACCGCCTTAGACATCAGAAAAGAGAGGGCAGGAGATGAAAGGGAGAAACTGTATAACATAACGGTCTCTTTACCCCCCTCTCTCTCTCTCCCCCTCTCTCTATCTCTCTTTATTATTATAAATATACACAGAATCATACCCTCTCTCTCTATATATATATATATATATATATATATAAAATATATAAATGGCTTCTACAGGACTAGAACTGTTTCATTCGGTTGAAATCATCAGGAAGCCCTGAGATAGATATATATGTATATATATATATATATTTATATATATAAATCTATATATTCACATATATGCATGCATACATAACTACATACTTACAAACATAAATGCATACATGCATACATGCATACATATATACATACATACGAACTTACATAAATGCATACATACTTACATACATATATACAAAATTCGACAAAAAATGTTGAGAAGGAAAAACACGACGATGAAGAAGATATGGCGGAAATCAATAAGAATTCCGTGGATGTTGAAAACAAGGTTTCTATTTTTTCTCTTACATATATATATGCGTGTTTGTGTGTGTATGAACATATATATATATATATATATATATATATATATATATATATATATATAAATGCAGTGTTTTTAGGTGTTGATTTATGTATTATATTATATATTTCATTTTCATCCAGTGTGTATTCTTCAATTGATGTAAATTCTATGAACCTGTCTACTTCATCACCGGTTAAAGATGGTTAAGAATTGGATTTTTCAAGAAACACCATTTGCATGACTATAGAGAGAAGACCGTCTCCTCAACATCAATACGTCACAACTTACAGCAAGGCTTTGTTCTGATATATATATATATATATATATATATATATATATATAAGCAAGGAAAAAAGAAAAAATAGATGTTTAAATGTAGTTCACACGTATCTGTAATGTTTATGTATTATATACTACTTTTTCTTTGTATATATATGCGTTTGTGCGTGTATGTGTATATATATATATATATATATATATATATATATATATATATATATATATATATATATATATATATATATATATATATATATATATATATATATACATACATACATAAACCGACACAAACATATATATATATATATTTGTGTGTGTGATGCGGGTGTGTGTGCGTATGTGTGAATGCCTATCTATAGATATATAGATGTATACGTAAGAGATAGAATGAGGGGAGGAGAGTAAGAGAGACTCGGGAAGAAAGTTGTCTGCTATAGATGAAATATGAGAAAGAAGATATTTCAAAAGGAGCGTGGAAGAAGTGAAAGTAAGAAGAAAAGAGTTGAAGTAAAAGAATCAAGGATTACTATGGTAGAGATGGCTTCAAATATAATTTGAATATATGGCTGATAACATGACATGTTTTGATTGAGGAATTGATATATGTGTAAAAAAATGTGCTATAGATAATTGCCGTTTTACTAAAGCTATTCATAAATTCACAGATCTCGATATTTCCGTTCAATCGTTCAGAATTACATAACCATTAGTTTTGTGAATGTAGCTTTCTTATTTTTCTGCTTTATATGTATACCTACATACACACAGCACACACACACGCGCAGGCACGCACACACTTATACACACATATATATATATATATAGGGACAATTAAATCTCTCCCAAGGTAACTCTTTCTTGTGTTGTTATTTTTATTGTTATCCTTTACGATCTTTCCTTCATTCCTCTACACGTTACAGTCTTATACACGCCACGCATCTCAACGTACACCCACTTACATCTCTCTCTCCACCACCGGATCTTGTTACCCGGAGATTTACCCTTCTGCATTGTCGAGGCTTCCAAACGATTTAAAGAAATTTACCTTATTATTCCACAATGCTTCAAGCAAACTTCAATACTCTCATATATATATATATATATATATATATATATTTCGTTTCTGAATTTGTTCAGCAAGATTCTTTATCTGAAAAATATATGTTATATATATATATATATATATATAACACATAGATATATGCATATAAGTTTGTGTGTGTCTTTTCTGACTCATAATTTATGGAGTCGGATGGACGCAATGTAAAACCTAGGAAAAATCTTAGTGAAGCTCATCACCCTTCAAGGAGATGTTGAACTGAAACTTTAACAATACACATGCCAACATACACGCCTTTATCAGCAGCTGCGAATGACAATATTTTCGACAGGTCCGCTATAAGTAAATATGTCTAGAGAATTTAGTAATAGTAAAACTATCAGAAACAGGCTGCTCTTCTTTTGCTTATCCGAAACCTTTGGGGTTGGTGAAACGAAATCTGGGTAATTTAAGAATTACTAATAATTTAATGTTGTTACATAATTTCAAAGCCTCTAATACAGAACAATCGTGTATAACGGCGGAATGAAAAAAAGATATATTCTGTGATTTGAAATTAGATGGTAACTAAATATTGTAAGCTATGTTTGCTGATGCTATGTGGATTCTGGCAGTCAACTGGTTATTTATTGCTCATTTTGTCTCGAAAAGAAAGGATAGCAACTACAATAGCGCACCAAACACCTAGACTTTCTGAATTCACAATTTATCGTTAAATATACGATGTGCTCTTAGGTAACGCTTTTACTATTAGCAACTTGATGTCGGTAACTGTTAGTTAGTTTAACAAATACAATTATAGATGGATATGAATAGCAGTAACATTGTAAACTAGACAAATATTTCATTAGCTTCCAGTGGTGTTCTCAGCTGCAAAATTGCACTATCTTTCATCAAATGCGGTATGCTACTGCAAAGAATAACAAACACTCTATTATATGGACCACATACACCACTGTATATTTAGTATGTTAACATAGCATAGCCGAAATGTTAAGAAGTTCGTTTTGCATTCATTAGTTCCCTCGCGAAAGTCTCATTTACAGCGAGTTAGGGTTAACCCAAACCTTGTGAATGAAATTATTTAGAAGGTCATTGGATTGACAATACCTGTAATTTAAAAAGCAAGCTATGTTAGCCATCATGCCATGCTGAATTTCCACGAGAATTACGTTCTGGGAATTTGTGTCAGAAAACACAGCCACTTCCACGTTAATTCACAAGCAGGCTATTCCGTTGATCGAATAATATACAATTCTATTTTCCTATTTTGAATATTGCATGTGGAATTGCTAAAGAGATGAGGTAAGCTGAGTGAAAATTATTTATTTGACTCAGTTGCAATATTCAGTTATTGACTACATATTTTATATACATCACTCATATATTTCATACGCATTGAAAGCAGTGAGAATTATCCTTATTTTACTATATCTGACTCATATATATCTACAGAGAGAGAGAGAGGAGGGGAGAGAGAGGGGGAGAGAGAGGAGATTCTTATGCCTATATTTTATAGAAAAAACAGAACAAACAAAATATTTCCTATATTTCGACGTTTATATTTTTCTTTGCTTGTCTACATTGTTATGCTTTTAACTATAGCATTTAAAAAAAGGTTCTGTATTGTTTCTCTCGTTTTCTTAACAGCAATGCGGAAATCATGATACATGCACATAAATGAATACCAGATTATATACAAAAGTATATTTATAAATAGATATATAAACAATGAGGAAAACAAAATTAAAAATATATATTTTAAATCCTATATTTAAATAGTTTACAACCCAAGTATGCCGCATAAATACTCATTAAACCTTATTATGAAAGTCTAATGTCAATTCTCACTAATGATAGGTTATTACAATATAAAATATATATAACAATATAATACTAGTGTAAACATCGATATAGCCAGACACAATATAAGAACAGACAAATGTAAAATTGGTGTAATAATTTTCAAATTTCTCAAACTGCTATCAGCTTCGAAATCATAACTGACATTTAGACAAACTCTAATTTCAAGTTTGCTAAAAAAAAAAACACACACACTAGAAAAGGAAATAACATATATTTCTTTTTTCCATTTCCCATTGAAATATGTACGTATGTATATATATGTATGTATCTTTTTATTTGTAGATGTATGTGTGTATGTGTGTATGTACGTATGTACGTATGTATGCACGTATGTATGTACATATGAATGTATGTATGCATGTATGCATGTATGTATGCATCCAAAATCACCGGGAAAGGCAAAATTCTAAGAGAAGGAAAACTCTGATATAACACCTGCAACCCTGATGGTATCCAGTGATGTTGACTTGTTCTTCTTTTTGGTAAATATCATCTTGGTTAAGAGAGTGGGATTGGCTTTGTACAGTGACTTTGCTCACTATAAAAGATTGAGGGCACAGGCATTGCTTTATATCTGGAGATCACTCTGCACTTGTCGTCACATGTTACCATGGGCCCAACACTATGCGTCAATAATTGTCACAAGTGTAGTGTTTGTACCAGAGTTTTCAAGTCGCTGGCTGGACTAAAAAGTCACACTTGTTCAGCGCATCGGTAGGTGTTCTCATACATGGATATAAAGTAGGGGCCGTACTCGAAAACGAGTTGGCAGCCACCATGTATGCATGTATGTATGCATGTTTGTATGCATGTATTTATGTGACGGTTCCATTCCTTTACCTGGAGGCACGTTGTGCTCTTGAAGACGATACATCTTTTCAGCTGTTTTTCATGACAGGACTGAGACACGTATTAAAACGATGGACAAATTTCCAATGACGTGCAACCTCGTAGCAGGTTATCTACGTTTGAAACAGTTAAAGCACTAAAACTATAAATAATATCTGTTCGCCTTTAGATTAGAGAATCTTCGATTAGGGTCAATATCTACTCCGACTTTCAGAGCTGTAGTCTTCTATATTCACGTACAAAACATTTACACAAGCTTAATTATTCATATATAAAATTGATGATTTACATATTATATTGATCTCGATATATTATTGGCATCAATTTTTATATCCGTGAATATTTATATAGATACAACGCAACTATATATATATATATATATATATATATATATATATATATATATATATATATATATATATATATATATATATATATATAATATATATATATATATATATATATATATATATATATATATATATATATATATATGTGTGTGTGTGTATGTGTGTGTGTGTGTTTAGTATTTCCGTGGAAAAGGTAAAGGAAAGAGAGTGGTCTATGAATAGTACAGAACTATTTAATAATGTAATAAACAAAACAATATAATTATTCCATTACTCAAGGTTTCACGAAGTCAGACGATTCTAGCAGTGGCGTCTGAAGCCGTTCATCAGATAGAAACAGATTTTCTATCTGAACGGCTTCAGACGCCTCTGTCTGACTTCGAGAAAACTTGGGTAATGGAATAATTAGATTGTGTTATTACATAATTATATATATATATATATGTATATATATATATATATATATATATATATATATATATATATATATATAAAGATATATATATTCGTAAGTTATAACAGCAATGATATTTTCTTACCAAACAATAATCAAGAAAAGGGTGAGTGCCTGATTTTAAAAGAAACCAAATCAGTGGCTCCCTTCACCCTATTGTTATATAATTTTAGAAATACCATTGGAATATAAAAGGAACAAAGTAAAAGTGTTTGTTTGTGTGCGTTTGTGTGTGTGTGTGTGTGTGTGTGCGTGCGTGTGTGTATCTGTTTTGACGATGATTGTTTCAACGGAACGTCTTGCTTGTCAAATTAATTTCTAAACTAGTAGTTCGCAAAGTGGGCGCTACCGACCCCGGGAGTGGGATATTGACTCGGTCCAGTGGATGCTGTGGCCTAAGGGGGTGATGAAGTGTGGTGAGCGGTAGATATCATATAATAGTATATTAAATATCAAATGATACATACTGTATATAAATATAATTGTTTCTACTTTTGGCACAAGACCAGCAATTATCCAGTACATTACTGGTACTTTATTTTACAGACCCCGTAAGGATGAAAGGAAAAGTTGACCTTCGCGGGATTTGAACTCAGAATGGAAAGAGCCGTAACTCTATGCGTCAAAGCATGACGTCCGACCCTCTACAGGTACTGCCAATCCAATAATGAAATAAAAATATATAATATTTGTTTATACATAGAATATATTATATTATTTATTATATAAATAAATAAAAATATTATAATATATTATTTATTTATATAAATAAAATATATTATTAAGGTTAACTTTGCCTTTCATCCTTACGGGGTCGATAAAATAAAGTACCAGTAATGCACTGCATAATTACTGGACAAGTGCCAAAAGAAGGAACAATTATTAGTTTTTGCAATATTATTACAATATGACTCTCCCCAAATATAATAATATATTATATGAATAATATAATATATTCTATCATATAAAAATTAAGATTTTTATATATTTTATATTATTTACAATTTGCATGTAGGTCTCTCTGGAAATACAGGTGGGGGTGCTGCTGGGATTACATGGCCGCGGGGGAGGTGGTTGCCCAAAAGGTTTGAGTATCTGTGATCTAAACAAATCATAAACACAGGTATCCTTAAAATAGATTTCAGAGTGATTCCACGTGACTCAAAATGTGCCGGAATTGACGCTTTGAAATTCAAATTCAACTCATTTTCATCTTCTTAGTTGATTGGAGCAACGAAAGATCATTTTCAAGGAAAAAGAGGCCTCCGAGAATCGAAATTACGGGTTTATGGTAGTAAGCAGAGTACTCTAGTCATTAAACGACGTGACTTCACTAAAAGTATAGTTGGTACAATATTATCTACCTTCTACGTCAACGGCAGACAAGTTACTTCTCTAGAATATTAATCCAGATAAATACACGTTGCTCTAATAGGATTAAACATAAGTATTTTCGACTCATCTCTCTCCCTCTTTCCGTCTCTCTCACCCTCTCCTTACTCTCTCTCTTGCTCTCTATCTCTCTCTCTCTCTATGTATATATATCTATATCTATACATATATGTGTGTGTGTGTATGGGTGTGTGTGTACATATATATATATTTATTTATGTATGTATGAGAATGTATATGCATATATAAATATATATATATATATATATATATATATAAATATATATATATATATATATATGTAGATAAATCTACCAAGAGTTTACGGTAGTTTCCAATCCGTATGAAGAACTCAATGTAATCCGGATATCATGGAAAGAAGAGATGCAATGAAAAATCACTTTCGGTGAAAGATAAATTATTTCTGAAGACGGCATATATATGAGTTGGTATGCATATTTAATTTTGATAGTTTGTATAATTTTGTATAATCTTGTACATAGATCTGTTAAATATACATGCCAATTCTAACACATATATATCCCAGAAACGATCGTTAAATAATGAACTTTTTTTGTTTAATATAAGGAACTGTTTCATTGTTTTATTCATTATTTTTTTTATATTTTATATATATATATATATATATATATATATATATATATATATATATATATATATATATATGCATATAATATTCTAGAATTGCGATGAATTCTTCATTTCCATACTTTATATACACATTTTTTCAATACTCGGATCGTTAGATTCTATAATCGACACGGCAATTGAACTTCTTAATCTCACCGATTGATTAGATTTTGCAGACCAATCAGAATGGATTCCGGATTTTATTATTTTCTTGTTATGATTATATAAGTTGGAAATCCTACAAATATTCTACAGGAATTTACCTTGGCATTCGTGTCTTCATTAATATCAAGACAGGCGGTGGATTGGCAGTATCGGTAGAGGGTCGGACGCCATGCTTTCCAGCATAGTTACGTCCCTTTACGATCTGAGTTCAAGTCCCGCCGAGGTTGACTTTGCCTTTCATCCTTACGGGGTCGATAAAATAAAGTACCAGTAATGCACTGGGTATTTGCTGGCCTTGTGCCTAAAGTAGAAACAATTAATATCAAGACAAAGATATCAGACTGTCAAGTGTTCCCTATCCCCTTACAGTAAATACATATTATGTGATACGTAAATATAACTGATAAAATCAGCGTCCACTGAAATGAACTCTGGTTGGCTTCTACAATGTGTGTTTCACTTGTCAGTTCAACGGAGCAGCCTACAAATGAAATTAATGAGATGCAGTATGTGCAGGTTAGCAACTTGAATTTACAGGCATTTCCAGCTGTTGCATACAGCTCTGTTTCATTCACAAAGCTTGGATTGAATTGAAGCAAAATTGTTAACTAGGTGACGATGCCGTGACCTGAAGATTGTATGAGTGGCGGATATCTTAATCACTCAGCTTCACCAACTATATTAATAAAATCATGACAGATAAAATATACGTAAATGTAACGATGGAACATTTCACTGGCAGATCCAGCTATACTCGTAACTGTATATGCTGGAAATAGCAACCAAATCCCCTTCAAGTATACCTAATGTGAATTGTGATTTTTTTCTTAATGATATATTCTCATGTTTACTTACAATATAGAAATAAGGAAAAAGAAGGGGAAACAAAAGGAAAGAAAGAATAGGGAAATCAAGAATAGAATTATAGAAAAAAAAGATGAGAGAAAGAAAGAAGAAAAATATCGGAAAAGCGAAGTGATGGCAAGAGCTCTCGTGTCGCAAAAGACAGGGGAGGGGTGAAGGAAGAGGGGGATTGGGCTTTTGGCCTAGCTAGGGAAAGAGGGCACAAGTGCTGCACCCCGCTGACAAGACGGCAAAAGCATTCCCACGGACGATGGCCAGTGACACCGGCTGCAACAGCCACCCAACCTCGCGGGGCTCCCTCCTCAGACAGGCCACCGTCGCTCCGATCTTGGAGCTCGGCAGTACGGGGACGTGGTTTGAACGTTGCATGGAACACAAGTTGTGTGTATCAATGAGAAGTAACTAAACTAGTACTACTACATACACAATGTCAGGTAATTAAATGATATGGCTATGGCTGGAAAGAAAGTCAAAGGTCTTCTAGGTCAAGACTGACCTTCATATAAACAATAAACAATCAGAAAATTGCCAATAGTAACCCCATTGTGCAAAACAATATAGCTACAACTTTGATTGAGCAACGTATATTGAACTTTTTATTGCATAGCCAGGCATCTGTTTATTTAGTACATGTACAATGCATTATAAACATAAATGTGTAAAGCTATTTGTATTGTATAATTTGATTGAGAGCTAGATATAGCTCCAGAAGTGGGATGTTGATAGATGCGTATGTTCACATACACATACATACACAGACACTCAAACACAAATGCACACACACACATACACACACGCATATATATACATATATATATATATGTATTCTCCGTTTCTTATGTGATATATATATATAGAGAGAGAGGGGAGGGGAGAGAAAGAGAGAGAAAGGAGAGAAGTGAGGGGTGGTTGTATACATTTCACGTTTCAATTGTTCCAAAAGCTCTTACATTGGTAGAGAATAGACATGTTTATTATATATACATATGAAAATTAATTCTACAGATCTGTTTCATTCCTATGAAATCGTCAGAAATACCATTACAATTTCATACGAATAAAATACTACCAGTCAGGTAGAAATCATTTGTATATATATATATATATATATATATACTAAAGATATATATATATATATATATATATATATATATATATATATATATATATATATATATATATATATATATATATATATATGTGTGTGTGTGTGTGTGTGTGTGTGTATATATATACATTTAATATTTAGTCCAGAAATAGCAGTTGAAACGGCTTGAGCTCTGCCGTCGGGGCCATACTTGTTCCCATAGAGAGACAGAGAATGTGAGAGAGGTAGGTATAATCCCGACCACGGCGCCAAATGCTTTCGGTTCGTGTACTCCAATGATTAGTTGTCTCTACGGTCTTAACACCACAACCCCGCACTCTCGCCCTCTCTGCCTCACCCTCTCTCTAGATCTTTCTTTCCATCTCTCTTTATGTTTATATATATATATATATATATATATATATATATATACTGATAAAAAAGATTTATCAACTCAACTTTCTAGCATCCGCTTTCTCTGAAATTTGCTCGATCCTCATGAAAAAATATCGACCGATACATTCAACTTCATTTTCTAACAAATATTAAACTAATAAGACTTTGTGTTAATGTATCTCTGTGTCTGTCTTATTTATCCTCAACTATGTGTGTATATATGTATGTATGTATGAATTTATGTATATATGTATATATGTACGTATGGTCGGGTCGTCGGCAGCTAAACCGGCAACCCCACCAAGTTTACTTGGTGGGCAGGGTGATTTTGGACACCCTGCAGGAGAAAAAACACAACCTGACAAAGGGCGGAAGAACTCATCAGAGTCAATGGCCATTCAAAATGTGTAAATATGTATATACACATGTACCGCGGGGTTAAACCACTGGGAGTGAAGGACCCCTAGCCTTAGTCAGGGCATTCTTCTAGAAGGCAACTCAAGAAACTGCGATAACTCCGATATAAAACCTGCGGCTCAGTAGTTACCGATGATGTTGATCTTTTCCTCTTTTCGGGTTATATTTACTGTAGCTCAGAGTGTGGGATTGGCTCAGTGCACAGTCTTTCCTCACTTTAAAAAATATCTTCACGCACAGGCATTGCACGATAGAATTAATTAATAATTATTAATAATGGTATATCGTGCAATGGCCATACTCGATAATGAGGGGCAGCCATCATGAATGAATTTATGTATGAATGTATGTGTGTATGTATGTTCTTCTGGGTCTTAATTTTATAAATGTTTACCAATAGGCAGAGAGAGTCAGTTTCTAACATAGACACATGACTCGCTCATTGGAATATAAACATCATCAACCTTGTAGATATTTATGCATGTCTGCTTGCATGCTTGTGTGTACAAATATGGATGCTATCGCATGTGTGGCTGTGGTTGATTTGAGTTATATGTGTGCATGTGCATATACTTTGTATCTATATATGCGTACATGCAGTTATTACATGCAGAATTTTGTATGTATGTATCTATGTATTTATGTATCTATGTATTTATGTATGTTTTCATTTATGTATGTATCTACTTGTGTGCATATATATGTGTGTGTAAGTTTATGTGTGACCAGATGGTGACGGCATTTGCTTCGTAAACATTAGAGCCCAGGTTCGCTCATACTAGGCATCTTACGCAGGTCTAATTTACTATAACGTTGAATCAACCCATGACACATGAGTGAAATTGGATAGTAGAGGACATTGGGGAAGCCTATCGTATGGACTGTAATACAAAAGGCCGGAGACGCCGAATCATTACGTTTGTTAACCGTATCTGGGGCATGCTGGAAAACGTAAACATAATAAGTAGGGTGTCACTTTAATCGAACAACTGAAACAGGCCCCTCGAAACCAATGGAGATCTATTCGATATATATGTCTGTACGTCTATCTATCTCACTATATATCTATGT
>OZ024740.1:69231638-69244138 GCA_964016885.1 Eledone cirrhosa
GATTTTATCTAAGGTGGCGCACTATAGGATAGAACGTTGAACCACGTGGTTACAAATGTAACACCTAAGATAAACAATCGAATCAGCTCCTATGTTTATTTATCTAACATGGTATTTTATTAATTTTCCTATCTTTAAAGATGGCTTTGCGCATTTATTCAAACCATATTTCATATTAATTCCTTTACTGAACCCTCTGTAACCTTGTATAGCCATTTATCATTTGCTGCGTACGACTATAGGTCAAACATATGCATAATATGTTGTGTGCAAGTCCAGGTTGGTTTAACATGCTGATTAAAGGCGTTAAGGTCATGTTGAAAAGGAGCTGTGAGATTAAGGCTCCATGTAATATTTCACAACTATTAGGAATGGGATTTATTTGTTGCTTTAAGTAAATTTCAAACAGAATTACAGTTACTAGGCGGTAAATTAGCAGACATGCTCGGGTGTCAGATTAAATACAACCATAATTCTTTCGGACCTTTAGTTCTGAGATCCAACCCCACCAAAATTAAGTTTGCTTTCCGTCTCTCTGAGGTCGGGGGAATCAAATACCAGTTCAGGCAAGGGGGTGATGTGAATTGGCGGAAATGTTTGTAAACCAGTCTTCATTCTCTGCGATAGTTCCCCGGGCCGTTGCGGTCTGAGTTCTAATTCCTTCTATTAAGTATGTGTTATTTAAACATAGTTTCCTGAATCCGATCTAATAACCGGGCCTTTCCTTTCCTTTTACGATTGCTCATTGGGATTCATAATTCATTTTATTTATTTTATTTAATACTTTTTGATTTAGGTAGTTGTCCCAACTTCGGTGAACATTAATGTGACTGAGATAATGTAACGTTTGACAAGTCATTCTATAGGCTATTGTAGGTTTATCATTGTTAGCCGGATACCCAAGACACATTTACCATACCTATGTATAGCCTAGGGTGTAGGCCAACGTAAAGTATGGTTATTTACACAAAGGCGTATAATACTGCCAGGTTCATGGATAAGAACGACATTAAGATCATGAGACCAACGCCCTGACCACTAGTCCTATCACCATTAGGCGTGTCCGCAAAGACATGTTAACCCCAACATGAAGAGTTATAAGAAATAGAATTCGATAGCGACTCAAGACTGGTAAATTGTTTATCGACATCGAAAATATGGCAAAGATGATGGTTGAAAGATTTTGAAGCAAAAGTGCACAGATCGGAAACATTCTACCCGACATACACGATGGATGATCGAAGTATTTCTCAGAGAAACGAACATAAAAAATATATTACTGAAGATGGTGAGACTAAAGCCAGTGGTCAATGTCGTGAAGAGAAATGAAACGAAATAGTTTGAAAATGTGTTGCAGAAAGACGAAAGAGACTACGGGAGACGAGTGGGGAAAATAAATGCGGAAGAAAGCCAAAGAACGGGAAGCATAGCAAAATATGATATAGGTGGAAATAGAAGTTAGTAAGAGGGAGGGGTATGCACACATAAGAGCAACATTGAAAGGCTTGTCAGGTAGCCTGCATGGTAACTCTTCGTTTAGTAATAAAGTAGACTTCAACGATTGCTGGTGTTATGTTTTTCACTAAAAACTCTGCGAAATTGACGTATCAAATTATGTAATATGAAACTATATTACATAATGAAATCGTACCTCGTGTTGTAGTCGACAGACTAGTATTGACATAAAACGTGCTTTGGGCATTTTACATCGTGCTGAGCCCATCGCATCCTTATGTTTGAACTAAGACAATTTCAACCTCAATACTCTCGAATTGTCGTTTGTGAAATTGTTCGTGAAATTGTTAGCGAAATTCTCAACAATTTGGATTTCTTTCCACACGATTAGACAGGGAGGTTAGCATAAAAAGCTAATGACTTTCTCCAGTCTAGAGCATCTTCGGGCATGAGATTACCCCGGCTCACCGACTGAGAATACAAAACATATTCATGAACGGGACACCAGTAGGGCACAAGGTTAACACAAGACTGCTTCTGCTAAACATTTACAGCCGAGTAGGATGGTAGAAATGAAATTCATTTCTCGAAAATTCAATCTTTATTTTAGTCCCGGGATTGATATCATGGTCCTTTAACCATCGCATTTAATTCACGCTATTCTCAGAAATACTATGGTCGTCTTTTAAATCGCCCGCGGTTCTAATGAGATTCTATCCGCATTCAAATCACATTCTACCATCTTACGAAACAAAATGATAATTTGAATAATGATGTCATGGATATCCGAAAATATGGAATTGCCTTAGTCAGAATGTAATTCATTTGTTGGATCAAGGCTAGCCTAGGCTAAGCAGCTACATGTTTTGGTTATAGGTTAAAGGCAGCAAAGTGGAAAAGGCCGTTAGATCGTCGTATCAAATGCCACTGTATTTGATCCAGTTCCCCGCTATCTGCCGAAATGAATCTTGCTTTCAAAAATACCTGTCCAGGAATGGTGGATTAACGAAAGTGTGAAAGTGGTAAACGGATCTGTGCGTTCTGATTTCAAATCCTGCCGCTTCCATCTAAGAGTTGATCGTCAGATAGTATCACCAATGTAAAAAACAATAGAAATAGAGGAAGAATGTTTGGAACCCGGCGAGCGAAATTTAAAATTGAAATAGAAATAGAAGCTTTGTTATAACACCTCCGACTGTAATATAATCTAATAATGGGGCGTATAAAACCACCGAAAGGAAAAAGTTGGCATCAGCACAAATGGGATTCGAAGCAATACCTGTGTCCCGCCGGAGGAGTACGCCATCATTATTAGACTATATTATTTTCGGACGTTTTATGGCGAAGCTTCTATTTCTCTTTCAATAGAAATATAATTTGCTTTTTCTCATCTGATGATTAGTTCCTTTACTTTGTAATTATGTCAAGTAAAATGTATATTTATTTAAGCATGTGTAATGAACTTTTCTATATATTTCTAATTTGAAATGAATTCTGTGTAGCCTAGACATATTTGTATTCAATTATAACTAAATTAATTAAAATAGTATTAGAAAGGCATTAACGTCATATGTGGCTCCAGCGTGCCCAAGCAGTTCAGAAGTTCGCTCTGCGAATTTAAGGTCCCGGTTTCAGTTCTAGTGCCTGGTATCTTGAACAAGTGTCGTTTACAAGTGTCTTGGGTTGATACAAGAATTGCAAGGGAAGCTGAATAGATGAAAAACGTTTCAAATCTCAAAGGATGGACTATAACTGTAATTCAAAGGGCCGGCCTTACCAAGAATACACATATCCGTGGAATTCACGGCTATTCCGTTGATCATAAAATTGGAACATTTGTAGTGGATATCGACGGAAGTCCATTCTAGTACTATAAATATATATCAGGTTTCATACCTCAGTGAGAATAATTATTTCTGCAATATTTCTCTGAACTGAAAGTTGTTTGCTGACAAGAAATTTTTCTCGGTAAATAATTATTTACCAAGAACATTTTTTGTTAAGTCCTCCTATATTTTATTCTTATTTATTATTTAATTATTTATTTTCTGCAGGTGAAAGCCAATAATTTCATTTGTGAAAGGTTGATTACGCTTGAAACTCGCAAATCCGTCATAATGTCAAATATAATATGGAGTGAAGATTGCACAAAATTAAAGCATACAAATTTACTTAGACACTGTAAGGGAGCTTCCATAATTTTAAAGAAATAAGGTTTGTTAATAGTATTACTGGTTCAATGATATTATCACGTCGTTAACTTCATAGTAGCGAATATAAAAAATAAAAATGTCATACTTATAACTATAATTACATTTAAATTAACTAATTATAATTAGTTAATTTAAATGTAATTATAGTTTTAAGTATGACATTTTTATTTTTTATATTAGCTACTATGAAGTTAACGACGTGATAATATCATTGAACCAGTAATACTATTAACAAACCTTATTTCTTTAAAATTATGGAAGCTTCCTTAAAATGTCTAAGTAAATTTGTATGCTTTAATTTTGTGCATCCTTCACTCCTTATTTGACATTATGACGCATTTGCGTGTGTCAAGCTTAACCAACCTTTCACAAATGAAATTATTGGCTTTCACCTGCAGAAAATAAATAATTAAATAATAAATAAGAATAAAATGTAGGAGAACTTAACAAAAAATATCAATTGTTATAAAATTCGATGAAATTGAAGTTTTGACATCTAAAGAAATAGAATTGAATTTCAAACGAAGTATTCCCCTTCAAAATTAATGATTGCCTAAATAAAAGGAAGTGTTTTGAACATAAAAAAAGACAAAAGAAAATATCAAAATAATAAATAAAAGTTACACTATGGAATCAATTATAAAATGATGCTTTTGAAGAAATGAAAATTAAAGTACAAAGAAATATTTGTTGGGGATGGTTATTCGGATGACTATAACGATGATGCTGGAAATAACACAGACAGCCGTTGAGCATTTTAAGTCTTCTCTGTACATCGACGACTGAATTCATTACTTCTAAAAGGCTAAATTGCTTAAAGACTAAAAGTGAGGTGATATATCCATGGAAGCAAGCGTACGTTCCAGCCTGAATTGCCTCGGAGATTCAATTTCCTTTTACCTGCCATACATACGTTTCTTTTTCAGCTGTAGATTACGATTTTATTTTATTTTCATAGTGTTGAAGTGGAGTTACATCTTTATAAATATTAACCAATATTTATCAAGCGTGCACAGATTTAGTGTTAAACCTGGATAATGTTAAATATATACCTCGAAACTAGATCATGGGCTCAGGCCGAGATGTAAAATGTAGACCATGAAATCTGGTGAAAGGCCCATGATTGGGGCTACTCCACCCCTCCCCTCTTTCTCCTACTGGCAGGTTTAGCCACCATCTCCCCTACTAATTTGCAACCACAGAATTACTACTGATTTTTGACAATCACTTTGACCATATATGGAATTACCCCTTGAGAAGATCGGCTATTTAAATACCAGGATAAATTTTCATTTATTCCAGAATTAGCCGTCGAAACGGCTTGAGCTCAGCTGTCGGGGTCTTACTGGTTCCTATATATATATATATATATATATATATATATATATATATATATATATATATATATATATATATATATATATATATATATATATATATATATATATGTATGTATATATATATATATATATATAAATATACTAGCATTAAAGCCCGGCGTTGCTCGGGGTCAGTAAGTTACCAAAGTTAGGTTGCACCACCCATTTTATGGCACCACTTTTTTGTCTGCCAGGCACTGGGTGAATGAATTGCAGACCTGGACTGCCGAAGCAGGAGCTGCGTCAGCAGTGACAATTGTAGTTTCGCCTATGGATATTATCTCTGTGCAAAGAAGTGTTGAAATTTATTGCTTCACAGTACTTGCGCAACACGCGCGTAGACGATGCCAGCCGAACAACAGAGCTGCGATGGAGTTGTTCTGCATGGTCGTCTAATGTGTGTTTTCTAAATTTAGGACAGTAGGGGGGTGTGTGATATGGGGGAGGATTAGCTGCTGTTTCTAGCAGGTTTAGTGACCTCATAAAGGATATGATTTCTAAATTTAAGACAGTAGGGAGTGGTGTGATATGGGGGAGAGTTAGCTGCTGTTTCTAGCAGGTTTAGTGACCACATAGAGGATATTATTGTGTATAGTAAATGAACTGATACTTTTTCTTCCACGTTCGTTGATAGATGTTTTAAAAAAGATTTATCGCTATTTTTTTTTTTTTGTTGAATAAATTTATCTGATGCTTTTGAATAATTGTTGTTTCGTATGAAATGTAATAAGTTCTCTTTGTCATTGAAGTATGACCACACTCAAAAACAAACGTTCTCTCTCTCTCTCTTTCCCTCTCACTCTCTCTCTCTCTCTTTCTTAAAGTTTAAGTGGAGTAGAGAGAGAAATATGATTGCATTAGAGGGGTATTTAATTTTATCGATTATTTCCGTAATTGTGGGTTGGGTGAGTGTAAATGAAATAAATAGTCGTTGAGTTAAGTTACACCATTTACAACAATATTACAGAGATTGTGTCGAATCGTGTTTGAAAATGTGCAAATGTATAAACATGGAACATGCACACACACACATACACATAACAACAACAATCTGCCTTTTATAGATAATGATGTATATATATATATATATATATTGTTATGCTTTGGGAGGGTCATGTTGCCAATACGAAACACACGCACCAGATGCTTTCACTCCAATTTATAGTAAATTGGAGTGAAAGCAGCTGGTGCATGTGTTTCTTATTGGCAACATGACCCTCCCAAAGCATAACAATATCGGTTTCAACACACCTTTGCAGATAAAGAATCTTGCTAAACAAATTCAGAAACGAAATATATATATATATATAAAGGAAATGAATAGAGGAGTTTAAAACCGTTAGAACATATTTATATAACAGTGAGCCTACGTACGTTTCGCCCGGAATGGGTTTATCAAGGGCATGGAAAACAAAACAATGATCAATATAGGATCCAGGAAGGATTTCACGGGTAAATTAACATCATAGTTCATTCTTCCCCTCTGTGCATGTGTTGTTATTATCGCAGAGCAAGGGGAATAATTCTGGCCGGTGTTCAAATAATCCATTCCCATTTAGATTTTTATACCTGTTCATATGCTCGTGTTTAGCATCTTTATATTATGTGTGTTGTTTCACTAGTGCCAGTATAGGTCGGGTCTGGGGTGTACATTTATTATTTAGTGGATGTTGCTTCACTAATGCTTGTTCGAGCATGGTCTGTGATGTACATTTGATTCACAGATGTTTGTTCATACCGCCTGCCCACCGGGATGTTATGGTTTGAGCAGGGGGACCCAGTTCGTAGTTTTTATGCCGCACTCGCTTACCAGGCAAAATACGACGCCTGCACCCTGTGTTTACAATTTATGACTGATTCTGCTCGGCTGTTTATGAGCTCGTGGTGTGTTCTTATGATGTAGTACAGCTACGAGCCAGAGATGGCATTTTCCCCTGAAATTTTAGGGTGCAGCGCTATCGACAATATCCCAGTGTGTGGAGAAGCTTATGTTGGCGTCTTGTAATGTGGTGACGTAGTTGGCAAGCGATGTGGCGTACCTTAGTTTTTTGTTCCTGAAAGAGCGGAGATGCGTTCTAAATCTCGTTTTAAACTGGCCAGAGGTGGCCACTATATATTGTTTAAATCTGATATGGCTAGTTACGGTGCACCTATAAATAACATTATCAGTCAGGCAGTTTCCCCCGAGAGGGCAGCCTCCCCTGTTACGAAAGTTGCATTTTCCGTCAAGGTCGCTCCTAATTCTTGAAGTAAAGCTATTACTATTGCTACCTATGTTATTATCTATGTCTCTAACTCGGTCATTGGGACTCTTATCTTTCGAGGCGGCGGTGTTGTACCATTATCACTCCGCACGCCGCAGCCCATTCTGTTGCCGGTCGGTGACCCGTGTGGGTCACAGGTATATTCTCCAATCACGCCCTGGTTACGAGGGTTTCGTCGGCCGGGGCTGCCACGAACCCTATTTGGTGCTGTTAGGGTGATGTTAAGGTTATTAGTGTTGTTGTCAGGTCTAGATGTATCTGTGCTATGGTGTAGTGTTTTGTTGATCTTACTTGATATTTTGTTGATCTTAGGACAGATACATCTAGACCTGACAACAACACTAATAACCTTAAAATCCCCCTACAGCACCAAATAGTGTTGGTGGCAGCCTCGGCAGACGAAACCCACGTAACCAGGGCGTGATTGGAGAATACACCGGTGACCCACACGCGTCACCCACCGGCAACAGAATGGCTGCGGCGTCGGAGTGATAATGGTACAACACCGCACACCTCCAGAGATAACAGTACCAATGGCCGTGTTAGAGACATACATAATAACATAGGTAGCAATAGTAATAGCTTTACATCAAGAAGTAGGAGCGACCGTGACGGAAAATGCAACTGTCGTGACAGGGGAGGCTGCCCTCTCGGGGGAAACTGCCTGACTGATAAGGTTATTTATAGGCGCACCGTAACTTGCCATATCAGATTTAAACAATATATAGGGGCCACCTCTGGCCAGTTTAAAACGAGATTTAGAACGCATCTCCACTCTTTCAAGAACAAAAAACTAAGGCACTCCACATCGCTTGCCAACTACGTCACCACATTACAAGACGCCAACATAAGCTTCTCCACACACTGGGATTTTGTCGGTAGGGCTGCACCCTACAACTTCAGGGGGAAATGCCAGCTCTGCCTCATGGAGCTGTACTACATCATAAGGACACCCCACGAGCTCATAAACAGCCGAGCAGAATCAGTCATAAATTGTAAACACCGGGTGCAGGCGTCGTATTTCGCCTGGGAAGCGACTGCGACATGAAAACTACGAACTGGGTCCCCCTGCCCTAACGATAACACCCCGGTGGGCAGGCGGTATAAACAAACATCTGTGAACCAAATGTACATCGCAGACCATGCTCGAACAAGCATTAGTGAAGCAACATCCACTAAATAATAAATGTACACCCCAGACCCGAACTGCACTGGCACTAGTGAAACAACACACATAATATAAAGATGCTAAACACCAGCATATGAACAGGTATAAAAATCTAAATGGGAATGGATTGTTTGAACACCGGCCAGAGTTACTCCTCCTAGTCTGCGATAATAACAAAACATGCACAGAGGGGAAGAATGAACTATGATGTTAATTTACCCGTGAAATCCCTCCAGGGTCCTATATTGATCATTGTTTTGTTTTCCATGCCCTTGATAAACCCATTCCGGGCGAAACGTACGTAGGCGCACTGTTATATAAACATGTTCTAACGGTTTTAAACTCCTTGTATTCATTTCCTTTATAATCGCTCTGCTTATTTTTTCTCGCCCACTAAATATTGACGCCTCTAATATTTAACCCTGTAGGCACCAGTATTGAGCACATATGCATAAACTATTGGCAACTAAATATATGTATCGCTCATCTTTCCATTTTCTTCTCTCTCTCGATACTTAATCATTATATATATATATATATATATATATATATATATATATATATATATATATATATATATATATATATATATATATATATATAAATATATCGAATGTAACACACTAGTTGATATATATAAAGACAAATAGTAGAAAGGAAAAATATTGTTTCAGTAGAAAATGTTGAAGAAGTTTTCATAGATCATATCAACATCCTTACACACTTAAATATAAATGTATCTATATATACAAATGTATAAATGCATAGCTATATACATACGTAAATGTATGTATATATGTATGTATGTATGTATGTATGTAGATTTGATAGATCGAAACTAAAAGAAGCCCGTCGTATATATGTATATATGTCTGTGTGTGTCTTTGCGTTCGTGTTTTCCCTCCCACCAATGCTTGTTGTTTTGTTGACGTCCCCATATTTTACCAAGGTAGTGCTCTAGCATGGGCGTAGTCCAGAGACAGAAAAAAAGTAAAATATATATGTATGTGTGTGTGAGTGTAGAAGAGAGGTCTCAAACTCAAGGACACAAACGGGCTATTACGTCCTACAGGAAAGGCACAGTGGGCCAAACGTGGTGTGGGTGAAGATTTTCACCAGTTATAATCATTTCTACTATAGGAACAAGGCATGAAATTTGGGGTTTAGGGTTCAGTCGATCGCATCGATCCTAGTACACAACTGGTACTTAATTCATCAACCCCAAAAGGATATAAGGCAAAGTTGAGATCGGCGGAATTTGAACTCAGAACGTAAAAACTGAAGAAGTACCGTTAAGCATTTCGCCAGATATGCTAACTATTCTACCATCTCGCCGCCTTATTTTCACTAGTTATAATGCGATATGAAATATTGGTTCTACAACGGGCCACAGATAAGTAGTTCCCGGGCCGCATGTGTGAGCCCCCTGTTGGAGATGAATAGATAGATAGATAGATAGACGTGTACCAAACACACACACGTTTCTTACTCTCTCTGTCCCTCCCTCTTTCTCTCTTCATTTATATATATATATATATATGTGTGTGTGTGTGGAGCGTTGTTATTTGGCGTTGTTGAAGAGCTGTGGCCTTTGACCTGGCAATAAAGAACTGTAGACAAAATTCCTTCTGTACCAAGGCACACACACACACAAGTTTGTGTGTGTCTATGCATATATATATGTTAGTGTGTATGTGTGTGTGTGTGGGGGGGGGCGTGTGTGTCTATCTATGTTTATATATAAGGGATAAAAATATTGCTTTCTCAGTCACCAAGCTTCTCAATTCATTCCTTACTACTTATTTTGCTACGAGGTATATTATTTTGCAAGGTACTAGTTTTCCCCTGAGTTTGTGATTTCAGAGAAAGGTAAGAAATTCTTCATATTTTGCATCTTTTGTATTTTGACTTTGCAGTTTCAATTGTCTTTCCACTCAAAATATTACAACAGCTAACAGTGAAATATAGAATTAAAAAAAAAAAAAGCTTTTTCGACTGAGATCAAATGTTTTTTTTTTATTTCAAAAATATATAATTTGAAATAGCTTGCTTTTGTTTTGGACTGAAACTTTTTTGTATTTAATTCGTACGAGTATCTTTTAAAGAATCTAAGATAACTTGATTTGGCCCAGGAATCTACTGATATCAAAATCAGTAGTATATTGAAAAATGGAAAAATAGTGTAGGGAGGCGTTTCGTGAATTCGAGATTTGACCAAAATGGGTTGAGAACCTTTGCTGTAAATAAATTAATGCTTTGAAATTTCCCTAAAAAACCCTCTTCAACATGTTCTACTGAAAAAATATTTTTCCTTTCTACTATTTGATCATATATATATATATATATATATATCTTTGTATATATATATATATATATATAACGAAGGAAATGTGGTAAGGAACCAGGTGGACCATAACGCACCAAAGTACTCAATACTTGAGGTAGTAGAGTGGGTAATAGGAACCAGTAAGACCCCGACAGCTGAGCTCAAGCCGTTTCGACGGCTAATTCTGGACTAAATGAAAA
Organism: Eledone cirrhosa; assembly: GCA_964016885.1. Taxonomy (NCBI): domain Eukaryota; kingdom Metazoa; phylum Mollusca; class Cephalopoda; order Octopoda; family Eledonidae; genus Eledone; species Eledone cirrhosa. The sequence continues at coordinate 69,242,644 of OZ024740.1, forward strand.
TTTATCCTGGTATTTAAATAGCCGATCTTCTCAAGGGGTAATTCCATATATGGTCAAAGTGATTGTCAAAAATCAGTAGTAATTCTGTGGTTGCAAATTAGTAGGGTAGTAGGGGAGATGGTGGCTAAACCTGCCAGTAGGAGAAAGAGGGGAGGGGGTGGAGTAGACCCAATCAAGCGTTGGTAGTGCCAGCTACAGCTGGGCATGAGGTCAAAGAAGATACAGGGGAGGGGGAGGGGGAGGAAGTCGGAACGGTAGGTAGAACAATGGGGGGTAGAAATAGGAAAAAAAAAAAAAAAAAAAAATACTGAGAGTGAAGAAAGGCAAATAAGTGTAAAGAAAAGTAAAGTAAATTAAATTCTACGACCTAGGTGTCAGGCTATTGTTAGGCGAGAATAAAATAAAGAAAGAAAGAAAGAAGTAAAAAAATAAATAAATGAATAAATAAGGAAATAAGTAAGAGAACTAGGTGGGACGGATAAGGCAAGGACCCTTTTAAGAGGTATAAGTACGTAAATGATACGGTGACGGGTCAACAAAAGGGGCCAAAATACTAAAGAGACTACCACGAAATAAACAATAAAGGTTTCCATCCCGGGCCAGCAACGACCCAGTGCAGCAAAGTGAACTTGTACGAGATAATAATTCTGAGTCCCGAGAAAAATATATACTAATGCTAACTCTAAAAGATCTAAAACAAGCTACATGAAAGTTCGTACGAAATAAAGGTAGAATACGGAGAAATAAATTCAGAATCCACCCCGCCCAGAAGAAGAGCGAAGCAAGAAATACTGAAACGAAAAAATAAGGCATGTGCCACTAAGAAATATAGAGGGCACAGAGAATAGTGGGAGCGGTCGGAAAAAGGGGGAAAGTATCCGGGGTCTAAGCCAGCTGCTATAAAGGGCGGAGTCCGCCAAATCTATCAAAGACTAGGCTTATTAAATTGATCTATTTGCGAAAAGACTTAGATGGAGAACTTTTTTCTATGACAGATATTGCGACAACCAAGACTTCGGCACCAAGGAGAGATTCGGATTTATTACCTACAAATCTCCGCCCCTGAACCCCTTGCTCGCACCCTTCGAGAATGACCTCTTCCAACTGGTCAAGAACATTAAATTTAAACCCAGACACAACCGATTCCTACAAAAACTCCGTAGCAACTTAACAGAGTATGATAACACAAATGACATCATGGTGCATTCGGATAAAACTGGGAACCTATACTTTGTCAACCCTGACAGATACCACACACTGATCAGGAGCAGCCTAAACTCCACCTATAAAAAGGCCAACCACTCTTGTATCGAGGACATAAATCGAGATGGACAACAAATCACCTCCAGCCTCGGGGTCGCCGACCGCACGGAACCTCTAGACCCACGGACACCATACTTCACACTGAAGGACCATAAATCCGATTTTGACCGTAAACCCTCCATCAGGCTTATTAACCCAACGAAGTCCGACATAGGGAGAATCAGCAAAATAA
>OZ024740.1:69254138-69261638 GCA_964016885.1 Eledone cirrhosa
TGTGTTTCAGGTAAACTGCCATGCTTAAATATTATAATGGATGTCAACACACTGTGCATCAATATATACATATGTTTCTGTATGTCTCTTGTGTTGAAAAGGAGGTCTAGTATGTAAACAATCATTGAAAAATTGCTCCGAAGACCCCAAACCTCGGTTTGGAAGAAACAATTGTAAGCGAATAAATGATTTGAACAGAACTTTGATTCATGTAATTTCTCTCTCTCTCTCTCTATATATATATATATATATATATATATATATATATATAAAGAGAGAGAGAGAGAGAGAGAGAGAGAGAGAGAGAGAGAGAGAGAGAGAGAGAGAGGGAGAGAGAGAGAGAGCGAGAGAGATTTGGGGAGGGTAATGCTGCCACTGCCTGAAATATATAGTAAAACAAACTCACTATTTGTTTTGGTTTTGTTTTTCACTTCAGTATATCTTATATTTCTATAATCACTTCATCAGACAATCTATGTTTATCATTGATTGACCAACCGTTAAAAATATGGATATAAATATAGTTTCTCAGACTTCTTTCGGCTAACACCTGCGACATCATCGGTGATGTCAGAGTGTCTTACTATATATTTATGGCAATATTATTACAAAAGGACCCTCCCCAAATATCTTAATATTTGTTTCAACACAGGATTTCATATCAAAAGCCTTGGGTGTGTGTTGGGAGGATTGAACGATTCGGTGTTCCTGAGCAAACACATTTGTTCATTATTTTTTACCAGCTGCTGTATTTTTTCCGATTTTCTTATTTATAGCCATCGACGATTATTATAGTCATTTTTGCATACTTCTCTAAGAAGTTGCTTCCAACCTTGATTTCCGAGATGTTCGACATCATCATGGTGGTGTCGGCTGCATGTAACGATGCAGCCCTTCCACACCACAAAACATCCGAGGTGGTTACGGCTGAAACTGCTTCAAAGTATGAGAGATCTACGAGATTTGACTTCAGGCTAAACAACTCCATAGACTTACACCAACAATATCAACAACATCAATAACAACATCAACCATTACATAACTGTTCAACTATTATCCGCAATTACACCAGATAACGCCAACAACTCGAAAAGTAATCTAAAATGTCCTATGCTCTGAGCAAATAGAAAACGTGTTACTTCAATCGGCAGGAAACGTGGAGTCTAACAGTGATTCATGCTTCAGCAAGCTAATCAAATTATTTCTGTGATTATTTGATAGAAAGCGTAATTCAAGAATAAAAATTCGCTGCATTTCAGAAAATCTTCGAGGGTAATTCTCAAAATAAAAATATATTTTTCGACTAAGAATAAGATCATTTTTGTAGACAGCTGAATTGATTCGAATATATTATAAATGGTGAATAGAACAATAAAATAATAGCATTTATATTATACTACAATTGCCTAAAGTCAGTAATGTTATTGAGTATAGATGTGGAGAGAGATTATCGTGTCAAAAGCTTATATCGTAAAATGCCGACTTATGTGAATGTTTGGTACAAACCTCCTTTCTATACAATCAATCACACGTGTTGTGTATTGCTAAAAAATATAGAAATATACTTAGACTACTGCTGCTCAATATTAAATATATAAAAGCATTAGCAGAATAGTTAAAGGGGAAGCTTAATAACGTATCTTTACATCCTGTGTTCCAATCCCATCGCCATGACAAACTATAGTACTAGTCATTTCCGAGTGTTGACATAATCTACTGAATTCCTTGCAAAATAGGACGCCTTGTCCCTACGAGAGATATCATTATTATATCCATTACGGAGTCGATAAAATAAAGTACCAGTAATGCACTGGGTAATTGTTGGCCTTGTGCCTAAAGTAGAAACAGTTATTATATCCATTACATTTGTTTTAACGTCAGAGAGGATGCTAATATATATATATGTGTGTGTGTGTGTGTGTGTGTGTGTTTAGTTGTGTGTGTGTGCGTGTGTGCATATATATATATATATACAGTGGCAGACTGGGTCTAAAAATATTGGTTGCCAGGAGATGAAGGGGGCCCACCTACATATCGAATGCTATCATTTAATTTATCATTTAATTAAGTGGTTATCCTGGTCGGGACTGGGAAACAAAATGAAAACTGAAAAAGATTACATGTACCTCCCGACCAGGATTGAACCCAATGCCAGGAGCTACACCGTCTATTGTACCTACCACTAGGCCACAGAGGCAACTACGAAAATCTTGTGAAAATTCATACTTATAAACCTAATTTAGAAATTTTCAAAACAAAATGGTGTGGTGTTGTTCATGTCTTTATTGTTATTGCTCCTACTTAAGGCCGACATCATTTGGGTGTTCTATAAACTACATCCTCGTTTCTAATTAGCTTGTTTGGCAAGCTAATTAGAACACTGGATTAACCCCTTTACTTCCCTCCGAAGAAAAGGTATTATCTCGAAAATTAAGGATATTTAAATAAAGTTAAGGTAAAAGATTAATTGTCAACAATATCTTTTGCATTTGCATTTATATTCTATATCCATACCTGCATTATCTTGGCCTTACAACTCCAAACGTATTTATATATATATATCGAAGGAAATGTGGTAAGGAACCAGGTGGACCATAACGCACCAAAGTACTCAATACTTAGGGTAGTAGAGTGGGTAATAGGAACGAGTAGGACCCCGACGGCTGAGCTCAAGCCGTTTCGACGGCTAGTCCAGAACTAGCCGTCGAAACGGCTTGAGCTCAGCTGTCGGGGTCCTACTCGTTCCTATATAGATATATATATATATATATATATGTATGTATATACATGTATGCCTATGTATGTAGATGCGCGGGGCCATAGAAATAATCGAGCTGGATATCCGATTGCGCAGTTAAACCACTGGGAGTGAAGGACCTCTAGCCTTTGTCATGATATTCTTCTGGGAGAAGGCAACTCAGGAAACTCCGATAAACCTGACATAAAACCTGCGGCTCTGTAGTTATCGTTGATGTTGATCTTTTCTTCTTTTCGGGTTATTGCTACTGTCGCTCAGTGCACACTCTTTCCTCACTTTAAAAAATATCTTCACGCTCAGGCATTGCATGATAGCATATTAATAACTATTAATAATGTTATATCGTGCAATGGCCATACTCGATAACGAGAGGGCAGCCTACATGTATATATATATATATATATATATATATATATACGTGTTCTCGCGTATCGATATATGTATAAAAATGCATATTTATGTAGATATATAGGTGAGTGAATATTTGAACTGTTTAGACGTTTCTTTATGTGAGTGCGTTGGTGAATGAACGAGCGCGAGTTTATAATTTGTAGTAACGCATGTATATTCAATCCATGTTAATACTCATTAGTATTATCACTATATTAAAAAGTACGAGCCTTTACTAATCTATTACTAAACATGTGTAGTGTATGAAATTCTGTACATTTTCTCAAAGATTTTATTTAGTATAACTAACTGAATCTTTTACCGTGAAAGACGTCAAGTTAAGCAGTAGGCATTTAACTTGATAACATTACGAACATACGAGTATGGCCATGCATTTCAAGGTATCTCCACAATACTGACTTTCCCTGCTGTACTCAACCTTAATCTTCATATAATCATCTCCCCACATAGCTACATTGTAGTACATTTTTTGTTAAACATTAATTCTGAATAATATGTAGAGACATCATGACGCATGTACAGCTTACATATCAAAACAGAAAGCTTATGCCCTGATGAGGTTTAACTGGTTCTTGATTTCGAGTAGAAATAAAAATACAAAAGACCAGCCGACACGGAATGCGCCATCTGTTGGGATTATACAATTTACTATACCAACTCTGCATCTAAACAAGCATCGCATGCTATTCCTACACGTGCATTTCCGTGTCTGTACCGCGAATTATCAAGGCTCAGCTTCGCGAACGTGGATGTTCAGGCCAATGCGGGAGAGGCAGGTACGGCCGTTGCGGCTGCATTTGAAGGTCTGGTTAGGCTTTAATGGGCAGCCTCTGCGAAGCTGATAATCAAGCACTGAAGGGCTGTTTCTATCTGGGCAACAAGAACAGCATCGTAGACAAAGAAAAGGTAACGGATCAGTGCTCAATAGTTTTCATGCGGGCTGTAGTCGACGATGATTAAACAGGCTGCCATCAACATGGTATCTGAGGTAAAGTCCATCCTCATCATCAAGATTTTCTGGGGCCTGCTTGAGGATTATGCTGAAGAAGATGGTGAATAGAATCGGTTCCACGACGCAACCCTGCTTCACTACGTTGATGATAGGCAGGGCACTGAGAGGTCACTGTTGAGTATGATTTGGCCACGCTGATCCTCGTGCAGCTGGATTACAATGTTCAGGAACTTTGAGGAACAACTGAGCCTTTCCGTGATCTGCCACATTCCTTATTTGCTTACTGTATAGAAAGCTTTAGTCAATTTAACGAACGTTACATACAGACTTTTATTTTGATCTCGGCACTTTTTTGAGAGCTGTCTAAGATAAAACACCATGCCTGTTTTGCTCCTGTTGAGTCCGAAGCTACACTGGTTCTCTGCGAGGTGTCCGTCTGCGATGGTAGGTACCAGTCTGTTTGCCTGTTTAGCAGCATCCTTGCAAGGATTTTCCCCTGAAAGAAAGCAGAGTATTCTCTTAGTAATTTGAGCAGTCTGGGACAAGGCACTAAACTGCATCCAGGGATGAGGCTCCATTTCTTGCAGGTGCATTATAGCCCGGTGCGACAGTAACTATCAAGGTTAGGGATAGAGATAGAGTTAGATTTAGGGCTAGGGTTATGATTAGTGGCAAGGCACGTCATTCAAAGACTCTGAATCTATCAACATGTTTGGTAGCATCCAGCAGCCAGACCTCAGCCTGGGTATCTTCCCCCATACCTCCGAGTAAGGCTTTTGAGCTATAGCCTAGGAGAAGGACATTCTGATGTAAACCATACGATCTGAGGGCCTCACTATCACCGTCGCAGCTTGCTAGGTCAGGACAGGTGAACCCCAGATTTAAAGGGTGGGTTCAATTCTGCGCACACTGCACTTCACCCCAATATCCACTGCACAAACTCGACGGACATGTCTACAGACACCAAGCACTTCAGGTTCTTGGTAACGTTGGTAAAGGGACAAAAAAAACAGGTGCATGATGATACTGGAAGCGAGAGCCCCAATCCTGCATACATGTGGTTCAGGAGTTTCATTGTCTGATGCTGACTCGAGGACGAACATATCGTTCGACATACCTTGAAAGACCAAGCAACCTACTCTAGGGACAACACAGCTTGTTCCACAGGAGAGGGCTCTAGAAAAGGTGGCCTAAACAAAGCTTGACTCCTATTACCAAATTACGGTAAACGGGCATCTTAGCGGTCGAAAAACGTCAAAGAGGAAAAGGTACACACTCGCATGCAAGCGTGTGAATGGACAGAGAGTCGCAAAATGCTTCCTACACACACACATTTCCCCTTTTGAACTATTGACCACCATATTTACAATACATTCACAGGATACTTTTCCAAACAACTTCCTCCCCTGCTAAAAAAAATAATTATTGTTCTCATTCCACCCAACCTTTCAACCAGCAGGATGGAAGAAAAATTATTCATACATTCGATTTTGATTTTGATTTTGATTTTGATTTTGATTTTAATTTTAATCCTTTCATTTTTGACTCCTATCAACTAATTCTTTACACTCCACGTACGTTTGACAGGATGGATTTTAATACATCGAAACCGATAATTTCTTCATATACTTTATATACTTCGTAAAAATTTTGTTTTAAAAAAAATTGTCCTTCTGTTTTTTTTAATAACATTACCTTTTCAATAATGTCACTTTGACGAATCAAAAAAGAAAAGCAGACCCTTAAATATATCTCCCGTGCTTTTTCCAACTTCATCTTTTCTCTCTCTCTCTCTCTCTCTCTCTCTCTCTCTCTCTCTCTCTCTCTCTCTCTCTCTCTCTCTCTCTCTCTCTTATATATATATATATATACATACGTATGTGTGTGCCTTTGTTAGTGTGAAGTACACTTATCGTGTTCAAATCCCGCGGATTACTAAGAAGGGACACGTTCCCTCGTGTCTAGTAGGCTCCGAATTATGTCTTTGGAAATCATTGACTGGCAAAGTCCAAATACAGGAATAATTTGACGTACTTGCCCAGATCAAAAACTACTTCATGTCTATTTATCCAATGTCTTCCTCATGCAGGGAAGGGCCTAACCCGAAATATTATACATTTGAAAACTCGTGGTAAGGAATCTTATTGAGCTATTTCATCATGGTATGTTTTATCCAAAACTTCTAGCACAAATAATCAAAGATACCTGCAAAATAATTCAATCGTTAAAAGTTCCAAAAGAAAAACAAAACACCATATCTAGAATTGTCTCCTATTAATTAATTTTAATTATATATATTTTTTTTTATTTGTTGATTGCGAACATAGTTTCTCAGATTTTTCAACTAATACGAATATTTTCATTTAAAGTAATGTAATTTCGAACACAATTTCATTTATTAAGACTTTGTATTTAGTATTCCGACTCATCGCAATAGATACTACTAAGTGAAAACTATACAAAATAGTAATATTATTAAAGATCAAATATTACAAACTACAGTTCCACAAATTTGTTACATAAAATATTCACCTCTTAAATATATGTTGTATAGTTAAATTTAATGTTAATGTGCAATAATGTACTTCACCTTTCTTTAAAGGCATGTCATAAAATGACACTACATTTAAACTTAACATTATATCTAGAAATTATAGTCTACGTATCTGTCAAGAAATATATATCTATAAGTTGATATATAATATAATATCTCTGTACAATTATCATTTACTTTGTCTATTATAATTTCATATGAATTATAACCCTCCTCAGTTGTTAACTACATTTTCCTGAGAGAGGATTGCAGATAAGAATGTCACATTTAATCATTTCATAAATTTAATTCATATCATTCAAATGGTAAGGTCAAAACCTATTAATTAGAAGTAATTATACGAATCAGAATAATCGGACGGAGAATCTTTGTTCCGACATATTTAATTTCAGATTGGTGTTGACAATTATAATAAAATGAGACTTATGTTAGTTTTCAACTATATTGTGTCTGATAGATATAACCTATCGGAATAGAGATGGTAAATGTAATAAAAGTTTTCCGTCTATGACCCAGAATGTAGAATGTATCATTAAATCAAAGTATGAACGTCAGTGTATATGTATATATATATATATATATATATATATATATATATATATATATATATATATATATATATATATATATATGAGTGTGTGTGTGTTTGTGTGTACATTCAAAATAGGGGCCGCACAGGACAAAGACAATGGGAAAAGCAATGGAAAGATGTAGAGTCATATACATATATACATATATGCTTATACACACACACAAATACACACACACATATATATATATATATATATTTATATATATTTATATATAGTTATATATTTATATATA
>OZ024740.1:69264138-69284138 GCA_964016885.1 Eledone cirrhosa
TTTTGACACAGTAAAGAAATGAAAGTTCCGTAGAGTAAAATTATGAGGCTAGGTTGAACTGGGACTCTGTATGATGACATGAGACGGTTACATATACGCGCCGACTTTGTTTGCAATCATCTTCGCAGCGTTTCTGTTAAAAGTCTTCGCCAACACCGATGTTGGCATATATATATATATATATATTGGTAAACGGAATAGAAAATGCTGACAAATTGTTCACAGTTGAAAAATGGTTTAATTAGGAATAAAAGAGTATTAGTGATTGTATGGGTTAGTATTCAGTTGTGGTTTTAAGTTTTTAAGTTTTTACCGGTTGCGCATTTCTAAATGCTTTTCAAAAATAATTTTGAGATAGAGTGTCCGTGCTGTTTGCTCTGATCTGATTAGTTTTGGGAATTCTACCTGTTTTTATGTTAAAAAAGTGGCTCCAGCGTTATTTTTGTGTTGCAAAAATGCTTGTGGTCTAAACAATTTTGATTGGTCGGTAGAGGTCATGTGAATGTAAAAAGTTGATTTTGCGCCAAGACTGTTTTTATGTTTAAAAAGTGGCTCCAGCAAAAATTCTTGGTCAAAACAATTTTGATTGGTCGGTAGAGGTCATGTGGATAAAAAATTGGTTTTGCGCCAAGATTGAGAAATAACTCTTTCACAACAAATATGTGTGTGTGTGTGTGTATATGTGTGTGTGTATGTGTGTGTGTGTGTAGTAGTAGTAGTAAGGTGTTCGATGCTGCGACAATGGCCAGCAGCGATGTGTGTCAAATGGCTATTAAGATAAGTGTGTGTGTGTGCGTGTGTGTGTATAGCAGAGTCATTCGAAGGTCAAAAGATATTTTTCAGCTTTTGTCTTATACGGTGAAGTGCGTGTGTGTGTGTGTATATAAGTCTCTTTGTATGTTGATGTACGCGTGTGTATGTGTTTGTGTATATATATGTGTGTGTGTGTGTGTGTGTGTGTGTGTGTGGGGGTGGACCAGTATATTTTTCCCCCTGGTAAAATGGTGTACATTATTCGATTTTTTCAGTAAAATCGGTTCTCTTAATAGAACATCAAAAATCTTAACAATAAGAGGTGTGAAATGATATTCACTATATATATATACACACATACATATATCCACTACATATATATATATATATATATACATATATACATACATATATATGCACATATATTTGTTTGTATTGCACCATAGAGCATGTGTGTTTACGTGTGTCATTGTGTTTATATGTGGGTAGAGATGTGTGCTGATGTAGGTATGTATGTTGACGTGTGTATGTTGTGGGTTCGTCTTAGGGAGAAGTGTTTAGACGGGGTCCGTATTTGTTAATGAAGTAAGATTCCTTGCTGATGCGCTGGGTGTGGGTGGCATTATCTTTAAATTTGTAGAGGGGAAAGATTCTGAAGTTGGGATGATTTTGGGCGGCACAGGTATCAATGTGTTCACTCAGTGGTATTTTCCTGTATTCCCGTATTTTAATTTGGGATCTATGGACAGTCATGCGTTGGCGGAGGCTGTGTTTGGTCTGGCCTATGTATTGTTCTCGACAACCTGAACAAGTTAATACATATATTAGATTTTCCGATGCACATGTGAAATTGTGTTTTACTATAAAACGTTGTCCATCTTTGAAATAGAATTCCGAACCCTCTATTAGGTTGATGCAAATGCCACAGTTGGGTCTATCGCATTTTTTTACTGTGGGTTTCGTTGTTGTGGTTGGCAGTACTTTGGCATGTGTTAAGATGTTTTTCATTGACTTGGATTGTCTTTTGCTCTTTATGATATCGTGTGTTCGTAGAATTTGGTTCATTCTATGGTCCTTTTTCAATACAGGGATGTTCTGGAGGATGGTGTCAAAGGCCTCATTGTTGAGGGGTTGTGTGTGGAGATGTATGGAAGAGCTTTTAGTTTTGGTTGATTTACTGTAGGGTGTCTAAGGTCCTGGGTACTGAGTTTTAGGGCACGTTGGATTCCATTGTCAATTAGTGATGCAGGGTAGTCCCTGCCTATGAGTGTGTCCTTTAGTTCTTGTAGCCGTAAGTAGCAGATGTTTTTATTGGAGACTATAGTACAGATTCTCTTGGCTAAGTTGTAGGGAATATTAATTTTAACGTGTCTAGGGTGGCAAGAGTTGAAGGGGAGATAATGCTTGGAGTCTGTGGGCTTGTAGTATATGTCTGTTTCTAATTTTTGTTATGGATCTTAATGAGGATGTCGAGGAAGGGGTGTTGTTGATGGCTGTATTCCATCGTGAAGTTAATATTCGTGTTGAGCCCATTTATAAGGGTGTGAAATTCTTTAAGTTTTTCGATGTTTTCGTGCCAAAGGATGATGCAGTCAGCTAGATATCGCTTCCAGTTCCTTTCAATGTGTAAGTGGAGGGTGTTTCCAAATTTGTTTAGGACTTTAGTGTAGAGGGTGATTTCCAAGTATCCCATGACTAGGTTGGCATAAGTAGGGGCTGTTTTCGTTCCCATAGCGGTCCCAGATTTCTGCCTGTAGGGTTTGTTATTGAAAACGAAATAATTGTTCTCCAAGATAAATTTGAGTCCCTCTATCACGAATTCTTTTTTGATGCGTTGTGGGAGTTCATTGTGGAAATTATCCAGCCAGAATTGGATAGCTTCTATTCCTAGGTTGTGGGGGATGTTGGAGTATAGGTTGACTACATCGAACGTCACTAGTAGGGTTTGTTCAGAAAGTGGCATATTAGGGAGGTGATTGAGCATATCTAGGTCGTCCCTTATATAGCTTTTGATGTGTTTGAGGAAGGGTTTGAGAAGGGTATCAATGAAGTTGCTAAGACGGTGCGTTTCGCAAGCGGGGCCTGCTATTATAGGTCTTAATTTGAGATCATTGGGTGAGGGGACATTGATGACTATGTCTGTGGCTTCCTTGCATGCCTTACTGATTGATTCGCTTTTATGTACTTTAGGGATACCGTAGAAGAGGCTGGATTTACTTGTGAAGTCTGTGATGAAGCTGAATTCCTTGTTAGTGAGTCCTTCTTTGTATTGGTTGATTAGAGTTTTTAGGTTTCTCATAATTTTCTGTTGATTGTAGTGTTCAGCCTTTTCGTAGTATGTTTCGTTTTCCAAAGTGGAGAGCGCTAAGTTGATATAGAATTCTGTCTCCATTAGGACTACTGTACTCCCTTTATTAGCCTCTTTAATTGTAATGGTTCTGTCGGTTTTTAATCTATTTAATTCTTCCCATTCTTTCTTGTTGAGGTTTGGCTTGTGTTTTTGTCTGTGCAAGTGTTGGTAAGGGAAGTTTGTGATGTGTTCACAGAATTCGTCCAGGATTTTATTTCTACCTTTTGAAGGGGTGTAATTGCTTCTATTTCTGGCTAATGATTCATCCTCATTTTACTGGTCGAATAGTTGTTCACTAAGTCGTAACTTTCTACAGAAGTCTGTGATGTCTTCCTTTATTTCATAGTAGTTAGGACGTAGTGGGGTCGGTGTGAATTTAAGACCTTTGGAGAGTAAGTTGATAAGGTTGGGTGTTGGTTCTGCACTAGTAACATTGATAATTTTTATTACTATCGGTTTCTCCTCCCTGTCTTGTGTTATTTTGTTTGCCTGTATCTGTGTGCTGTGTCTAAAAAATGGTTGGGGTAGAGGGGTTGTCTGCTGATGTTAAGTGGTCTCCTGTGTTTGTTATATTCCTTGTTGTTGTAAAATGTGGTTCGGGTTGGTGGTTGTAGATTGAATGGGGTGTTCCTGTATTGCGAGTATGGGTGTGTGTTTCTATGTGCCATGTTGTATTGTGGCGTTATAAGTGGCCTACGTTGTTGGTTGTATCGTGTGGTGTGGGTTTGCTGTGTATTGTGGAAGTGAGAGTTGAGAAAATGGTAATTACCTGGCTGTCCCCTTGAAGCGGGGAAGTTGTTGCATCTATCATGGCGGTGGTATCTTTTCCCTATGTTTGACGATGAGGAATCCGCGTAGTAGTTGAGTGATTTGGTATGGTGTCTCCTTGAAGGGGGAAAGTTGTAAATGTCATTCTGAGGGAGATGATTTCTTGGGTTTTTGTTCCTTCTTATGGTAGCGAGGTTGGGAAGTTCATCTTCGGTGTGGTGCTTCCTTCTTCGTTTGTTTGAGGCTTGGGGGTTTGAGAAGTTGTTGTGCGGTTCAGTTATGGGTTTTGCTATTTTTATGAACGGGTTATTGGAGGTGTAATCCGTTTGAAAAGTCGATTCATAGTGTAGGAACCAAGCGGCACTTTTTTCCCAGCGTTGAAGGGATTTCAGTTCTTCTCTGTTGCAGTCCCCTTTCCATAATTTGGAGATCTTCTCTACCTTGGGGCCTTCAGTTTTGTTGTTGATTTCCATGAGGATCTCTTCATCGATGGTTTTGATTTTTTCCTCATTTGTCTGGGCCCTCAGTTTAAGAAGTTCAATTTCTGTCTTCATTTTTTCCAATGCCATTCTTTCCCTAAGGTGTCTTTGAGGTTCGGGTTCAGTTGGAATGGACTTTATTTGTAGTTTACGGGGGAGAGTTAGAGGGGTTGAGTTAAGCCATTTTTCATATAACTCTGCTTTGTTGTGATTTTGTATCATCTTCCAGAATGAGAACTTTCTGTCTCTGAGGGATTTGTTCCATTTTGGAATTGTTCGAATTTTCATTTTGTGTGAATCAATCTCACATGGTCCTTCATTGGTTTTTCCTGGGTTGATAGTATCGCAAAGGTTTTGGAGTTTGTCGCCGATTTCGGAGGGTTTGTATCCGGTGGCGGTTTCCTTATTTGTGGAGTCAAGTTTGTCGACCAGCAAAGATAGGTTGGTGTTGATTTTCTTGAGTTCCTGTAGGATCTCTTCATTTGAGTTGATGAGGGTTGTATCCGGTTTTGTTGGCATTTTCTGTATCTCGTGTGAGGATATGATGGTTAAAAGAATAGAGGTGTAACACAAGTTATTATATATTGGTAAACGGAATAGAAAATTATGTGGTGTGGTTAGTATTAGGGGGTCTAGGTGCGTGTGTGCGGGTGTTTGATATATATATATATATATATATATATATATATATATATATATATATATAAATATATATATATATATATATATATATATATATATATATATATATATATATATATATATTTATATATATATATATATATATATATCAAACACCCGCACATACGCACCTAGACCCCCTAATACTAACCACACCACAAATACAACAGCAACATCAAAGCAAAATAGAATACTGAGTAGATCTTACATTTGTTATAATCCTATTTTTAACTCTTCTATTAGCTCTAACTTACCTTCCACATTCTACAAAATTATAAAAAAACACTTTCCAAATTCACATAAATATAGTAGTATACTTAATACCAAAACAATTAGACTATCTTCTTCCACTGCACCAAACCTAGACGCACACATTAAGATGCTCAAAGCCAAAACCTCCCTAATAACAACACCCCAATCACTCAACACAATAATAGACCTAATATACAACCACCGACTAACAAACAGTATGCACAAAACACACTCACACACACATCCCAGCCCACCTATAACTCTACCACTGAAATTGTAATTGCCATCTTCCAGAGACTTGTCCATTGAATAACGAATGTTTGCATTCAAACCTAGTGTACAGGTGCTTGGTTGAGTCGGACAACCAAACCTGGCACTACATAGGCAGCACTGCAAACACCTTCAAATCTCGTTGGTACACGCATCGTTACGCAATAAAGCACCCCCAACACCGTTACGTAACGACCCTCGCCGACAAAATTTGGCACTTAAAAGGGAGTAACCGACAATACACCCTTAAATGGACCAAACTCTCACATGCTCCTCCATACCGGAGTGGGATGAAAACGTGCCCGTTGTGTAATAATGAGCTCTTCCATATCCTAAGCTCAGGCCACCAACTACTCAACAACAAAATTGAAAGGTCAATATTTTGCCAGCATAATCTAAAAGCGAAGTTCTCACACTTCAAACCTTCAACTAAATCTTAACACTACCTATCTTCCTTTTCTACCCTAAATAACAATTCCACACTCCTAAAAATAGACTATATATGAAATTTAATACTTTCTTCCTTCATCTATTCTCTGGTAAAACTTTCGCCTGTCCACTACCAACCTGCCACTTAAAATTCTATCTTCCTTCTCTCTCCCTCTACTCATCACAACTTTTAGCACACAACCCTCCTCCCACTCCCTTCTTGTAACTTAACTATATTCTATACAAATCCTCTCACACCACCCTATCTCCTCTCTCCTTCTCTCCCTACCTCCGTACCTTTCTCTCTCTCTCTCTCCCTCTCTTTCCCCCCCCTCTCTCTCTGTTCCTCTATCTTACACTACTACCCATTATTTCATTTCCTAAGATAAGTTCAACTTTGTATTTTGAAAATTCGGATGCCACAGTATCTTTCTTGATTGCCTATTATTACATAGTGTAGCAATAATGGACTGAAATTCTGATGAAACAATTGTTAATACGTGGATTAAATCCTTTTGTAACTGTTTACCTTCGTCCTATTTCTCTTTTTTGATTACACTCCTCGTTTGTTCGTGTTTCCACTACAGAATCCCTACCAACCTGTCGAGTCACCTTAACGTATGTTGATAACTTTCCTCACAACTTGTTCTACCAAGCTTTGGAATATTCCTAATTACTGAATATATATATATATATTGAATTATATACAGAGATCCCGGACATGACTGCAGCCCAGATCGAAAAACAGACCAACTCCATCTGGTTCGATATCTGTAGGAGAAGACAACTCCCAAATAAAGTTAAGCTCAACTACACCACTAGAAATAGCAGACTGCCCACTTTCTACCACCTCATCAAGACCCACAAGAATAGTACTAAGACGCAAATAAGACCCATCGTCTCTAGCATAAAAGGACCCCTATACAAAATTTCCTGGCTCCCCTCCCTGGTCCTCAAGCCTCTACTCTCCACCTTTCCCGGGCATGTCAGTAGCTCCGACGAAGTTATACGTAGACTACACCAACTCCAGCCAGAACAACTTAAACTAAATAGATACGCCTTTAGCCTCGACGTTTTCTCCCTCTACACTACAGTCCCCGCTCATCCAGCTGTCGATTTATTGACGGACTGCGTGGTCGCAGAGGACATCCACTGCTACGGCCTCCATCCGACGGACATATACCAGCTTTTGTCCTTCACAGTAGACAACACGTACTTCACCTTCCACCACCACACATACAGACAGACAACAGGATTACCCATGGGATCCAGCCTATCGGGCCTGCTGGCCATCACCTATATGAACCAGCTAGAATGCCGAGCCCTCAACACCTGCCATTCCCATACCTTCTTCACCCGATATGTAGATGACATACTCATCCTTACATCATCCCGTGAGGTGGCAGATAAAATATACACAACATTCTCCAGCATGGACGCCAGTATAAAGTTCAGCATGGAGCACCCCGATGACCGCGGATCCCTATCCCTACTGGACTTCCAACTCAGGGTAACAGAGGAAGGCAACATCCACACCTGCTTCTATAAAAAAGCTGCCAGCAGGGACCTGTTCGTACATTTCAGATCGGCCCTTCCAGCCGGCGCTAAGTTCGGATACATAAGGAACGAACTAACACATATCCGGAACAATGCACCGACGCTAGAGACCGAGACACACACACCACACATTTCCTGGAAGTACTCAAACTGAACGGATACACGACATCCACCACAAACCGTGCCAGAAAGCACAGAGGACACCACACCCGAGGCACTAACACTTGCTTCCTGAAGCTCCCACACTTCAGTGACGAAACAAGAACAACCATCCGCAGAGCTATCAGGTGAGAGGGACTAGATATGCAACTGGCCCACTCAGGTCCTTCTCTACGAGGACAGCTAACCAAAAGACACTCCACCAGACATGACAACTGGTGCAGGCTAGCCAACTGCCCCATCAACGACACAGACCTATGCCACCATGCTTACGTCGTATACAGCAGCAACTTCTACGTAGGTAGCACCACCAGACCACCGCACATAAGAATAAAAGAACACCTCAATACTAACGCTTCCTCATTTAAGAAACGCCTAATTAAATGCAAAAACACCGACAAAACCATAACAGTTAGGATAGAAACTAAGGAAAGAAACCTCGGCAATCTTAGAATTAAGGAAGCACTAATTATAGACAAAACACACCCACCAATAAATAATAGACTAGAACTCAACACCCAATTTATAACTTGATAGAGCTTCTAGCCCCATATTTACACCCCCCCCACACACACGCAGGCACACACAGACACACACACGCTTACACCACTACCTATTCTCTCTCACACACACACATACACACAAACACCAGTTCTAACACGAGATAATATCTATCCCCCACATTTACGTATAGACATATCTTCTCACACTCACACACACACACACTCACATACTTACACCTTCATGCATTCTCCCACACACTTAAACAGGCATGTACAAAAATGAACCCTTTTAAAGGGAGACTATTCTTTATCCACCTAACCTTGACTCTTTGACATTAGAGATAGAACAGATACTCTATACCATTTCCTGTCAGCATGACTTGGCAAGCTATTTAGAACACTGGTTTAACCGCTTTACTTCCCTCCGAAAAAGAGATATTATCTCGAAAAGTAAGGACATTTAAATAAATCTAAGGTAAAAGACTAATTGTCAACAATATCTTTTCCATTTGCATTCTTTATTCTATGTCCATACCTGGAATGTTTTGGCTTTATTATACATATACAAACGTTTATACCTCATTACACAATGCTTCAAGTGAACTATAACCTCCTCCATATATATATATATATATATATATATATATATATATATATATAAACGAACATAAAACGAACGTTATACTAAGCCATACCTATAACCGATCACGCGGTGACCGCGTTGGTGTCGGATATAATAGAATAGATAATCGCACTAAAGATCACGACCCCGGCGACAGTGACCACTGTTGCTTACTCGAAATATTCCCCTACTACAAAATCAACAAAGGCGACGGCGTACTACCAACGCCTTCCAACCAACATCTTCCTGTACATAAACATGGAAGAAGGAAGAAGAGTGCACCCGAGCATAAAGTGAAAGGGGCACTTATCGGGCTACAGTGCATTAACATACATATGAACGGTCACCTAGATGGAACCACCCGTAGCAAACGTACAAGGACATGTAATCGCCACCGTAACGTCCTATAGTCCCCCCCCACACACACACACACCCTATCTCGGAGTGTGGCCTCCAACATACCCCGGATATTCTTCGAAGCTTTAGAGAAGAACTTCCCGCCCAACCATAGGTATAGAAAAATTCTTAATAGGAACAATATAAAAATATCCTTCTCTACTACTCATAACCTAGCAGAAATCATAGGAACAACGAACCACAGTAAGATCACCAGAACACAGCACCTTGACACAGATGCACCTACACCTGACAATAACTATATCGGCCTTAACAACTCCCTAGCAGCATCCAATAGTGCTGGCAACGGCCTCCGCAGACGCAACCAGCATAACCGCTTAATGAGTGGGGATCATGAAGGACATGACGTGCGGTTAATAATCGTACCACCCCGCGCGCTGTGGGTTGTAATGGTGCTAACGACGGCTGTGGGAGCGTAGATAACAACGTACGCAGCAACAATGATAGCCTTACCGTGGAGAATGGATGGAACTGCGACATAAATTGCAACTGCCGCGACAGAGGACGCTGCCCCCTTAGAGGATACTGCTTGACTGATAGGGTTATATATAGATGCACTGTAACTAGCCACAATAGCGTTAAACATTATATAGGGGCTACCTCCGGCCCCTTCAAAATTAGGTTTCGAACACATCTCCACTCTTTCACAAATAAGAAATTAAGACACTCCACTTCGCTGGCGGACTACATCACATTATTAAATGACTTAAACATCAGCTTCTCCACGCACTGGTATATTGTCGGCAGGGCTGCACCGTACAACTTCAAGAGAAAGTGCGATATTTGCCTCATGGAGCTCTAGCACATCATAACTGTACCCCACGAGCTCATCAACAGTAGAGCTGAAACAGCGATAAGTTGTACACATCGCTTAAAAATATCCTTCTTCAGATGGGTTAAGGATGCGGAGTGAAACTGTGCACCAGATCTCCCTGCAACAAGGTTTAACACCCTGGCGGGCAGGCGCTGCAAAATAACACCCAGGAAACTAACCATGCATACCAGACCCAGCCTCAAACGACCCAGGCAAACAGGTGCGGCGAACAAACGTCTCAGAATATGCGTTGGTTACATGACCCTGTGCGTATCGACAATGGTAAGGTTGTAACCACATCTTGTAACGGAGGTAACGGCCAGAGTTACCTCCCTTGACCTGCTGCGAAATCAAAACACGCTATTTTTGCGAGCAATGAATCTTGACGTGAACTTAACCCCAAAAACTCTTTCCGAGTAATGTAAGGAACACTTTTGGTTATTTATACCCTCGAGAAACCCAACTGGGCGAAACGTACGTTGATGGTGTTTTAAGTAAACATGTTTTAACGGTCTATTCTCTGATTTCTTACTTATCCACGTGTGTGTGTGTGTGTGTATATATATATATATATATATATATATATATATATATATATATATATTAATGAAAAAGAACAAAGGAACTATTATGACATTATAACAAGTTTATTGCCGACAGCCGTTTCGTCCGACCATATGGTTGGACTTTTCAAGGCATATAACATGTGATTGTAAGTTCATTATTTACATCAATGTATCACTTAAGACTAGCAGTTTGAAATTGTGGTATACATCAGCAGCTCCGCTTGTATATTTGGGGTCTATATTCTAAGGGGGCTCTTTTATATTAGTTGTCGGAATTGTAAAAGGGATGGGTTATGGAGAGTTAAGAGAATTTGAAAATGTCCTGAGAGTCAGGGATTGAAGGTTAAAAATTAGATAATTTATAATTTACGTATTAAAAGTAAAAGACTTGGGATCTCGTAGAAGCACCTTAAAAAATCCCTCAATAAGTGCATAAAGCTTACAAGCCCCAATAAATTTAACAAACTAGAAGAGATTAAGAGACTAATAAAATAAAAAAATAAAGATATAAAGTTTCCCTAAAAACTATAAAGTTTCCCAAGAAGTTCCCTCGAGAGAAAAAAATTTCTTTCGAAAGAAAAAAGCTTTCTTCCCCAGAGATCTCGTTAAAAAATTTCAGAAAATTTACGAAGTTTTGATAATCCTACTAAGTTGAAAGAAACTAATCAATTAAAGGTTAATTCAAAAAGCCTTCAATAAGCCCCTCAGAGAAGACCCCCTTTAATATTTTTAATAGGAACCCTAGAGACCCTTCAAAGAATAAAATTTTAGAGAGCCTTTAGATATCTTTAAAGGCTCTCTAGAATATATATATATATATATATATATATATAAGAACAAAAGATGGTTAAAAGAGTTCCATGTATTTTATTATGCGCATTTCAAAAACAAATATCATCATGCAATAATATTTGTGTTTTCATCAGATAAAACATGAAGACATGATATGAAGGTCACAAAATACCTGTGGATAGTTCAGTTTTAAATCAACATATCATATGTTGATTTAAAACTGAACTATCCACAGGTGTTTTTTAAGCTTCATATCATGTCTTCATGTTTTATCTGATGAAAACACAAATATTATTGCATGATGATATTTGTTTTTGAAATGCGCATAATAAAATACATGGAACTGTTTTAACCATCTTTTGTTCTTATATATTATGTCTACTCCAGTCCTACAAACTGTAGTGTGCTTATTATCCGATATCTGCATTGCTTTATTGTACTACAATAAAACTCACCTCTTACATACATATATATATATATATATATATATATATATATATATATATATATATATATATATATATATATATATATATATATATATATATATACATATATATAAACTACAAATAATATATATATATACATATATGTAAACTACAAATAAAGTCCATTCCAAATGAACCCGAACCTCAAAGACACCTTAGGGAAAGAATGGCATTGGAAAAAATGAAGACAGAAATTGAACTTCTTAAACTGAGGGCCCGGACAAATGAGGAAAAAATCAAAACCATCGATGAAGAGATCCTCCTGGAAATCAACAACAAAACTGAAGGCCCCAAGGTAGAGAAGATCTCCAAATTATGGAAAGGGGACTGCAACAGAGAAGAACTGAAATCCCTTCAACGCTGGGAAAAAAGTGCCGCTTGGTTCCTACACTATGAATCGACTTTTCAAACGGATTACACCTCCAATAACCCGTTCATAAAAATAGCAAAACCCATAACTGAACCGCACAACAACTTCTCAAACCCCCAAGCCTCAAACAAACGAAGAAGGAAGCACCACACCGAAGATGAACTTCCCAACCTCGCTACCATAAGAAGGAACAAAAACCCAAGATATCATCTCCCTCAGAATGACATTTACAACTTTCCCCCTTCAAGGAGACACCATACCAAATCACTCAACTACTACGCGGATTCCTCATCGTCAAACATAGGGAAAAGATACCACCGCCATGATAGATGCAACAACTTCCCCGCTTCAAGGGGACAGCAAGGTAATTACCATTTTCTCAGCTGTCGCTTCCACAATACACACCAAACTCACACCACACGATACAACCAACAACGTAGGCCACTTATAACACCACAATACAAGATGGCACATAGAAACACACACCCATACTCGCAGTACAGGAACACCCTATCCAATCTACAACCACCAACCCGAACCACATTTTACAACAACAAGGAATATAACAAACACAGGAGACCACTTAACATCAGCAGACAACCCCTCTACCCCAACCATTTTTAGACACAGCACACAGATACAGGCAAACAAAATAACACAAGACAGGGAGGAGAAACCGATAGTAATAAAAATTATCAATCTTACTAGTGCAGATCCAACACCCACCCTTGTCAACTTACTCTCCAAAGGTCTTAAATTCACACCGACCCCACTACGTCCTAACTACTATGAAATGAAGGAAGACATCACAGACTTCTGTAGAAAGTTACGACTTAGTGAACAACTCTTCGACCAGTACAATGAGGATGAATCATTAGCCAGAAATAGAAGCAATTACACCCCTTCAAAAGGTAGAAATAAAATCCTGGACGAATTCTGTGAACACATCACAAACTTCCCTTACCAACACTTGCACAGACAAAAACACAAGCCAAACCTCAACAAGAAAGAATGGGAAGAATTAAATAGATTAAAAACCGACAGAACCATTACAATTAAAGAGGCTAATAAAGGGAGTACAGTAGTCCTAATGGAGACAGAATTCTATATCAACTTAGCGCTCTCCACTTTGGAAAACGAAACATACTACGAAAAGGCTGAACACTACAATCAACAGAAAATTATGAGAAACTTAAAAACTCTAATCAACCAATACAAAGAAGGACTCACTAACAAGGAATTCAGCTTCATCACAGACTTCACAAGTAAATCCAGCCTCTTCTACGGTATCCCTAAAGTACATAAAAGCGAATCAATCAGTAAGGCATGCAAGGAAGCCACAGACATAGTCATCAATGTCCCCTCACCCAATGATCTCAAATTAAGACCTATAATAGCAGGCCCCGCTTACGAAACGCACCGTCTTAGCAACTTCATTGATACCCTTCTCAAACCCTTCCTGAAACACATCAAAAGCTATATAAGGGACGACCTAGATATGCTCAATCACCTCCCTAATATTCCACTTTCTGAACAAACCCTACTAGTGACATTCGATGTAGTTAACTTATACTCCAACATCCCCCACAACCTAGGAATAGAAGCTATCCAATTCTGGCTGGATAATTTCCACAATGAACTCCCACAACGCATCAAAAAAGAATTCGTGATAGAGGGACTCAAATTTATCTTGGAGAACAATTACTTCGTTTTCAATAACAAACCCTACAGGCAGAAATCTGGGACCGCTATGGGAACGAAGACAGCCCCCACTTATGCCAACCTAGTCATGGAATACCTGGAAATCACCCTCTACACTAAAGTCCTAAACAAATTTGGAAACACCCTGCACTTACACATTGAAAGGAACTGGAAGCGATATCTTTGGCACGAAAACATCGAAAAACTTAAAGAGGTTCACACCCTTATAAATGGGCTCAACACGAATATTAACTTCACGATGGAATACAGCCATCAACAACTCCCCTTCCTCGACATCCTCATTAAGATTCATAACAAAAAAATAGAAACAGACATATACTACAAGCCCACAGACTCCAAGCAATATCTCCCCTTCAACTCTTGCCACCCTAGACACGTTAAAATTAATATTCCCTACAACTTAGCCAAGAGAATCTGTACTATAGTCTCCAATAAAAACATCTGCTACTTACGGCTACAAGAACTAAAAGACACACTCATAGGCAGGGACTACCCTGCATCACTAATTGACAATGGAATCCAACGTGCCCTAAAACTCAGTACCCAGGACCTTAGACACCCTAAACTAAATCAACCGAAACTAAAAGCTTTTCCATACATCTCCACACACAACCCTCTCAACAATGAGGCCTTTGACACCATCCTCCAGAACATCCCTGTGTTGAAAAGGGACCATAGAATGAACCAAATTCTACGAACACACGATATCATAAAGAGCAAAAGACAATCCGAGTCAATGAAAAACATCTTAACACATGCCAAAGTACTGCCAACCACAACAACGAAACCCATAGTAAGAAAATGCGATAGACCCAACTGTGGCATTTGCATCAAACTAATAGAGGATTCGGAATTCTATTTCAAAGATGGACAACGTTTTATAGTAAAACACAATTTCACATGTGCATCGGAAAATCTAATATATGTATTAACTTGTTCAGGTTGTCGAGAACAATACATAGGCCAGACCAAAAACAGCCTCCGCCAACGCATGACTGTCCATAGATCCCAAATTAAAATACGGGAATACAGGAAAATACCACTGAGTGAAGACATTGATACCTGTGCCGCCCAAAATCATCCCAACTTCAGAATCTTTCCCCTCTACAAATTTAAAGATAATGCCACCCACACCCAGCGCATCAGCAAGGAATCTTACTTCATTAACAAATACGGACCCCGTCTAAACACTTCTCCCTAAGACGAACCCACAACATACACACGTTAACATACATACCTACATCAGCACACATATCCACCCACATATAAACACAATGACATACGTAAACACACATGCTCTATGGTGCAACACAGAAAAATATATGCGTATATATATGTATATATATATATATATATATATATATATATATATATATAATATAAGATCAAAAGATGGTTAAAGGAGTTCTTATATTATGCATACTCCAGTCCCACAAACTGTAGAGTGCTTCTTATCCGATATCTGCATTGCTTTATTGTACTACAATAAAACTCACCTCCTACATATATATATATATATATATATATATATATATATATATATATATATATATATATATATATATATATATATATATATATATATATATATATATATATATATATATATATATATATGTTCTTACTTGTCATTATATATATATATATATTCTTACTTGTCATTATATATTCTTACTTGACATTACAGTCGCTAAGTTAGTAGCTTCTAATTTGAAGGGAAAAAGACGGGTGATGTGTTGGTGTAAATGCTAGCACAGTGGTCCGGATAACCAAAGATGTTGGTTCGACTCACATGTACGTTAATACTCATCGTTTTCCATTTCTCCACTATCAGGCTAAATAATTTCTTTAATTTCTTTAGTTAAAATACGGCGATAGCTTGCATTTCTAATAATTTCAAATCCACTCGCTGTTTTGAAAATATTTAAGGCAAGATATGGGAAAATAATTCAATCTCATTCAAAAAAAGTCAAGACAGAAATTTTATCCACAGATTTTGTGTAATCCAGGGAAAAAAAGAATAGAGTCTTAACTCAGAATAAATTTAAGGGTAAATACTTATCCTTCAATTTGGAAAAATCTACAAATGTTCTATATAGTCTTAAAAAGACTATTTCACGAAACTTTTCAGTGGGGTTAGTCACGGTTGGTTGGAGTCGTTCATCAGTAGAACTCAACACGATAACTAAGAACCACAGCTAAAATATGCCAACAGGGAATTTAAAAGCATGCTAGTTACACCTCGTGTGGAATTAAGATAATAAACACACATCGAGATCAGTGGTAGTGACGTCAGAATGAGACAAATGACTGTTTACAAGAAACAGCAGTCAAAACATTCCGAAAAAAACTCATCAAAGTGTATGGAGTTATATATATATACATATCATTATGGTTCCTTCCTTATCAAAAACATGATTGCACAGATGCGTAGTCTTCTTGGTGTAGATGAGTGTGATCTTGGTAGCCACACGGAAGAGAAACTTCAACTTTTGATGGTTTGTTTCTTTGCAACGTGTGATACGTTTGGGCAGATTATCAGCCTGAAAAAGACAGTTGTGATGTATTAGCATGCACGTGGAACGTCATATATTCTACCATCCATATCTGTCAAAAAGAATATATTGAAGGTAGTGGATATTTTCCTGTAACTGGATAGTACACTCTCCAGAACCACCACCCTTGATGAGAAAACGCAACGCTAGAGCAGCTGTTAAAAGATCAAAATGCTGTCAATGACAGCGATGGACGAAAATGCCTCAAAGGACAGAGACCAGCGGCCAGTTGTCAGCATAAAGACAATCCATGAGATAGGTGACAGGCAGATGAAATATAGGAAATATTGAGAGAGGAGGAGTATAAGAAGTAACGTATTTTCACATATTAAATACCATGCCCTCCCTCTCCTATAAATATATATATATATATATATATATATACTGGTAAACAAGAATTTGAAAAATCATGTGGAGCATGAAACCCGGAGGCGTCGACAAAATGTTATTTTACCTGGATTTTCAGCTGTCCCAAAGGAGTTTATGAGCAATGAGTGTGACAGGTCTTAGAAGTCATCATAGAAGCCATGTACAATATGTTGCCGATTATGGTTTCCTTGGCATTTCTTCTTGTCGGAAGTGTGGTTAACAATGTGTGTTGACCGGTGGACCACAACGCCATGTGAAAACTCACCACAACAAAACAGGGAACAAGAATAGAATTAACTGCAGATAATGCAGGAGAGAATATAAATCCTTGACAGGACTAAAGAGTTATGTTTTTGCCATCCCTGTGTGTGAGGGGGATCCTGTGGTGGCAATCCTTGAAATCAAGATGCATTATGTATGTGTGTTTGCATGTATTCTATTCTTTGTGGGGTGAGAGTCTCGTAATCTTCATTAAGACATATCTCTCGAAGATCACTCTGATATAAAACCTGCGACTTCGTTTGCATCCAAAGATGTAGACTAGTTCTACTTTTGAAGCCAATACATTCCATGTTCACAGAGTGGTATTGGCTCCGTGCAAAGCGTTTCCTCTCTTAAAAAAGCTTCAAGCACAGGCACCGATTGATATACTACATTTATTCCGGTGCATAGCATTGCTGGCCGTAGGCAATTCCCCAACAGGACTAAAAATCCACATCCGTGATGATAGTGCTGAAGTATCAATCAATGGCATTACTCGAAATCGAGTTGCAGCTAACATCATCATAAATAACTTTTTGGTATATATCATCTTGGTTAAGAGAGTGGGACTGGCTTTGTGCAGTGCCTTTGCTCACTATAAAAGCTTCACGGCACAGGCATTGCTTTATATCTGGAGATCTCTCTGCACTTGTCGTCACATGGTACCATGGGTCCAGCACTATGTGTCAATAATTGTCACAAGTGTAGTGTTTGTACCAGAGTTTTCAAGTCGCTGGCTGGACTAAAAAGTCACACTCGTTGAGCGCATCGGTAGGAGTTCCCCTACATGGATATAAAGTAGTGGCCGTATTCGAAAACGAGTTGGCAGCCACCATGTATGTATGTATGTTATTATGTATGTACCTGTGTGTGTGTGCCATCAATACGCTAACATTGCCTCCACTACATTAAACAAATAAGTTGATCATTACTATCGGTACATCTGACACTCTTTGCTACTATTCTTGTTGCCGATGTCGTTCTCGCGTTCTCTCCATACTATTAAGGATGTTGCACAGCATATAGCATGTAATAAGAGGTACGCTAGTTATCAAAACCCGCTTGAAATATAAGTGCGTGTGAAATGTAACAGCTGTACAGTCGGAGGTGTCCGATTATTAATACTTCTATAGCGGAATGTCTAGTTTGTAAAACATCTCTATCCTGTGACACCAGCGCTATCGTTTCACTGTTAAAATAAGCTCATAAACTTCAGTCTTTGCATAGACTGGACTTGGTTCTAAGTGTATCATCATAAATCCGTTCAGTGCTGATTTCAAACGAAGGTTTCTCTCGTAAAATGTCTATCAATTGGATAGGTCTGATAACTGAATGTCTGTGTTTTATTGGTATCGTGGTGAAAACTGAAAAGGTAAAATAAAAATGAATCAACAAGGAGAGAAAGAAAGTACGATAGTCTACAAACTGAAGGAAAATAAATGGAAAAAGGAATAATGATAGAAGAAAAATCAAAACTAGGACTGAGGAAAATAGATATTTCCTTCGTGTAAAACAAAAGCGAATCCGTTGTCTACGTTAAAGTAATGTGAGAAATTATATGCGTTACACATATTTCAACGCCTATACATACACATATCTCAACGCCTGCGTATATACGTATATATATATATATATATTTCGTTTCTGAATTTGTTTAGCAAGATTCTTTATCTGAAATCGTGTGTTGAAACCGATATTGTTATACTTTGGGAGGGTCATCTTGCCAATAAGAAACACACGCACCAGTTGCTTTCACTTCAATTTATTATATATTTATAAATTTATAAATTTATAAATTTCTGGTTGGTTGGTTGGGTCTACAACCAGATAGTTGTTTATATAGAGTCTTAGTTCTTTCGTCACACACTCTGTGACCTCTTCAGTGACTGGGAATTCCTTTATTTGCTACTGTGCCTCTCCTTTGTTCTGTCCTACGCCATTTTGTTTCTGTGTGTGTCACACACAGAAACAAAATGGCGTAGGACAGAACAAAGGAGAGGCACAGAAACAAAGAAAGGAATCCCCAGTCACTGAAGAGGTCACAGAGTGTGTGACGAAAGAACTATGACTATATATAAACAACTATCTGGTTGTAGAACCAACCAACCAACCAGAAATTTATAAATTTATAAATATATAAATATATAATAAATTGAAGTGAAAGCATTGGTGCGTGTGTTACTTATTGGCAACATGACCCTCCCAAAGTATAACACTATATATATATATATATACATATATATATACATATATATATGTATATAAATATATATATATATACATATACAGTATATATATACATATATATATATATATATATATATATATATATATATACATATATATACATATATATACATATATATATATATATATACATACATATATATATATATACATACATATATATAAATATATATTGCTTAAACTTTAGTCTGTTAGTTTAATAAATATTTGCCCTACGGTTCTTATATATTTGATATATATATATATATATATATATATAGAAATAAATACATATATATATATATATATATATATATATATATATATATATATATATATATGTATATAAAAACAAATAACGAAACGAAATTAAATTTCGTTTCGTTTGTAACTCACTTTTGTATGACTGACGCTTAAACAATTAAGTTAAAAATGTACATCCACATATGTATACTGAAATACTAGTATGCATATGAATACACACACATATACATATGTAGATGTACCGAGTTTTTCACTGGTCACTTTACTGTGAGTGTCCAGCTATTCTGTATGTAAACACACAGACAAACCGGTTTTTAGAGTCATACTGGTTTT
>OZ024740.1:69286638-69294138 GCA_964016885.1 Eledone cirrhosa
TATTATTTATTTAAAACTGAATCTGCGTTTAAAGAGACAATTGGTATTATTGGCCTTCAGCCAGTGAGAAACTTAACCTATCTCTTCACAAACTCTGAATCGCAATAATTTGATTATTTGCAAGATAAGCTTATGCTCATAAGGAAATTGCCGTATGAGAGAACATTGCCATTTGTTTTTTATTGACAGATAAGTTTATATATTGAGGTCATCTCTGTTAAGCCGTAGTGTATTTATTATTATAAATACAGTTTGTATATAGCACTTTTTGTAAAAAGTATAAGACTGCCTGTCTTTTCAAATTTTGTAATTTTTTCAGCAAGATTCATAAAAATTAATTACATCCACGTTAAACGTCTCTTAGATTTTGTAATATACATTATGTTTGTTTTGTCTATAAATATTTAATATAAAACGAATGAAAGCTTTTACCATACGTTGAGACCTTCGATTGGTTTACGATATGTTATTAGGAACTTAAGTAAAAGTGTAGCCGTTCCAGTCGACTGTTTCCATCATGGCGAAATTGAGTCTAATGAAACAAAAGATATTACTCATCTTTGGCTAACAACATTGACTTTAGTGCCTGTAATATATCTTCTGACAAGGAAAATGCAAAATGATTTTGTATCCAAACTATAATTTAGAAGATAATATCAGTATTCATCAAGAGCTGGTGAGCATACAACTACACACACACATAGCCACACACATACACACCCACACACACGTATATATATATGTGTGTGTGTGTGTATGTGTGTGTGTGTGTGTGTGTGTGTGTGTGTGTGTGTGTGTGTGTGTGTGTGTGTGTGTGTGTGTGTGTGTGCAGAAAGAGAATGGAGAGAGAGAAAGGAGAGAGTGTGAGGCAGAGAGAGTGAGAAATCACATATATAAAAATATATCAAAATAATATAAAAATATATCAACATACGACAGCTAGCAAACTTAAGAGATAATTTTTACTTCCTACCAGTTTCATCCAACGTACACAAATTAAATTTGAAGGGAAATTAATGAAAGTTATATCTTTAAAAAGACTGTAAATCAACTTATATTATAAAACAAACTTTAATTACCGAAAAGATTTTCAATTATAATTGAATCTGATACAGGGTCTTAGAAGTGTTTTAAGCCACCAAAATATTTATTAAGTAATTATTGAGCCAACTTCCAAACCTTATTATATCATGAAAATGTTTTGTATCGAAGAAACCTATACAAAACGATGCTCCACCCGTAGCAGTTTAAAAGTGTTATAAATGGCAAAATATCTCTCTTCAAAGTGACTATTAATGACGTTGTGAAGCAGAAAAAGGGAAGGTTGAAAGATCGGAAATAAATCATGAGTGACTAACCATTCTTTATCATAGATAAATATATTATGATAACGATATGATATGACATCGATTGACCAAGTTCAAGCTATGATTCATTACATTTCATCCATGAATTCTTATAAATGCTTAAGCAAATGCAGTAAAGGCGGGAATATCTTGACGGCTATCTAGAAATCTATCATTTGAAATATATCTGGGATTAAGACAGTGTCAGCGTTTGGGCTTTAATGGCGTCTACACACTTAAAGAGGCGACAGCATCAAACATCTGCTGAATAGCTGCTGAATAACGTGCTAAATGTAAAGTTTGACTCACATTTGTTATAGCGTTCACCGAGATAATTGTATGACTTCAGGGGCAAATACATGCTGTATAGGGATCAAAAGAAGACAAATTTCGAAGATCCAATGTATTCATTTTTGATAAGCAAAAGTTTCGCTTTATGAATAATGAAGCCAATAAATATCTTGGCTACATCTTGATCAATACAAAAGACATCAAGGAACACCTCAACCCCAAAGGATTATCTTATGCATGAGAGCAATTTATATTGGAAAATATCTAATGCGTTACATGAATTTGTATGCAATAATATTATTTATTATCAAGCAGGATTCACAAATTCATATCGAAATTCGTTGAACGATATTGGACAGCATGTCTGGGAACAAAGAGATTTTACAGGAAATTCTACCTACCAAAAATAGAAAAATATATATCAGGAAAAATTACTAAAAACTAACAACTGATAGTAACAGATTATACTTTGGCATGGACAAAACAGCATAAAATATTTAAAAGCAAAACATAGAAGCATCACATGAAGTAGAATGCGCTCATAAAAAGAACGGATTGAATCACAATTGCAAAAAAACAAAACACAAAAATAAAATTCTGTTAATAAATTTGAAGTTGTACTAATGTCAGAAAGAAACACAAAAAGAAAAATAGTTGACAATAAAATGTATATTCGTAATGATTTCATTATGTAGTCAGAGACGCTTCTTCAATCAGATCAAAAGGCCAGAGAGTGTTCTGAAGAAATAAATAGAAAATAAATTTGTTACTAAAAGCAAACTGAAGTCAAGATAAGAAAAGGCAATTAATACCATTCGTTGAAGACAGAAAAAAGAATAATAAAACATATTATCAGAAAACCAATAAATCAACAATTTAATTGTAAGAAATTCTCCATAGAGAATGAGACAGTTGATATCATTATCATTCTAGTTACAGATTAATGTGTCAATGCTGCTTGAGATTCATTGACAAAAATCTACCATAAAATAAATATGTCACATTGTAGCTTAAGTAAAATGATTGTGATGTATTCGATATGCTATTGAAATTAGGTGTAGAAACATTAATGCATTAGATTTGTCAAGAGACTCTAATTTTAATGCATACGTTTAAATCTTTTTGAAGAGTTGCACATGGAGACGGAGCGGTAACTAATAGAAATGCCAGCCGAGGTTAATGGCTTGTATAACATCACTGGCTATTAGTGCATCCACAGTCACAAGCTTTGAATCTGAAGGAATCCAGTAAAGCGAATTTACATTAAAAAATTAGGATTGGTAGTAAAGAATTAGACTAAATGCGTATAACTGAGGTGAGGTTCTTTATGACAAAATCAAGGATTTGTTACATGGAAAGAATGGACTACTTTATCAATCGAGGAAAAAATAGAATTGTGTAACTTGCATGAAATAGTATATTACGAGTGTTCTCATTTTTTTTTTTTTTTTTTGTCATTTCTTCCTCACTGTGTTGAATAATGAAAGAAAACTAAGGTTAAATTATTACTATCTAATAACGAGAAAGGTGTGGATTGGAGTTGTATCGATAAAATTACAGTATATAATTGATTATACCTTTGGCACTAGGCCAGCAATTACGCAGTGCATTACTGGTACTTTATTTTCTCGACCCAGTAAGGATGAAAGACAAAGTTAAGCTCGGCGGGATTTGAACTCAGATCGTAAAGAGACGTAACTATGCTGGAAAGCGTGGTCTCCCACTCTCTACCGAAACTGCCAATATATATATATATTGGCAGTTTCGGTAGAGAGTGGGACACCACGCTTTCCAGCATAGTTACGTCCCTTTACGATCTGAGTTCAAATCCCGTCGAGGTTAACTTTGCCTATATATATATATATGAGGACGGCATGTATATGTCAAGGTATGTAGATTTCCTCTTATAATTTGTAATATTTTTACATAGATTTATATGATATACATACCAACACACATATACATCCAAGAAACGATCGTAAAATGATGAATCTTTTAATATAAAGAACTTGTTTTTTGTGTTTATTGCATTTTTATTAATTTATATTTATATATATATATATATATATATATATATATATATTCATTGAATTTGATGGTTCACTACTGTATAGAGCTGGTCATTCCGTATAGTTACCCATAATGAAATAGTAGGAAAAGCACTAAACATAACACAACTCAGTCAACTTTAGTGTGAGATGCTGTTGGTGGTTCGTCAACGGAGTTAAATATTATTGAATAAATTGACAAGAAGCCGGAAAGTTGAAATTCCTTTAAAGGTTTTTATTTGTTCAGACCACTGTATATATTTCAATGGGTAGTAGAATTCTAGTGAAATCATCAGGTGCAAGCGGCAGACCACCTACCATTACCTCACTGGCCAGGAAAACCCACACATATAGATGGAACGGGTGGACCAGAGCCATACGGACCCCCGAAAACCACGATAAACTAAAGAAAATGATTGCACATGCGGTGGGGGGCCAGCATAAAATTAACCCTTAAAGAACATATGTTGAAATTTAATGGAAAAACATATGCCCAAGAGGAGGGAGCAGCCATTGGTGTTAGCATTGCAGGTGACATAGCTAACCTATTCATCGTATGGTGGGACAATAGACTTAAACTTAAACTTAAAGAACAATTAGAAGACAGCAACCCCTTAAACCTGAATATGTACTCCCGCTACGTTGATGATATAAACATCGTAGTGAAAACACCCACACTAGAAAACAGTCAGGAATTAGAGAAAAACACCACCGAAAGCATCCAGTAAATAGCTAACTCCATCCACCAGAGTATTAGAGTTACTATAGACTACCCAAGCAAACAGCCCAACCATCGATTACTTGTACTAGACACAGAGCTCTGGTTAGATACCATTAATAACAAAAAAACAAATCCTCCATTCCCATTATGCCAAGCCTATGACTTCCAAATATCTGATCCACCGAAACTCAGCTGTTTCGGACCATACCAAAATCAACATACTGATTGCGGATTTGGTACGGGTGATGAGAAACGTGTCCCGCATGTGCAACACCAAAGAACTAGAGAGACACATATAACACTTCATCCATCGTATGCAGTTCTCCAGTTACAATCAGAGAGATAAAATCAGAGTATATAGAGGAGCCAGAACCAAATGGTAAAAAATGGTAAATAATGACACAAATGGGACCTGCCCCTTGTATAGGAGCAAATTTTGGAATAGAATAGAAAGGACTAGGAATAAGGTTAATAGAATAAACTCATGGTATGATAGCAATAAATACCAGAGTGTAATGTTCATCGATACAACCCCTAGAGGTGAATTAGCTTACAAATTTAGAAGGGCCCTAGATAAACATAAACTCAATATTAAGATAGTAGAAAGACCAGGTACCTCCATAATAACACTTATGAGCAATACATACCCTTTTCAAAGACCTCCCTGTATAGATAATAAATGTATAATCTGTAAAACTGTAAAACTAGAAATGTAGTATATAACATAAGATGTACTGAAGGATAATGTAGAGATAAGAATATAGTGTACATAGGTGAGATAGCTCGTAATATATGGGAACGGATAAATGAACACTGGCGAGAGCTTCAAGATAGTAAAGAATCATCTGTACTCTACCAACATGCTACAATAGAACATAAGGGTAAATTAGAGAACATAGAAATAAAAATAGAATCTACACACAGAAAAGACGCAATGTTTAGACAAATCACAGAGGCAATAAACATAAATGAACTCCAACCAAAATTAAATAGAAAACATGAATGGAACAGGAACATCACAACTTACAATTAAGGACAAAATGAAAAACACACACGCACATAGAACAAACAACCAACCAGTAACATGTAAATAAACAAAGAAATAAACAAATATAAACACACACAGACACCCGGATTTAACACATGCGCAAACTAAGCACACAACACACACACAAACAAGATGGCGTAGGACAGAAGAAAGGAGAGGCACAAAAACAAAGAAAATAATCCCCAGTCACTGAAGAGGTCACATAATGTGTGACGAAATAACTTTGACAATATATGAACAATCATCTGGTTGTGGAACAAACCAACCAACCCGAAATTTATAAATTCCTAAATTTATAAATTTATAAAGTGAAACAACTGGTGCGTGTGTTTCTTATTGGCAACATGACTCTGCGAAAGTATAACAATATCGGTTTCAACACACGTTTTCAGATAAAGCATCTTGCTAAACAAATTCACAAATAAAATATATATATATATATATATATATATATATATATATATATACATAAATTCTGTTTCTATTAGAGCGGTTTTCGTTTTTGCTGTTATGCATACATACGTACATACATGCATACATATGCATATAACTGCATGCATACTTACATTTATAAATACGTAGATGCATGCATACATGCATACATAAATATAAACTGGAAGCCTACGGCCACTTCTGAGGCCAAAAACAAAAAGAGACATTGGCAAAGTCCTTTTGAATGAAACGTTAACTTTTATCTGTTCAAGGGTCTCTAAGAAATTCCTTTTGGTTATTTTGATTGTAGTTGATGTGGCTTGCACAGAACAACGCCTAGTTCTCAGACAAAACCAGCAAGAAAATCCGATGGCACAACAGAGTTTCATTCATCTGCAGGCTTTGAAGAGAGAAAAGTTTAGGGAGATATAAAAAACATAAAAATGCGTAAGAGACAAGTTTAAAGACAATTGCCGCTCATCGGCTGTCTTTCTAGTGATCATTATAAATGTACCTCCCTTTATGATCTGAGTTCAAATCCCGCTGAGGTTAACTTTGCCTTTCATCCTTACGGGGTCGATAAAATAAAGTGCCAGTAATGCACTGGGATAATTGCTGGCATTGTGCCAAAAGTGGAAATAATTATAAATTGTTGATGCTTTATAAGACAGAAGTATTCACCAACTGTGCATCAATTGTAACCACGGAGTTATGCAGAGATAGCTATTTGGGATGAAAAGAAAAACGAACGTTGGACGAAACAAAACAACACGAAATATCTACATGCCGACTAACTCAGAGAAATTGCTACAATCCAGAACAACACAATTAAGGTCTAGGTAGCCGTAGTAGAAATGGAAGAATGAATTGAATTAATACAGGTTAATTCGAGAAATGGACCTAAAACTAATATTAATAGGAGAGACATTGCGACCATGACTGACCATGATAGTGTCAAACTGCAAATCAATGAGCCACAGTGGGAGAGGGGTAGGGCATTGTCAATGACTGGTGGAGAAGGAGAAAATGTATAAATAGATAGATGGAGAAATAGAGATAGGGAGATAGACGGAGAGAGAAAGCGAAGGAAAGAAAAGGCTGAGAAAAAGGATTGGAGAGGTATGGCGGTATGGAGGACAGATAAATGGATATAGAGGTATATATATGGCTTAGTGGTTAGAGCGCTCGGCTCGATTCTCAGAATGGGTGATGCGTTGCATTCTTGAGCAAGACACTTTATTTCACGTTGCTTCAGTCACTGGTTGCAACATCACTGGTGCCAAGCTGTGTCAGCGATTGCTTTCCCTTAAACAACATTAGTGGCGTGGATAGGAGAGACTGGTATACATGGCTTGTGCCTCGGAGGAGACCTTTCTATGTGCAAATCCCATTATGATTTGTGATCGAAGGTTGTATTTACCCTTATATATATATATATATATATATATATATATATATATATGCCCAAGAAAATATCTATGTCTGTCATCAAGCGATGCGCACATATGGATATTTTTTCATATCCAATTGAGTTCTAGCACGTGGCTTGAATTCTTTTCAGAATTCATTGACCTGCGCATGTATTGTTTTTTGGCGGTAATCTCCTTCCTCCTA
>OZ024740.1:69299138-69304138 GCA_964016885.1 Eledone cirrhosa
ATATGTATATGATTGTGTGCACATATGTAGACGTATGTATATGTTTACATCTATTTATGCGTATGTATCTTTTTAATTGAGTACCAATATAACTATACCTCTATCTATAATGTGGGTATATGCACTTTGTGATCTATGAAATTTATGCGTTTTGACTATATGTCAACATGCATTTATCTGAGTTTGACCATTTATACATGGACATTCTTGAAAATATTTTACGACGTATCATACGCTGTATTATACTATTATAATGTACAAAACTGCACTATATTATATTACATTATATTATATTATTGTATTACTATATTTCATTATCTTATTATAACTTCATCTTTTAATATACTATCTTTCCGGGTCATGACCATAATTTATATTCACCTAAAAACTTCATACAACACAACTCAACGTTTAATGTTTACATTCCTTTTAAACTTCACTATACCATATACATTTAACTATCAATATGACAATACCCTTTTTCCTCATAGAGTTTTTATAGCAAGTCTATCGTTAACACCATTCAATCATTCCTTTCAAAGGGTCATGACCTCAACTAAAGTGAGTTATTTTTCATCTTAACATCATATGTGGGGAAAACAAATTAATTTGTTTGTTCTTCAGCGACCTTCAAATAAGGTCATAGAACTCAATTTACTACTAATTTTGAATACAATTCTCATTGCTTTTGACAACAGCTGGTGATATGCATATAAGTAAATATTTTCCTTATCTGATATTTTGTAACTAACCTTACATAGATCGGTAACGAAATATGGTTACGATGTATTATCATCACCTAGAAACGATCATAAAGCAGCGAAGAATATTTCTAATGACTTTAATTGTTATTTCATTGTTTTAACTTATATATATATATATATATATATATATATATGTATATATATAAAAATTAGCGAGATTTGCATTCCGGCTATTGAAAATTAGCGAAAAACAACTTCGAAATGTGTGGCAAGCGCTTAATAGAACGAGTGAACTAGAGCAATAAACATACTTTAAAGGGCCAAACACATTGAGACGATGGTTAAACCATTAACCGCAAAGCCATAGAAGCGAGCAAATAATAACATATGATTGAAAAATTTATCCGGCCCCCAAGAAACGGTGGTAAAATCCAATATATATATATATATATATATATATATATATATATATATATATATATATATATATATACACATACATATATACATACATATAGATATACACATATACACGTATATACATACATACACATACAAATACAAACATACATATATAAAATTAAGTAAATGTATAAGTACACACAGAGCCACACACACACACACACATATATATATATATATATATATAGGAACCAGTAAGACCCGGACAGCTGAGCTCAAGCCGTTTCGACGGCTAATTCAGAATTAGCCGTCGAAACGGCTTGAGCTCAGCTGTCGGGGTCTTACTGGTTCCTATTACCCACTCTACTACCCCAAGTATTGAGTACTTTGGTGCGTTATGGTCCACCTGGTTCCTTACCACATTTCCTTCGTTATATATATATATATATATATATATATTAAAATACTCTACGCCACAGACCACATCTTAAACAAAAAATGTGAGGCATTTTCGGCTTGTAAACATAAATTGCACAAAACTTTACTGTATTACAGCCGCACATCATACCCTAACGGATAGTACGATCTATACGTGGATATTTTACGTCTTGATGTGGTAGCTAAGTATATGTTATGTTAATACCATTACTTATTTGCATAGGTAAGTATATATTACCTGTATGTTTTGTGAAGCGAACGTTTCCACGTACCAAAGTATCGTCTTCCTGTCTTCCTCCAGTTGCAACGTTTTTTGAAATATCCACTTCTGCGTTTACAGATTGGCTTTGTTAATTTCAGAAGATCCCGTTAAGGGTGAAAGCAGCGATTCTTTGCTTAAACTTTAATCTGTTATTTTAATAAATATTTGCTCTACGGTTCTTATATATTTGATATATATTTATCCTTATCGAGCCCTATTTGGATTTTAGTCTTCAAATTTATTATTATTACTATATATATATATATATATATATATATATATATATATATATATATATATATATATATATATATATATATAAATATATTTATTTATTAAAATAACAGATTGAAGTTTAAGCAAAGAATCGCTGCTTTCACCCTTACCGGGTTCTTCTGAATCTAACAAAGTCAATCTGTGAACGCAAGAGTGAATATTTCGAAAAACGTTGCAAGCGGAGGAAGACAGGAAGACGATACTTTGGTTCGTGGAAACGTTCCCTGGCAAAGAACGGGAAAAAACGAATACCCTCCGAGTAACCCAGCATTGCTACCCTTCGATAATGGTGTCTTGGAACTCATACGGAGTATCAAATTTCGGAATAAGAGCAATTCCCTCCAGCGGGACCTGAAGAATAGAATTCGTTCTATTAGGGATTCTAATGCCGTGCTCGTCCATTCCGACAAAACTGGCAATGTATATCAAGTGGAGCGCAGTACTTACCATCAACTGCTACATAATTGTTTCTACTTTAGGCACAAGGCCAGCAATTACCCAGTGTATTACTGGTACTTTATTTTATCGACCCCGTAAGGATGAAAGGCAAAGTCAACCTCGGCGGGATTTGAACTCAGATCGTAAAGGGACGTAACTATGCTGAAAAGCATGGCGTCCGACCCTCTACTGATACTGCCAATCCACTGCTACATAATGCTGTAACTAAGGATTACCGTAAACCTAATCGGAGCGTCATTAATGAAATCAACGATGTGGGTTTAAAATCACCTCTGATCTCAACATCCTGCACCGAACAGAACCTCTGGACCCTATTTCACCCCCACTTTATCCTGAAAGATCACAAATCCAATTTTCCGAACAACCCCTCTATTCGGCTTATTAACCGTACGAAGTCCGATTTAGGTAGACTTAGTAAAAGGATTCTTGATAGAATTATACCTGAATTTAGAAGTTTGGCCCCTCTTACACTGTGGAACAATTCTTTCGCGGTGATTGATTGGTTCAACGGCATATGCAACAAGGAACATTGCCTTTTTATCCAATTCGACATCAATAATTACTACTTCTCCATCTCTTTACCACTATTCCTTAGACCTATCAATTTCGCTAAAACACTCACAGTGGTTAAGGATTTCAAAGTTGATGTCATCCTCAATGCCCGTAGGTCGGGGATTAATTTTGACGACTCTATTTGAATTAAAAAATCTAATAGTACCCCATTCGACGTGAGTATGGGCGCCAGCGATTCTGCGGAGGTTACTGATATTATCGGCCTTTTCCTTCTTTTCTCAAGGAAGAATTTCCCAACGTGGGCGGTGGTTTGTACCGTGACGATGGTCTTTTGACCATGACTAAATGCGACCCACGTGCTTGCGACAGGTTCAGAAAAGAACTCACAGCCTTCTTTAAAGGCTTCAACCTCTCCATACAGGTTGAGGCCAACCTCTCGGTCGTTACTTACCTCGACGTTACCCTCAATTTATCGAATGGCTTGCATTACCCGTATAGAAAGCCGATACGCTTAATTACATAAGTAAGCATTCTAACCATCCTGCCAGCATAACCAAGAACCTGGTAAGAAACGTTTCTTTGAGGCTTTCCCGTCTATCTACTAACGAGCATATTTTCAACGACCACTCCACATATTACAATGAAGCTTTTTCTCGGGGTGGATTTGTCGATAATGTAGCATATTCAGGGTACGAGAATAAACCTATAAGAAATAGATCCCGACGCATTATATGGTATAACCCACCATATAATATGGAGGTCGCCACACCATTAGCTAAGATCTTTCTCTCCCTTTTTATGAAGCATTTTCCCCTATACATAAATATAGTAAAATTTTTAATAGAAATACTATTAAAATTTCTTACTCTACGACTCCTAACCTTGCACATAACATCACAGCTTCAAATTTAGCTAAACTACCTAGCCGTAGGAACACGTGCAACCCTGTAGTTAGTACTAACTGTAATTGTAGGAATCGGGTTGACTGCCCCCTATCCGGGAAATGCCTCTCTAGTAACATTGTCTACAAATGTAAGGTTGAAACATAGGGCCTACATAGGGTTAACCGCCAATAGATAAGTATATCTTATGTTTATACCATTACTTATTTGTAAAGGTAAGTATATATTACCTGCATGTTTTGTGAAGGTAAGCATACTTTCTCGAACGTATATTTGATTGTATATGTTATGGCGTATATATTATTTTTTCTGGTACATATGCATTTGGTTATGTGTATACGTGAGTTTTGCGTCTGTGCGTGTATGCGGGTCCGTACCTATGTAGGGTGTGTGTATATATGTACTTTGTGTTTTGGTTGACGTAGTCTCCGAACATGAGTGTATTTACATGTAGGTATGTGTGTGCGCTCGTTATATACGAATTTATTTGTTTATATACATTTATTTGATTATATGTATACGCGCACACACACACACATATATATATATTTTTATTTTTTTATATATATTTTTATGTGTATTTGGTGTATACATCTGTATGCTTGCGGGTACAGGCGTCGCATGGGTTCTATATGTGCGTGCGGTTTTATTTAAATTATTCTTTTTGTGTATGTGCGTGTATTTGTATACCTCTGGCGAGTGTTTTCGCGTATACTTGTGTATGAACGCATATGGATGCGTGTATGTCTTTACTTAATTTCATTTACCTCTCTATTTTGTTTACTTTATTTTTAACTCTGAAGCCGAGAATCATTCGGTTTTCTAGTTAGAATTTTAGTCTACGACTTCAGTTATACCATTTACGTGGTTTTGTCTTTGCGTGCAATTGTTCTCCACGGTCGACATATGACGTATTATCTTCGTTTTTTCCGTTCATTGCCAGAGAACGTCTCTATAAACCACCTAATAGAATATTAGTCTACGACTTCTTTTATACCATACACGTGGTTTTGTCTTTGCGTGTAATTGTTTTTCACCGCTACA
>OZ024740.1:69306638-69319138 GCA_964016885.1 Eledone cirrhosa
AAACGTAGGAGGCGAGTGTTGTCTGATTTGATTTGTCCGATCTTCTGAAAGAGTGGGTATGGCCATACCACCGGGTCTTAAAATTATTGGATTGTCATTCCGATGTAAGTCTTTTTGTTGTCGCTATCATCAGTGCCTGAGATGACATCACATTTGTATACGATGTAATTAATCAGGCATTTGCTTTCAAGTGGGCAGGCTTCCTTATTTAGGCAGTTGCACAAGTCCTCAGTCCGGGGATTAGGTTCGGAGGTGGTTGGCTTATTTAATTTTTTAGAATTGAGATTGGCTATATTCCTAGCTAGGTTAAGTGTAGTGGAGTAGGAGAGTCTTATTGTGTTCTTATTGAAGATGGTGTAGTGCCTATGTTGTATGGGGAAGTGTGTGTTCAGCAAAGTGAAGAAAGACATAGCTAGAGATGTAGAGACCTCTCTATTGAAGGTGGAGTTGTACCAACTAATCTGCCTATGCCTATTCCTCCTATGTAATATTGCGGTGGTTTCTAGGTAAGTTATCTTTTCTTTAAATCCGCTGCGGGCGAGAGTGTCATTGTAGTAGGAGGCGGAGGCATTAAATATATCTTCATTGGCCGAGAGGCTGGATATTCTTTCTGCCTCTGTTAATAGTATAGCTTTAAAGAATTAGCTTTTAATGAACTCCCTTTTTCTTAAATCCTTCAACCAATGACCTACACCCATCCCAATCCCCACCCTCTCCTATCTCCAGATAAGGAAATACATAAATACTACCATGCACTTGGACAGCCAGCTTCCTGATGATTTCTCACGAATGAAACAGTTCTAGTCCTGTAGAAGCTCTTCTATATTAAAACTGTTCTACTCTGCTATGTATTGACTGTGGTTACCTCCGATTCAACCCGGAATAAATTATATATATATATATATATATATATATACATACATACATACATACATACATACATACATACATACATACATACATACATACATACATACATAACATATATATATATATATGTTTATAAGTGAAATCACAAATCAATGATGCTCTAGTGAATGGGATGTTCCCAGATTTCCAAGCGTATGAGTCAATATTCGCTTCTCGAATCTGGCAAGTATTACCCAAACGTATGCCATACTATTTTATAATATCAAATATTAAATCAGTATAAAGTTATCCTTATTAATATTTTTGTGATTTTTATTTCAATATTTTACTGCATATTCTTATGTAATTTATCTCAGCATCC
Source organism: Eledone cirrhosa (assembly GCA_964016885.1). NCBI lineage: Eukaryota > Metazoa > Mollusca > Cephalopoda > Octopoda > Eledonidae > Eledone > Eledone cirrhosa. Next base: position 69,307,870 of record OZ024740.1, read on the forward strand.
AGTATTCACGTTTATGTTATTTCATATTCTTTGTATATTTTATATTATTTTGAAATTATATACTCACTTTTATATTAAACCATTTGATTAAAATATTAGGTCAGATTTCACTTTCTTAGATTGGAAATTCACGATCGAACGCCATTTGCAGAATAGAAAGAAAGAGGGAGAGAAATAAAAGAGAGATACAAACACCCTTAATATGTGAAATTTACATATAATAAATTATTATTATTATTTGTGAAACAAGGCAAAGTTAATCCCGCCGAGGTTAACTTTGCCTTTCATCCTTACGGGGTCGATAAAATAAAGTACCAGTAATGCACTGGGTAATTGCTGGCCTTGTACCAAAAGTAGAAATAATTATTTGTGAAACAAATAAGCGCGGTAGATTTGCAGTATCGGTAGAGGGCCAGGCACCATGCTTTCCAACATAGTTACGTCCCATTATGGTCTAAGTTCAAATCCCGACGAGGTTAACTTGCCTTTCATCATTACGGGGTGGATAACATAAAGTACCAGTAATGCACTGGGGTAATTGCTGGCCTTGTGCCAGAAGTAGAAACAATTATTATTAGTGAAACAGTGCCGTCAATAAATATGACATTATCGTTGAGCGTATTTAATTCTTTTAGTCCAAAGGTTATAGGCCATATATACCAGGACGTCAAATGTATGAATAAGCATACACATTGTGAAAATTACGTTTTGATAAATTTATAGTTTGCACAAAATTAACCCCATAGTTTACATTGCTTACTGATCTGTTGAAATGATTAAAGATGAAAATGATGTTTTAATAATATATTTCTAGGATATAACAACACAATTCTTCAGCATATACGTACATGTTATGTAGATGATTAAATATATGAGTGTCATTTGCAGAAATATCTATCTACGGGGCGAAGTATAGGTGAGAGCTTCGGAACTTCTGAGTGGAAAGCAAACGAAGTAATTTTCTCTGGCGGAGTTATATATATATATATATATATATATATATATATATATATATATATATATATATATATATGTGTACGTTCCGAGTTCAGCTCCCTCATGGTAAATTTTGCCCTTCATCCTTCCGGCATCGATAAAATATAGAACAGCTAAAGTACTGGGGCTGATCTAATCGAATTTTCCTTCCCACAAAATTGCTGGCCTTTTGCCTATGTTAGAGACTATTGTGAAATTAGATAGAAAATAATAAAAAGAAACTTTGTTTCTCATTTATATTAAAGTTACTATTGATTTCATTGTATAGAATCAACAGTTATATGAACGACGACGAATTATTGAATTTCTAATCCTTAGATCCGTAAGTTTTCGATAAACTGAATAGAGTTAATTAACGCTTGATTATTCGAAATACTTGATGTATATATTTTAATGGGTGTCGAAGGAAACAGTTTCATACAATGAATTAATTATAGAAATGGAATGGAGAAAATTTCAGATTATCCGTACATGGAAGGATTGACAACACGTCCGGTCGACTTTATAACTATGACTGTTATCTTATAGATGTAGGATGTTGATAATGGCTAATGAACTTTGATTAATACATACCATCCTACACGTTTGTCTAGTTTATATCCAAGAAACAAAACCACCATCTTACTCCCAGGAATAGAAATGCCACGTAAATGTAATCTATAAAATATTATAAATGGCAATATTTGTTCACCTCAAGAGCTGGGAAGTTATTGAAATATTTCTCTCTTTCTTTACATTCTATGGCCTATCCTGAGAGAATATATTGTGAAATATTTTGAATGGAAATATTTGAAAAGTTATTTTGATATTTTTCTGAATATATTTCAAATATGTTGTTGACAATCATATGTCTTTGTCTGACGCGGAAGCTAAATATTGTAGAATCTAAAACACTTTTGAAGGTAGTAATGCCTACAATGTGCTATCGATTTTTGGTGGAAGATATTTGTTTCTATTTTTTATATTCCGATATTCGGCGATATTTCCTTTTCGAAAAAATCTTTAAAGTATTATGAGTAATGTCTAATCGACGCACGTATGTTTTGTGCTTAAATCGTTTGGTTCTCAAACCACATGGATCCAGGTACTTTCAAATGAGTATTTGATATCTTGGTTACGTGAATCATAGTGTAGCCTCGAGTTGTGGAATTTAGTTGACTAAATGGTGTGCAAAAATATGTCATACAGACACACACACACGCACACACACACATATATATGTATATATATATATATATATAAATATATATATATATATATATATATATATATATATATATATAAGGAAAGCACAAACGGGGGACAGTCCCTTCTTCAGTTGTCTGCTGCAGGTCATAGATATTTCATCGCATTAAAGACAATATGTCTAACTCTACTGCGTCAATAACTTCTAGAAGTTATTGGGGAAGGAATAAAAAAGAGAAAAAAAATTAAACAGAAGGGAAAAAAAGAAAAAAAAACGCAGATAACATACCGAAAACAAGGGGGGAGGTTATGAGGAGAAATACATGTATGTAAATAACCGGGAGAGAGAGGGAGAGAGAGAGGGGGGCGAGAGAGTGAGAGAGAGAAGTGAAACCAACTGCCGAACATAAGTCCGTGGCCTTATTGACAGTGAGTTAGGGAGAGCAAAGAAAAACAAGTCTAACCTCGACGGGAGTAGGCGAAAAGAGGCAGAGACGAGAGAAAACGGCAGTAGTAGGGGAGAAGAGAGAAAGAGAGTATAAGTAAGAGGTAGAGAGAGATAGATAGATAGATAGATAGAGAGAGAGAGAGAGAGAGAGATAGAGAGAGAGATAGAGAGAGAGACAGAGAGAGAGAAATAAATTAATTTTTAATTTTTTGCTGTGACTGTTCTTTCTTTCCATTTATTTTGTTGTTATTATCTCTTTCCTTTTCTTTCTCTCTCTCCCTCTCTCTCTCTCTCTCACTCTCTCTCTCTCTCCCCCGCACCCTCTCTCCCTCTCACTTATACTTATACACTTATAAGTAAATATACTGCAACTATACGAATAATCTGCAGCCGTTTGTTTATATCTTTATACTTTTTTTTTATCATACAGATCTCACCTCGAACAAACTCATATATGTAATTCATGTATTCCACAATTTTCTTCCTTCCACGGATAGTGTTAAAAGGTGAGGCATGGTGTATGTATAGAATGAGGCAGAGATGGATCACGGGTAAACTCTTTAAATAAAACACGCGAATGGATGACTGAAATGATACTTTCAGTTAACTGAAATACTTTGTAAATCATCGTCAACAACAACAATAAAAATAATGATGTCTAGTACAGGCACAAGGCCAGTAATTATTTTTTGTTGGGTGGGTGGGTGGGGGGGTCGATTAAATCGACTCCAGTACGTTACTGGTGCTTTATTTTATCGACCCCCTAAGGATGAAAGGCAAAGTTAACCTCGTCGGGATTTGAACACAGACCGTAAGGAGCCGTAATTCTATGCTGCAAAGCATGGTGTCCGACGCTCTACCGATACTGCCAATACACCGTCCTCACAACAATAACAATAATGATAATAGTTACTGATTTATTCACAAGGCCTCAAATCCCACCGACGTTAGCTTTACCTTTCATCCTTACGGGGTCGATAAAATGAAGTACCAGTCACGCACTGGAGTCGATTTAATTCCTTGGCCGTATTACAAAGTCACTAAATTTCCTCAGTAGTGAGAACACACAAGCTATCGTTTTTCGTGCAGCATATTAAACACTCTTCTAAAAAAGAATATATAGATCATACAATCAGTTAGAACAACAAAAAATCACTTACTTTACATCAGCAATACATTGTTCAACGGTATATCTAGACATCTGTTTCTGGCTCGGAAGAAAACACGATAATCAACACAATTAAATGTATAATTAACGTGCCAAGATCGGTGCTTTCCTCAGTGGATCAATCTTAAGTAATTAACTGATCACTTAATTAATAATCAGTAAATTAATCAACAAAATATATAAGATATCTAATCGTCCACGAATGTGCGTGAGATAAGACATCACCACTTGATGCGCACGTCGTAGGTCTGACATAATTGTTTACAATCATGGACAAATGGAAGGCAGAGGGGCTTATAACTTTAGCACAGTACTATCCATGAAAGAATTACTATGTTTATTAACATGGAAATAATTATACTCAAGGTACCGGTGTATAGAGAAAAAATCTTCTGTACGCCGATTTCTATGGAGGCTTGGTGTACTCATTATTGTGCGTGGCCTCTTTAATTTGTTTGCGTGTTGTGTCAGTGATATGCGTTTGTTAGCAACTTCTGCATCTAGGTATAGCACGGATCAGAATTTTGCCTCCTTGAGTTCTAGCCACTGTTCCTTCATCGTATTTCGTATGATACTAGCGTTCTCTCCTATATATGACATTACCTTCCTCCTGTACAGTCCCTAAGTACACCACCTACAGACTGCATTCCTCGTTTTGAAGTTTACCTGAGGACTTACATAACATACTATAAAGATGTTATCAGTACAGGTATTTTTCTTAAAATATCAGGGAATCTATGGGAGTTCCTGGCTTTTCAACCACATCAATTCTTATGTTCAGGTTCCCTAATGCGCTAGTTCGCCTCTAAGCGAACATGACAATGATATTGTTTGGTATCATATCATCAATTGGCCTTCCCTATATGCATCTTAGTTCTTTCACTACAATTTCATGAGTTGCTCATCTATAGTGGCCACATGCAATTCAGGACATTCGCTATCGAGGTTTTGACTTTTTCATTGGATCCTTTGTATATGGCTGATTCTGTCTCTTTTCCTGTAACCGTATCCCGAGACATAATTGCAGTAGCTGTAGTGCTTTATGTGTCTCAATAATTATGTTGGATACTAATGAATGAGGGACATGGTGTCCTGCAAACTGCATTAATCTGCTATCAAAATATTGAACATTGTGCAATTTTCGATTGCTGACCATGGGCTGAGCCTAAGGCGAATGTTGGATTTTGATTACGTCATTCTTAGTTTCAAGTTGAGTTGTCTATCGTCAACTTAATATTCTCGTTGATCGAGTTAGCTACTTGTTGGATGCTGTCCATAGTGTTAGCTTCTAGTTAGGGTATATGGGTACTCTTTTGGAGGATGCTTTTTACATTTATCAATAACATCTACATAGCGGGAGCACATGTTTAAGGCGATGGATCACTGGACCAAGCAATTCTGTAGTCTACCGCACCAACAATGCTGACGCCGATGGCAGCCCCACTCTTCTTAGGCTTATGTTTTATTATTAAATTTATCCATGTGGTCCTTTAAAGTCTTACTCTCCCTGCATGTACGATTATATTTCTCACCTGATAAAGGTTTTCGCATATATATATATATATATATATATATATATATATATATATATATATATATATATATATATATATATATATATATATATATATATATATATATATAATAAATATATATATATTTATTTATTTATTTATTAAAATAACAGATTAAAGTTTAAACAAAGAATCGCTGCTTTTCAGAAAATCCTGTTAAGGGTGAAAGCAGCGATTCTTTGCTTAAACTTTAATCTGTTATTTTAATAAATATTTGCTCTACGGTTTTTATATATTTGATATATATTTATCCTTATCGAGCCCTCTTTGGATTTTAGTCTTCAAATTTATTATTATTACTATATATATATATATGTTGTATAGAATGAAACGAAATTTCATTTCTCACTCTTAGTACAGCACTTACTTAAATGTAAGTATGCATGTATGTATACGTACATAAATATATGTATACAGACGCACACTAGTATGTATATATCTACATACATGCACACATATATATATATATATGCACGTATCTGTTTACCGAACATTAATTATAATGCTCGGTTTGTTTGTTTGTAAACAAACAAACAGCCCGAATTACAGATGGTTGAACGTCTGAAAGTATATACCTTCCTTATGCATATCAACGGCTGAGCAGCCTAATTTGCATATCGAGTGAGTTCAGTCGACCGGGCACACCTAAAACGATAAATAGAATAGAATGAAACGAAATTTCATTTCTCACACTTAGTACGGCACTTACTTAAATGTAAGTATGCATAAACACTGTACGGCGTAATTCGGGCTGTTTGTTTGTTTACAAACAAACAAACCGAGCATTATAATAAATGTTCGGTAAACCGATACGTGCATATATATATATTTATATGTGTGCATGTATGTATATATATACATACTACTGTGGGTCTGTATACATATATGTATGTACGTATACATACATACTTATATATATATATATATGAATAAATTTAGTCCTTCATCAGTGATCTTCGAACCTTCATTTGTATTACAGGGAAGCAGTAAGAAAGAAACAGACCGGTCACAGCGGAGGAAAATATATATGAATATGAAAACATGGCGTGCTGCGTGGTTGCAAATGGGTTACATATGACTAAATTTAGTCCTTCATCAGTGATCTTCCCACCTTCATTTGTATTACAGGGAAGCAGTAAGAAAGAAACAGACCGGTCACAGAGGAGGAAAATATATATGAATATGAAAACATGGCGTGCTGCGTGGTTGCAAATGGGTTACATATGACTAAATTTCGTCCTTCATCAGTGATCTTCCAACCTTCATTGGTATTTCATCGCTTTGAAGACCATATATCTCTGGTTGGTGCGAGCAAGGGCTAAAGAATGTCTTTGGGACACCTAAATAGCGGGAACGAGCGAGACAGTAAACAAGCAAAGATGGTAATGCAACGAAAAGTGAGAAAGAAGGAGTCAAGTCCCTGAAATCGATGAACATAACTTCTGTGAAATCGTGGACGAGAGATAATAAAGACCATCAAACCTGGTCGAAATGTGAGTAAAGAAAGAATTTCGAACAGGTCAAACCGGAGGACGAAGGAGTCAATTCCCTGAAATCGATGAACATAAGTTCTGTGAAATCGTAGACGAGAGAGAATAAAGACCATCCGACCTGGTCGAAGTGTGAGTGAGGAAAGAATCTCGCACAGGTCAAACGGGAGGAAGTAGGAGAGGCCGAAGCAGAGAGTGAGTGAGTGAAAGTGTGCGGAAGAGGCTAACAGAGAGAGTGACTGTATATATATATATATATATATATATATATATATATTATTTGTAAATTTTCTACTCTAACCATAAATTTCAGTAGCACCACTCCACATAAATTCCTCAATTTAAGAATGACCTGTAGTATCTATTTCATACTATTAACCTTAATTGAATATATATCTGACCAAGAATGCTTTTTGTGAAAATCAGTCATATGGAACTATTGTCATCTTGCCTGACGGTTTGAACTTTACAAAACCACCTGCCGCTTTGAGGTCGAATACCAACCCTACTAGCATCTTCAAACTGACCAATGAGAATGAAGACTATTCCTGTTGACAACATAAAATTATTCCTAACAGGTTCATATGTCCCAAGGCTCTGAGACCATTAGCACTATAAACACAGAGCAGGCATATCTAAGAACTGACTAACTGCCTGATGAGGTCATAGCCATTCAATTGCTGTCATCGAAATATATATAGCAGTAAATAAAGGATTATGAGTTCTTGCAATTGACTTATGTTTCGTCACTATATATATATATATATATATATATATATATATATATATATATATATATTCTTCTTTGAGCTAATATTATTATTATTACTGTGAACTGCGGAATACTCTTAACTCCGATCCTTGTATACTTAACGAGCTCCAAATTGTTGAGCTAATAAATTCGAATGGTTTGGATGCTCTCTCTAGCGTGTTCCCCAATCCATGAGAGCCGTTATTTGATGCAAATAACACGTGATTTCGCTCTACACTGGGCAGCGTGTACATTAGCTTTCTCTCTATCCATGAGGTTAGATGTGTCGTGAACAGAATCCACACATGCTGACTGAGGAACCTGTGGGCTGTTAAACTGCACATTTCTGTAGCGAAACGAACTAGATTCGTATCAGCAAGCTTATAGTTATAAGGTTGCTAATTTAAAACTCTACTTCAGAGATTTGATTCTGACTTAGTTCTTTTCTATTTAATTGCTAACCTGTAGATATTCTTCTCCATACAGTAACGGTTAAACTCACTTGTATTATCCTTTACACACATCTCACGGTGTAACACACTTCTCTTTGTGTAATATTTGTATATATATATATATATATATATATATATATATATATATATATATATATAAATATAATGTAAGTATGTGTGTATACGTACATACATATATGTATACAGACTACAGTAGTATGTTTATATATACATACATGCACACATATATATATGCACGTATCGGTTTACCGAACATTTATTATAATGCCCGGTTTGTTTGTTTGTAAAAAAACAATAGCCCGAATTACGCCGTACAGTGTTTAGGCAACCACGTCACCTTTTTGTTGAACACTGACACAGGAACGATGTACTAGTTTCAAGCTTATTAGCTATCGTCAGCATCGTATACCTTCCTTCCAGATGGTTAAACGTCTGAAAGTATATACTTTCCTTATGCATATTAACGGCTGAGCAGCCTAATTTGCATATCGAGTGAGATCAGTCGGCTGGGCGCACCGAAAACGATGAAAGGAATAGAATGAAACGAAATTTCATTTCTCACTCTTAGTACGGCACTTACTTAAATGTAAGTATGTATGTATGTTATTAAACAAAAGACAAATTATTAACTAATCAAGAGAATTGTCTACTAATTAAATTAATAATTAGTTAATTATTAAATCTAGGAGAATAATATATATATATATATATATATATATATATATATATATATATATATATATATATATATATATATATATATATATATATGTATATATATATATATATATATTTATATATATATATATATATATATATATATATATATATATATATATATATATATATATATATAAACGGAACAAATGAAACGAAATTTCATTTCTCACTCTTAGTACGGCTGTTACTTAAATAGTGAGAAGTGAAATTTCGTTTCATTTTTCCGTTTATCAATTTCGGTACCCCGGCCGATTAACTCACTCGATATGCAAATTAGGCTGCTCAGCCGTTAATATGCATAAGGAAAGTATATACTTTCAGACGTTCAATCATCTGGCGGGAAGGTATACGTTGCTGACGATAGCTAATATGCTTGAAACTAGTACAGCGTTACTTTTGTATATTTGTATATATATTTATATATATATATATATATATATATATATATATATATATATATATATATATATATATATATATATATATATATATATATATATATATATATATATATGAAAAGTGTAAGTTTCTACACAAAACGAAGGTTATAGAGAAAATTGAGGTTGGTAATGGCACATGGAATATATAAGAGACAGAATACTTTTTTGTGAAAAAACATATAATTTTATAAGGTAAGGAAATAATAAAGGGTATAAAAAATGACCGGTTTCGATGGGTCTGCAAAAGCCATCTTTTCAAATGTTGATTAATATTAAAAAATTAATAATAAGAAGAGTTAAAATTTGAGATTTGAAAATTCAAGTATAAAATTCAGTGTGGGATTTCATAGTAGTTTTCATCTCGGTAGCAGCAAGTTGACTGCCGTGTGCCTTTCTTAAAGTGAATGAGGAGTTATTTGGGGGAGTGGGTTATTTTATAAAGGTCAGATTTAGCAATGGCCAGATGGCCAGCTGCTGGTCAGTGAGGGGGTGGAAGCAATATACATACATATATCTCCCTGTGGTCGGTAGGAGAGGGGAGAGTGATAGAAAGGCATTTAGTGCACTTACACCTATATATACACACATACCCTCATCCACACACACATGCATATACATATACATACATATACACATATACATATATATATATATATATATATATATATATATATATATATATATATATATATATATATATATATATATATATATATACATATATATATATATACACACGTACATACACACACACATACATATACATACACACATACACACAATTTTAACTCTTCTTATTATTAATTTTCTTAATATTAATCAACATTTGAAAAGATGGCTTTTGCAGACCCATCGAAACCGGTCATTTTTTATACCCTTTATTATTTCCTTACCTTGTAAAATTATATGTTTTTTCACAAAAAAGTATTCTGTCTCTTATATATTCCATGTGCCATTACCAACCTCAATTTTCTCTCTCTCTCTCTCTATATATATATATATATATATATATATATATATATATATAAAGAATTTATATCTAGTAACATTTATATACATACATGTATATAAATGTATGTATATAAATGTTACTAGATATAAATTCTTTATAATTATCTCCAATTCATTTGTCGAGCAATATTGCCCATGACTTCTGCTATAGTACTAGGCAGGCCGCTGTCTTATTAACAACTCGCTTTCCACTGATTGACCTCGATGTCACGTGATTGATTCTTTTTGAATTTGCCACAGACGTAGAGGCAGTGATTTTCTAAATGGCTAGGATTTCAGTCCACGCCTCGCTATTTCCTTTCCAATGAATTATTTTTTTAATAAGTTTCCAGAGTCCTCGCTATGCCTGGAAACTTACATGAAAATATACTTTCCTGACGACGGAATGCTTTTACATATATTCTTCGGAAAATATATTTACTCCATTCCAGAAACTAATTAGTTGGAAGTGATATTTTAGTAAGTAAGTCAATTTTATAATTTTTTTATAATTTTATAATTTCCTTATCTTACGTCTCCCATATATATATATATATATATATATATATATATATATATATATATATATATATATAGTATTAAGGATACTATCTATGGTTATGTATATACTAAAACCTTTTATAGTTATATATATTCTAAGCCCTAAACAGTGAAAGTTAGTAATTTATTACTACCTTATTACCAGTAAGATAAATAGCTCAATGTAATAACAACAGTTGTTCTACAAAGCAGTTGTATAGAAATTACATGAATCAAAGTTCTGTTCAAATCATTTATTCGATTACAATTGTTTCTTCCAAACCGATCTTTGGAGTCTTCGGATTACGCCGTACAGTGTTTAGGCAACCTTTGTCTAACATTTTGAATGACCCGCCAAAAACCACGGTTTATTTCCCTTCCTGGAAATATCACGTGACAGCTAAAGATACGATACGCTGTAGCTTAGCGGCAATATTTAGTCTTTTTGCCTCGTCCCTGGTAGAACCAAAACCTGTTGATGAACTGAATCCTCT
>OZ024740.1:69321638-69351638 GCA_964016885.1 Eledone cirrhosa
CTAGATTGTACACAGCGTTTAGAAGATAAACAGTAGGAGCGTTGTCTAGATTGAAATTCTGAAAAGATGTAGGAATCTCTAACGGAGAAAATAACTGTAACCATAGGTGATTACTATAAATAATAGCTTCGGAAATCGGGTAACATGTGCTCACTTAGACGGAGGTCTTTGTTAGAATCGTTTGCAAGTCAGCTGGAATTAGAAGGGGGTGGAATTCGATGCTTCTTAGCCGCGGATGCAGGCCACCTTTTTTGGTCTCTTGGGTTATTTTACCCGGTTTTCTAAGCTACTGTACATAGTAGAGTATAGTATTATAAAGTAAAATGAGAGGAAGGCAAATATGTTGAATTTCCTTAATTATTTATTTCTGCAAACACTATGCACATTTCAGTGGCCAGGTGGCGTAAGAACTCGGTGACATCTTCAGGTGTAAATTGCGTAATGGATGTATACCAACGAAATGATGGTAAATTTTAAGGAAACAGTCAAAGAAAAAACAGAGGAATGTTTACATTTTTGACCTAGAGGCGAACGAAGCAACATTTTGTTATAATGCCTCGTCGACAATTTATGTACATAGTGTAGATGCTCCCCTGGTTTGTAATAGTGGTGGTATAAACCAGTGTCCATTTCTAAAGTCACGTCTAGAAACTTTACAATCTTATAATTCAAGTAGACAATAATACTAAGGCACTTTTGAAGAATCTACAAAGAAGTCTTTTCATGCCTTCTGGCCTACACTGATTAAAATTCTTAAGAATCAAAATGTCAACATCTCTATATAATCCAGCTTGTAGGCCTGGATGTCTTGTTGAATTCATACAATCAGGATTGCCATCTAGAATATGTGCTAAGTCGCTAGACTTCAGCGTTACATCGATGTTATAAGGGCGGTCAGTTCTAGTCCAAGATGAGCCCTCAAAGTCAACAATTGTACGCCTAGGAGCAATAACTATATCTATTTCATTTTACTAAGATCAGAGCTATATTTAAATATATAGGATATAAAGTGTTTGTGTTTGCGTGTTTATATATATATATATATATATATATATATATATATACAATAAAGTATGTCCATAGAATCATTTGATAGGATATATACATCATCTCCTCTCTCAATCAGCATAATCAACCACACAAAAACCAATTAAACCAGGCTATAAGATTAAAAGGCACCTATGAAGAAATAATAGATGAATAAACGACAGCCATCTATTCGCGATCAACAACTATAGAATATTTACCCAGAATTTCAATAGCACGTGGAAATGTAATCGATTAAAAATATCGTCAACCATACACAATTAGGTATAAAATTAAGTTAGAAGAAAAAATGCATATAAACATACCAAGATTACGTTTCTACCCCTTGGGATTTCATTCGCTTTTGGAAATATCCGATCAAGGTTGAATTCACGAGCTTCGAAATCATCAGGAAACAAACTCACTTGGACGAAGATTTTTCTTAAATGATCCCCGCCAGAAACGAATTCAAAATGGCTAAGAACTGTGACGTGGCAGTGGTCAAGTCAGAAAGAATATGATTAGTGCCTTACAGCGAGTGGGCTGGTTGCTAGAAAGTGCAGCCCAACATTGCCTAAATTGCATCTCAACCTTATGGGAGATTATCAAATATAAAGATTTACATATACACAAATTATACAAAACATATATATATATATATGTTTTTGGCAACCATTTACGATGTGACTCAATGAAGAATTAATTAATTAAATAATCAGTTAATATATATATATATATATATATATATATATATATATATGAATATATGTATATGTATATATATCGTGAATTAGAAACTCAGAGTAGTCGCTTTTTTAATTTAATATTTTAAATTTAAAATTAATTCTGACAAACCATATTGCTGTAGTTAGTATTTTTTCACCCTAGCAAACTTGGTCCTTACGATTCGAACACATGTATGTTTATATTAGTGTTCATATCTCTAGTTTATTCAATTATATATGTATATATATATATGTTTACGCACACACACACACCACACATACACACACACGCCCCCACCCATATATATATATATGCATATATGTATATATAACAATAATACTATTTATAGTTATGTATATAGTATAAACAACTATAAACAGGAAGGTCAGTAAATTCCTATTACCTTATTACCAGTAAGAGAAATAGCTCAATGTAAGAACATCAGTTGTTTTACAGAGCAGGAAAATAAATAAATTATACAATTATCAATGTTGTGTTCAAATCATTTCATAGCTCACAATCGTTTCTTCCAAACTCTCGTTTGGAATCATCGGAGCATTATCAATGTTTGCACATATAATTAACCTCCTAATCAACTGAACAATAATATAGATACATATATATTGATGTTGTGAGCAACAGTTTTGTATTTACATGGTGCAATGGATGTGACATATATTTTAGGAAAATTGTACAATAATTGTACAAACATTCAAGTTCAAAATCAAAAGCACGGAGTGGTTTACATGCAGCAGATAAAACAAGAGAATAATCCAATCATTAAAGAGGCATTGAGAAAGTAGTTTTGAGAAAGGAAGAGTACATTAACAATTCATATGCAGGCGTGTGGGGGTGCAACTGAGTTAGTCATATACATGAGAAGGAGACAAGCAAAGATATTATGTACATATAGATGAATTAAATACTGCACTTTAAGTAAATATGTTAATGTATTAGAATCTATGGTGGATGCTGTATGCTGATAGTGTTCGAATTTGTGTGTGTTGAGAAACATACAGTTTTTGTAGACTTTTCCATGACATGTGTTGAATTAAATTTTAGTTAATGTTTATATTGAATGTTTTAAGTTAGTAGAGCAATGGAGTATAAATTAGTCTTAATGTATTCATATTCATAGACTATATTTGATTAACCGGTAAATTTTCCAATCGTTAATTTCCGGAATTGAATAAGGGGAGCTAATGTGAAACGGGAGGTAACTAGCTAATTAAGTTCAATTCAGTTATTAAAATTCTTTGTTCTAATACAGATTATAATGTGATACCACTGAATCTCTATTACATAACGCTGTACATTTATACCTGATTTTAAATACAGTGTATTTTGCTATCATGCATTAAAGGTCTCTTTAGATTGTTATCTATTCATTACTGGACAAGTTATATGGTATGAAGAATTGTATAGCTGTTTATATGTCAAAATATATATGTCATCTGTGTAATAATATACATTATTGTTTTGAAAGTTAGTCCCTAATATACAATGCTATATATTTTATATTTAATTATAAATGTATATATAATTTATTATTATTATGTTGTGTTAGATCCCTTATATACATGTTATAAATTTAAATATTTAATTGTATAATTATCAATGCATATATAGATTATTATCACATATTACATTAAATGTCTCTACATACTAAGTACCAAATATCCATTACTGTATATAATATAATTATAATTATAATTAATCTATTGTAGTTATATCACAAGGTGGTAACTCTATGTTTAATTCTAACTGTTATTGCAAGAGCATAAGGTTAGAGATGACTAGGAGTTGTGTAGAGGAAAGAGTTGGTCGAAGAGTTTGTGGTTGTGGGTGCTGCTAAGTCCTAGATCTGCAGTCTGTATGGTGGTGGGGAATTCAAATCTGAGATTGTTGTTTACTAACAGCTAGGTATAAAGTTATGGAACGAGTGCCGGTGTTGGCACGAGGAAAATGTCTCTGACTTTCTATTAAGGAGGTCTACTTTCGAAAAGATTATAGTATGGGTCTCGAGAAGACAGAGATTACACAATTTATTCGGTGGTTTATACGATGAGGCCCTACCTACTACTTCCCACTGCAGTGTAAATGGTATATTACTAGTTTTCAGAGAGTGTACGTAGCTAGATAAAGAAGTGGAGCTGGCTAGATTGTGTTTTTTGAAAGAGTTGAGGTGCGAGTTGTAACTCGTCTTGAAGCTGTTCGAAGTAAAGCCTATATATGTTTTAGAAGAGTTGTTTGCGTTGACGGTGCATGAGTAGATGATGTCTTTGGTTAAGCAATTATTACATAAAGGGGCAAGTTCTATTAGTTCTATAGTTACATTTATTCTGGGTGTTAGCTTGCCGGTTCCTATGTTGTGAATCATTCTGGTTGCTAGGGATAGCACTAGGGTAATGATGTCTATCATTCGCATTGTTATTGATTTCATTAGTGCTATTATCTTTATTAAAATTATCACTACTATTGTTTACAGTTACTAAGTTTACCCCCTGTTGTGTTTTAATTAGTTGGAAATAATTATTAATCTTCCTTTTATTACTACTAGCTATATGATATGCTATGTTAGGTGTGGTGGGGTACGATATTTTAATTGTATTTTTATTGATAAGGTTATGGTACTTGTGGCCGGTCGGAAAGTTTTTTCTAAGATTTAGAAGAACGCTTTAGCCAAGTTGGTAGAGACGTTTAGATTGAAAGGGGGATTGAAGAATGTATTGTCTCTCCTTCTATTTTTGTTTATAGTATTGTTTTTTTAGGTATTTATATCCCTGTTTATATTATTATTGTGGTGTTTACTTTGGGGCGAGTTAATTTTGGTATTAATTTCGTCCTAGAGTTATAGTGGCTAGTGTTTTTACTATTTTTCCTCATGGTCATATTATGAGAAATAATGTTGTAACTATGTGATTTTATAGGTAGGAATTCAATCTCATTCTTATCTCCTAATTTATGCCCTAATTATAGTATTGGGAATTATTGTTAAATATGGTTTCATTATATGATAGTTTAGAGATTCTATTAGATATTCCTTTAGTAAAAGAGTTTAATATGGATTTAGGGTGGTTAGAGTTGGTGTTCACATAAATTAGTTTTTCGTTAGGTTTATGATAGGGTGGTATATTTTAGAGTCTAGGCTTAGGGTAGCATCAAGGAAGTTGACGTTTTTAGTGTTTTTATCTGAGGTGATACTTAAGTTGAAGTTTTTGAAAATTTTCTGTAACTGTTTCCTAGTTTTTTCTATATTACATTTTTTATAGTCTATAAGAAGAAGCGCATCATTGCGGTATAAACCACCGTTGAAGTAGGGTAGGTCGTCACCGATTTGGTTGGCCTGTATCTACTTAATGACATTTATAAGAACCTACACTATAAAATCACATAGTTAGAACATTATTTCTCATAAAATTGCTATGAGGATAAATAGTAAAAACACAAGCCACTATAACACTAGGCCGATGATTAATACCAAACTTAACCCGCACCAAAGTAAACACCACAAAAATAATATAAACAGGAATATAAATACCTCAAAAAACAATACTATAAACAAAAAAAATAGGAGAACTAATACATTCTTCAATCCCCCTTTCAATCTAAACGTCTCTACCAACTTGCCTAAGGCTTTCTTCTCAATTTTAGAAAACAAATTCCCGACCGGCCACAAGTACCATAACCTTTTCAATAAAAATACAATTAAAATATCGTACTCCACCACACCTAACATAGCATACCATATAGCTAGTAGTAATAAAAGGAAGATTAATAATTATTTCCAACTAATTAAAATACAACAGGAGGTAAACTTAATGCCTGTAAACAATAGTAGCAATAATAATAAGAATGATAATAGCACTAATGAAATCAATAACAATACGAATGATAGACATCATTACCCTAGTGCTATCTCTAGCAACCAGAATGATTCACAACATAGGAACCGGCAAGCTAACACCCAGAATAAATGTAACTGTAGAACTAATAGAACTTGCCCCTTAAGTAATAATTGCTTAACCAAAGACATCATCTACTCATGCACCGTCAACGCAAACAACTCTTCTAAAATATATATAGGCTCTACTTCGAACAGCTTCAAGACGAGATACAACTCACACCTCCACTCCTTAAAAAAACACAATCTAACCAGCTCCACTTCTTTATCAAGCTACGTACACTCTCTGAAAACTAGAAATAGACAATTTACACTGCAGTGGGAAGTAGTAGGAGGGCCTCATCGTATAAACCTCCGAATCAATTGTGTAATCTCTGCCTTCTGGAGACCCATACTATAATCTTTTCGAAAGTAGACCTCTTTAATAGAAAGTCAGAGACATTTTCTTCGTGCCAACACCGGCACCGGCACTCGTTCCATAACTTTAAACCTAGCTGTTAGTATACAACAATATCAGATTTGAATTCCCCACCACCATTCACACTACACATCTAGGACTTAGCAGCACCCACAACCACAAACTCTTCGACCAACTCTTTCTTCTACACAACTCCTAGTCATCTCTAACCTTATGCTCTGCAATAACAGTTAGAATTAAACATAGAGTTACCACCTTGTGATATAACTACAATAGATTAATTATAATTATAATTATATTATTACAGTAATGGATATTTGGTACATAGTATGTAGAGACATTTAATTAATATGTGATAATAAACTATATATGCATTTATAATTATATAATTAAATGCTTAAATTAATAACATGTATATAAATGATCTAACTTTTACACAACATAATAATAATAAATTATATATACATTTATAATTAAATATAAAATGTAATAGCATTGTATATTAGGGATTATCTTTCAAAACAATAATGTATATTATTACACATATGACATATCTATTTTGACATATTAACAGCTATACAATTCTTCATAACATATACCTTGTCCAGTAATTAATAGATAACAATCTAAAGAGACCTTTAATGTATGATATTAAAATACATTGTATTTAAAATCAGGTATAAATATACAGCGTTATGTAATAGAGATTCAGTGGTATCACATTATAATGGGTATTAGAACAAATAATTTTTATACCTGAATTGAAATTAATTAGCTAATTACTTTCCCTTACGCATTAGATCCCCTTATTCAATTCCGAAAATTAACGATTGGAAAATTTACCGGTTATTCAAATATAGTCTATGAATATGAATACAGTTTTAATATGAATATAAATACAGTGTAGATATTAAAAGTAAAACGAAATTCAATCTAAAATGAAATTCAAACTAAAAAGAAATCCAAACGAACTGACGCGAAAGCTGATGTGCTTATTCATGTGACTGCATCAACCAACCAAACTTCAATCATATATGAAAAAACAACCTGCCATATTCACTGAACCAGAACAATTCCCCCCATCCCATTTCTCTTGACCATTAAATTTTGTTTGTCCTAAAATTCTCTAAAAGGCTACAAAATAAAATCCCAAATACGGGCTCGAAATATAATGAACTTGTTCACGTGACAACCATAATTTCATTTATAACCATTCATATTACATTTATTTAAAAAACGCCTTCGTGAGCCCCTTTTTTAAGTAAATGAAATTCAAACAAACTGGCGCGAAAGCTAATGTGCTTATTCACGTGACTGCATCAACCAACCAAATTTCACTCATATATGAAAAAACAACCTGAGCCCCCTCCCCCTTGTTTGAAGAACTTTGTAACGCGAACTGGCGCGAAATTTGTTATACTTATTGACCAACCAATCAAATTACTTCTCTCAAAACCTGGCGTTTCAAGCCACTTTTTTCCATATAAAACAAGTAACATTCAAAGACCAACTCTACTTTTGAAAAGCAGAAGAACTGCGAAACCGGTAAAGGAACCAAATAAATATATATATATATTTTTAAATAAGACTGCATTTGCATTTTCGATTTCATTATTTTTTATTCTTTACACATTCACTAGTGTAGGACACCTCTGTTATTTTTCATTTTGTAAAAAACCCTCACTTTCTAATATATATATATATATATGTATATTTCGTTTCTGAATTTGTTTAGCAAGATTCTTTATCTGAAAACATGTGTTGAAACCGATATTGTTATGCTTTGGGAGGGTCATGTTGCCAATAAGAAACACACGCACCAGTTGCTTTCACTCCAATTTATTATAAATTAAATTTAAATTTATAAATTTAAGAATTTATAAATTTCCAGTTGGTTGGTTGGTTCACACACACATAGCACAAACAACCAGCCAGTAACATGTAAATAAACAAATAAATAAACAAATATAAACACACACAGACAGCCAGATGTAACACATGCTCAAACTAAGCACACAACACACACAAAAACAAGATGGCGGAGGACAGAACAAAGGAGAGGCACAAAAACAAAGAAAAGAATCCCCATCACTGAAGAGGTAATAAAATGTGTGACGAAAGAACTTTGACAATATATGAACAACCGTCCGGTTGTGGAACAAACCAACCAACCGGAAATTTATAAATTTAAATTTAATTTATAATAAATTGGAGTGAACGCATGGTGCGTGTGTTTCTTATTGGCAACATCACCCTCCCAAAGCATAACAATATATATACCAAGACAAACTCCCAGACAAACCAATAGTATCATCAATATTTATAACACAATGTGTCTAGAATTAATGATTGCAATGCTTGTGTTCTACAACAGCTAGATATTGCAAATCTGATTGCATAGCATTGACTTGGTGAAAGAGAATGAATGCGTCACACGACACGGTGAGTTTAAGTCTCTGTCTGCATCGAGGAATTGTTGCATCGAAAGAACTGATGCCATCTTTATTAATTCCTCGCCTTCCATGCATCTGCAAAGAACAGACAACGACTATCTAATCAAACTGTCCATCTTAATTGGTGTGAAATGCACGAACATTTTTATTAAAGTCACTTTTCCAATATCCTGGTTTGCTTCTGTCACTATTATTTTGCTAATTATATTTTTGTATTTTCATTTGTTTTCTTTCTTTTTTTAGCTTTTCCTTTCCTTGTTTTCGTATATACTCTCGTTTCCCATGTCTCACAGATATTCTCTTTCACCCACTCAAACTTTCTCTATATCTTTTTATCTATATCTCTGACAAAGACGTGTATCTTTTTTTCTCTCTCATATTATCTTTCTCTTTCTTTTTGCCGCAGTTCTCGCTCAAACGCAAACATACAAACTTATATACAAACTCAAATCTATATTCCGAAGCCCAGTTACACGCAGACACTCAGGCACGCACACACTTATATGTATATATGTATTTATGAATATATATATGTACATATATATATATATATATATATATATATATATATATATATATATATATATATATATACATAAAGTATATGTATATATACGTATGTACACAGCCACATACATGTGTTTTTGTCAGTGCGTATGTGTTCGTGTATGTGTGTATGTGTTTATGTGTGTGTGTGTGTGTATGTGTGTGTGTGTGTTGGCATCGAAACATGTTTATTAATAACAAAATATACATGAATATATAGATATGTCAATCAATACAAAGCTAACATTGATAACTATTGAGACTCGTAGTCATCCACACACGCACATGTACAAATATATATGCATATATATATATGTGTGTGTATATACATATATATAGGCATAAACACAGGCTTACAATTAAACACACACACGTGCACGCACACACACACACACACACACATATATATATATATTATATATATTTATATATATATACATATATATATATACGTATATATATATATTAGGGAAAAAGACAAGACGTGATTAGTAAGACTTATTTGGTTATTCATTCTTACATGTCTTTCATCTGGGTTAAGTGGGTTGTTTAGAGATATTAATTTTTCCAATCATTCTTTCGCAATACCTTATAACTCCATAAAATATCCGTGGATCATTACCTGGAATATAATATTGCAGGACTCAACTATACATGCTCAGAAAACTAATTGTTAAGCTGCTTCTTCATTAACAGTTGCATAGTCACTCCACCATTTGAATTTGATTTCTAAGAACAAAAAGTGAAAATGATATATCTTCTTATATATCAATACAAACCCGACGCCATATTCATATAAATCCCAAATGCTTTGGGAGGACTTGACGTCAACAGGGTGAGAAGGGGGAGGGACGTCTACTGGGCTAAGTCCCAGCTGGTCACACGTCTCAGAGGCGGCCTCACGTTCCCTGAACACAGAGGGTTCTATTGTGTTTTAGAGAACCCTGCTGACAAGGACGCCGCATGCGGTTACCGACAAAACCAGTGAGATCGGAGACCTGAGACCAAGTCCGCCATACCTGACAGGTAAAGTGGCCTGTTGCCATCCAATGTCGTCAAACCTGACGTGTCTGCGTGTAACTGGGCTTCGGAATATAGGTTTGAGTTTGTATATAATTCTGTATGTTTGGTTTATTTAAATCCGTTATGTACATATCATCTTACACGCACACATACACACTCACCTATATATATATATATATATGTGAGTGTGTTTGTACGTCTGTGTGTGTGTATGTATATATATATATGTAAAATTTAAGTAAAAGACCCCCCACACACACACTGACACACACACACACACACACACACACACACAGAAATATAAAACCTCACAGACATTAAGAGATTCTGTGACACAGCCTGAGGCCACGTGATCTGCAAATTTCTTCCCTTCGACACACATACATACAGATCCACACAGAGAGATACAGAGAGAAATACAAACGCACAGAAACGAACACATTATGTTTAGGCCCAGTAGTGAGAGGGGGGGTGGGGTGAGAGGTGAGGTAGTATTTCCCTCCCTGAATATATATATATATACTTGGGGAGGGTCATATTGTTGTAATATTGCCAGAAATAATAACAGAACACATTCACTGTTTGGTTGGTTTTCACTTCTGTATCTTTTATATCTCCATAGTTAATTTATTTGGCAATCAATGTTTATCATTGATTTACCAGCGGTTAAAAATGCATATATATATATATATATATATATATATATATAATCTATCAAAGTTCATTCGTTGCACACCTGCAACATCATCAGTGGTACTATTATGTTTCCTCCTACTGTATTGTATTGTATGTCTACGTCATTTTTATTTTTATTTATTTATTTATTCATTTTTGTCTCTGTCTCTGCGCATGCGTTTGCGTGTGTGTATAATGTTCGGTGCATGTGTTCGCGTTTGAGTGTATGTATTTTTGTTTCCGTAGTTTATCTTTGTTCACTAGTGTATGTTTCTTGTTATTTATTTATTTATATTTCCCTTAAGTCAGTGTTTTCTTTTTTTAAGTATGTGTTTTTGTATCCAACCTTTGTTCACTAGCGTGTGTTTATATGTGTTTGTTGCCATTGTACTTGTGTATATATTCATTTATTTATTTATATTTCCCTGAAGTCAGTATTGTTTGTTTGGGTATGGTTGTTGTTTGTTATTCCATTCGGTCGTTCTGTTTAACTTCGGTCTTCTTATTTCTATCTCAGTTTTTTCTCTGATTTACCTACTTGTTGAGTTATTTCTATCTTTAGATATTAGTTTAATTTCTATGTTGTCTATATTACCATCATGTCTTTGTCTGGCGTGTTCGTATAGTACTGAACCGTTTTTGTGTACTTTTAGTTCCCCCCAGTGTTGATCTATTCTTTCTCCTATGCTTCGAGCTGTCTCACCTATGTATGTCGTTGTCATGTTTCTGCAAGTAATCTCTTTACATCTTAATATATAGACTACATTTCTAGTTTTACAGTTATCTGGGGGTTCATTTTACATATAACACATTTCTTATTTGTAGGGTGGGTTTTCTTAAAGGGGTATGTTTTGCTGATCAGATATTTTATGGTAGTTCCTGGTTTTTTACCACTTTAATCTTTAAATGGGTCTTTGTTAGGGACTTTCTACATTTGTTAGCTAATTTCCCTCCAGGGGTAGCATCCTCGAATATGACACTCTGGTATCTCTGGTAATCGTACCATGAAGTGGCTTTCCCTATCTTATGTTTAGTCCTATCTAAGCTATTCCATTTTTTGCTCTTGTATAATGGGCTAATTCTTTTCATGTCCATTTCTATGAGGGTCTTATATCTCTCCTTGGCTCCTTTTTATCTGATACTGTCTCTTTAGTTGTAGCCAGAGAACTGCATGCGGTTGATGAAGTGTTGGATGTATCTTTCCATTTGAGTTGGGTCGCACATGCGCGACACATTCTTCATCACTTTTACCAAGTCTGCGATCAGAATATTAGACTTAGCACTATTGGACATTGCTGAGTTTTTGAGTATGAGGTATTGGCGGCTATGGGTTTAGCATAGTGTGAGTGGAGGATTAGGGCCCTCTCGTCTATAGTGTTAATCCAGAGTTCTGTGTCTAATACTGGTAGTCTATTGTTAGGGTGTTTGGAGAGGTAGTCAACAGTTACAGTTATATTCTGTTGTATGGAGTTAGCTATCTGCTGGATGCTATTTTCTACTTCATGTTTATTAGTACTCTCTTGTGGTGGTGTTCTTATTAACGAGATTACATGACGAGGTCTTTGGAGTTCTCTTCGAGGAGTTCACTGAGTCTCCTCTCCCACCATACCATAAATAGATTGGGAACATCACCAGCTATGCTGTCACCAATGGCTGCTCCTTCATTCTGGGTGTAGATCTTTTCGTTAATTTTACACATATGGCCCTTTAGGGTAGTTTTAATACAAGCCCCTATTGCATGTGCGACCATTTTTCTCACGTGATCATTGTTTCTGGGTGTCGTACTTAGAAAAAACAACACTGACTTCAGGGACATATAAATAAATAAATATATATATTCAAGTACAATAACAACGAACACACATAAACATACACTAGTGAACAAAGATAGAATACGAAAACAAAAACACATACACTCAAACGCAAACACACACACCGATATATCTGTATTTTTAACCGCTGGTCAATTAATGATAAACATTGATTACCAAATAAATTAACTATGGAGATATAAAAGATACAGAAGCGAAATCAACCAAAACAAACAGTGAGTGTGTTATTATTATTTCTAGCAATATTACAACAATATGCCCCTCCCCAAGTATAACAATATTTGTTTCTAGACACGATTTCATATAAAAAAACAATGCAAAACAAATACATATATATATATATAGAGAGAGAGAGAGAAAGATAGATAGATAGATAGATAGATAGATAGATAGATAGATAGATAGATAGATAGATAGATAGATAGATGGATAGATAGATAGATAGATGGTGTGACAGTACCTAGGTGATAGAAAAAGGTGTAAATCTCCCCCATCTCGCCTCCATTGCAGCGAGCTTGTTGGAGGTCAGATTAGTTGAAACCACATGAGAAACTTTAATTATTGTCCACTTAATTTAGTGTTATTAGCGGTCCACGTACAAACAAATTTCCTTGAACGAACATTATTCTGCCGTCACAGAACTAAAGCCCTTTTTTCCCACTACAAGCCGAATATTACATAAAAGAGGGACATCCCCCAACTATATAAACCTTAATCTAGTTAGAAAAATATAAAAACAATCTCTTCTCAACATATATTAATAACCTTAAATTACCATACTAATAATGGAAAGATATGCTGATGAGAATAGGTGCAAATATGCGATAATGAATGTGTCTAAAAACGTCCATAAGTATGTATATATATGTGAAAATGTATATAAATAAGTAAATATATATATATGTTTGATGTGTATAGTTAGATGTAAGTGTATTCATGTATTAAAGTGCTTATATATATATATATATATATATATATATGTGTGTATGTATGTGTATATAGATGTGTATGTATGTGTATGTGTGTACACATGGACTAGAGTATGTATGTATATATGTGTGTGCCTATACGTGTGTATATAAAGATAAGTTGAGTATGAAAATGTATACACATGAGCGCGTATGTATGTACATGAATACATGTGTGTATATATATGAGTATGCATGTGTATATATATGTAAGTATGAATATGTGAATTGTGAGTATATGTATTTTGTAGAGGTGTGCAAATATATTTGTGTGTGAATGCGTGGGTGAAAGGATACGTACACTTGAAAGAAAAATTTAAGTCTGAATGTTAATTAAGTGCAAACACAAAACCAACCACGCATATCTTTACTATCTCTAATCCTTCTATAGATTTAGAAAAATAACCAATAATATATTCTATAAAAAATGTCAAAACAACAGATGGGAATCTAATTACTCACTGCCACCAAGAATTCTCACTGCTATCGAAAAACCACTCCTTCAACTATTCTTCTAACAACTTCACCCCTCCCTCCTAATATTCTCTATAAAAACTAAATAGGTCCTCAGTAATATTATTCTGATGAAATGACAGTCAATAATAACATTGAAATATTGAATGTCTGCATAACTAAAAGTTTGTAGATAGCAGCTGTTTTAGGTTATGTAACTGTTATAGAAACACGTGTCAATAAATTCCTTTCAACTAAACTGTATCCATTCAAATCTGTCTATATATATATATATATATATATATGGATATATCAATCAAAACATTGACATTGTTTGCCTATTATATTATAAGACATTTCAATAAAAAACAATAAACTCAGAAAACTATTAATCATATTGAACTTAAGCAAACATCTCTATACGGTGTGATATAAGCTAGACAAAGTAAAATAAGTCAGTTTTCGTCATATATAATCCCGAACTGCAGTTTCTGGAATTAAGAAACGACATTAATTATTTCAATAAATTGATAAAACCAATATTGGAAGAACTATTCCGTCTCCCGGGAGAAATAGTTTGGAGGTAGGGCAAATATTGAATAGTTAGCATACAGACCATATCATTGTCAAAACGGCATGGTGTCAACGGCTTGCGTCATTGAAATACTAACTGAACAAATATATCTCTATATGTATATTAGGAGAATCCAACAGGCTCATAATGACACTAGATATAGCAGATTAAACTGATTATTTCTATTTCGTTTATCTTATATCCGCCAAAAGTGTATATTTATATATATATATAAATATATATATATATATATATATATATATATATATATATATATATATATATATATATATATATATATATATATATATATATATATGTATGTATGTATTTGCATGTGTATATATATATATATATATATATATATAGTAATAATAATAAATGTGAAGACTAAAATCCAAAGAGGGCTCGATAAGGATAGATATATATCAAATATATAAGAACCCTAGGGCAAATATTTATAACATATATATATATATGATAAAAATGTATCGTTATAGGTAATATATATATATATGATGAACTTTTATCGTTATAGGTAATCCAGTTAGAGGCTGTGAGTGCTCTGCGTCGTGGATAGTTTTAACGTGAGGCTTTTTTTGACTCAACAAGATGATTCCATAATTATGCAGCGAGTTCGTGGTAATTTTTATGCAGGTTATACTTGGAGTAATAATAGTTAAAGAATGAAGATTAACATGGTTGGCTGTGCATAAATATCATACATACATCCAACAATTAATCTCTAATTTATTGTCTCTTTTATCGGACCCTCTACACGTATCCATGTACATCTCGAATCTAGTTTCCCACCAACGAATCCTTATAAGAACACTTACTCAAAAACTACTATTATGTACTTACAAGCTCTCATTTATTTATTTATCACTTTATATTTTCCATTCTCACATTTTCTTACTTTTTTATGTACCCTATCTTATATTCTACTTTTACTTTTTACATCTGTAACTTCTCTACCTATTTACCATACATGTATTATTATTGATGTTATTGTTTAGATTATACGGTATTTTATTATTGATGTTATTGTTTTCATTATACGCTATTTCTCTATATAAGTCTTGCCTCGAGTGAATTATTTTCCTAGCTACATACTCTGATGTGTTGACCATAGGTGAATAATGTATTGGAGATCGACTAACGCAACATCAAGCGATTAGCGAAATCTTAACCTACATGCTCAACGAAACAATTGTCAGTACTTTAAATAAAAGCCCTTATTGTACAGCCAACCGTATTAATCTTCATTCTTTAATATATATATATATATATATATATATATATATATATATATATATATATATATATATATACATATATATGTATATATATATATATATATATATATATATATATATACATATATATATATATATACATATATATATATATATGTATATATATATATATATATATATATATATATATATATATATATATATATATATATATATATATATATATATATATATATATATATATATATATATATATATATATATATATATATGCCAGCTCTGCCTCATGGAGCTGTACTACATCATAAGAACACCCCCACGAGCTCATAAACAGCCGAGCAGAATCAGTCATAAATTGTAAACACCGGGTGCAGGCGTCGTATTTTGCCTAGGAAGCGACTGCGACATGAAAACTACGATCTGGGTCCCCCTGCCCTAAAGATAACACCCCGGTGGGCAGGCGGTATGAACAAACATCTGTGAACCAAATGTACATCGCAGACCATGCTCGAACAAGCATTAGTGAAGCAACATCCACTAAATAATAAATGTACACCCCAGACCCGAACTGTACTGGCGCTAGTGAAACAACACACACAATATAAAGATGCTAAACACCAGCATATGAACAGGTATAAAAATCTAAATGGGAATGGATTATTTGAACACCGGCCAGAGTTACTCCTCCTACTCTGCGATAATAACAACACATGCACAGAGGGGAAGAATGAACTATGATGTTAATTTAACCGTGAAATCCTTCCTGGGTCCTATATTGATTATTGTTTTGTTTTCCATGCCCTTGATAAACCCATTCTGGCGAAACCTACGTAGGCGCACTGTTATATAAACATGTTCTAACGGTTTTAAACTCCTTGTATTCATTTCCTTTATAATCGCTCTGCTTATTTTTACTCGCCCACTAAATATTGACGCCTCTAATAGTTAACCCTGTAGGCACGATTATTGAGCACATATGCATAAACTATTGGCAACTAAACATATGTATCGCCCATCTTTCCATTTGTTTCTCTCTCTCGATACTTAATCATTCTATATATATATATATGTGTGTGTGTAGGACGTGAGTTTTATTGAAGTACAATAAAGCAATGCAGATATCGGATAAGAAGCACTCTACAGTTTGTAGGACTGGAGTATACATAATATATATATATATATATATATATATATATATATATATATATATATATATATATATATATATATACAGGGTGGCCCAAAAAGTCATACACTGGTCGCAACTGTTTATAATTTTTTATTCTATAAAATTTAGTAATGTAGAGGTGTTACATGGATTGACGAGTGCAAAATAGTTTTCATTATGTCCTTTAAGTTGTATCAAAATGATATACATGAATCTGTGCAATTCACGAAGTTAATACAAACTAAAACCCCTGTGTTACTTTTGGGCCAGCCTGTGTATATATATACAGACGTACTTGTACATATACATATATACATACTAACAGACATTCATACACACACAAGCCAATGATTTTATATTAGTTGGTCATTATAGTCCACCCCAAACGTCCATACTGCGCTTTATAGAATGCGTCAACTGAACTAAGCGTTATATACAACAGTGCCATTCTAGTTACATACTTATGATAGGAGACAGATCTACCCTGTGTTGCTTGGTCTACAAACGGTTTGAAACCAGGCACACCACCTCAATCACTCAGTCACTTCTCGGCTTTATGGATGAGTTTTTCTTGTCCCACCTTTCTCTTGCACAAACAAGATGACAATGCTTAGTAACCACACTAACACTATACATAATATTACAGAGGAAAACACATTTCTTTCAAACCATGACATGGTCCTCTGTAACCTGGGATTCCACTAACCGCAGTTAAACCGAATGGTATCTCTCCTGCCCACACATTTGATAACATACATCTTTACATTGCTAACTGGGATGCATCACTAATGAGTTGTCACATGTTGATTAGTTTTTCACACACTCACACATCTCCACAGGCATCAAAATATATTGGCAGATATTTGTAGACACTGTCACAAACATACGTGCAAAACACACCCCATCAAGATCTGCGAATAAAACTACGAGAAAAATCTCCCAAAACAGAAAAGAAAATGTTATCAGAAAAATACAAATAACAAACAAAAAAATCAACAAACTAAAATACTGGCAACAGCCACACACACATTCGACCGCTGTCGCACGGCTCGAATCAAAAATATATAACCTCCAGCAATGCATGAAGACCATCATCAATAACAAAGAACAGCTGAGGGAAAATAGGTCATTGAGAAAATCTAACTCAATCTCAAAGTGTTCTTTCATATGGGAAAAAACACAAAGTCACTGTCTTCACCGCTGACCCTCTGATTGAGGAAATGACACACTCCAAGACAATACTAAAACCATTGGTAAGATACTGCAGAAACAATACTGCTCTGTAAACAACAATCCTGATATGGTTGATATGAGTTGTATCATTGATTTTAATCCACAGCAGACTATATCTGACATCACGTTTAGCGCCTCTGGTGACTTAACAGCAATAAATGAAATTCAGCAGCAGGCCCCGAAAGGTTCCCTGTTTATGCCCTGAAGGTGTGTCGACACCATCCTTCATCTTTTCTAGATAATCTGTGGAGCAACTCACTGGACACTGGATATATACCTGAACACATTCTGTCTCAGTCTGGTGTCCCAGTTTTCAAAAAAAGAATTAGCATCTGACCTCTCTCACCTCTTATATCATTAACGTATTTTCTCACGAATAAATTTCTTTCTTGAATGCAACAATCTTCTGAAATCCAAACACCATGGGTTACGCAATGGAACGGCCTACCTAACGCAGCTCCTGCATCACTTTGATGACATTTTAAGAGCATTGGGATAAGGCTCCAGCACTGATGTCATCTACGTTGTTTTCATCAAGGCCTTTGACAGGGTTGATCCCAACAATCCACTGAAAAAATGGTATACAAAATTAGTTTCACTAGAAAGTTACTGCAATGGATCAATGGTTTCCTGACAAACCGAACCCAACATCTTTTAGTCGAAGGAGCACAATCAAGCCCAGCCAAAGTCAGTAATGGCGTTCCAGAAGGTCCTGTGTTGGGCCCACTTCTTTTCCTTGCCTGTATAAATGACATTATTCACGTCATGAAGCACAGCAACATAAGAATCTTTGCAGATGATTCCAAACTCCAGAACATCATCAATGGAGTGGGTGACCGGACATGTTTTCAATCAAATCTGCTTGCAGCTATCCAATGGGCGAAAAGAAAAAAACAATATGTTGCTAAACGAGCATCAATTCGAATTAATCAACTTTGGAAAAGAGGTTGCACTGAAACTCTCATATTCCCTTCATTCAGGTGAAACTCTCGTGGCATCCTACACATCAGAGACTTAGGAGAAATTGTAATAACAATAAGCTGGGACACTCATATAAGTTAAAAGGACCCACAGAATTTTTTCTTGGATTTTCGAACATTCCCGTCGAGAGATATCCACAACATTATCCTTCTCGTCTCTAATTTTCCCCGACCTTACCTTGAATATTGTTGTCCTATGTGGTTTCCCCAAACAAAACAAAGCATTATGAAAATCGAAGCACCTCAAAGGTCAATCACAAAAAAATAGACGCCATGAAATGCATTGACTATTGGGATCGATTAGAAAAACTCGAATTCTATTCTCTTCAACGCCG
The DNA here is from genome assembly GCA_964016885.1 of Eledone cirrhosa. Classification (NCBI taxonomy): domain Eukaryota; kingdom Metazoa; phylum Mollusca; class Cephalopoda; order Octopoda; family Eledonidae; genus Eledone; species Eledone cirrhosa. The sequence goes on from OZ024740.1 coordinate 69,341,212, forward strand.
CAGTATACGCTACATTATCTGCATGATGTGGTAAATACTCTATCACCATTGCCCAAATGATGTTGACATAATGTTTAATAGGTTAGATACCAATCAATTTATTTCTAGCTATTAAAAACTACTCTATAGTGCGAAAAGTTAATAAATATCTCGACGAGATTTAAAACATAAAGTTACATGAGGTTGACACCGTGAATATAACGAGTAGTTGTATGTAGCATTTGAAATGTTTATGTGTGTGTGTGTGTCTGTGTGTGTGCGTGTGTGTGTGTGTGTGTTTGTATGTGCGTGTGTACTGCGTAAATCCGGATTTGAAGGTGTTAGCCGTTATACCTATATATGCATTTTTCTGCGTACTGACGGTGATCTCGCATTTGTATACTACATTGGTAGTTAGACATTTGGAGTCCAGAGGACACTTTCCCAGCGGCGGCAATTGCAATATTGCTCCATGGTCAGGCTGGTTGGACCATGGGATATGCGTTTGCTAAGTTCGGTCCAAGAGATGCTGCAGTAATTTGTGCTATATTTGTTATTGTTGAATAGTTTACAGTGTTCAAATTCTAGCGGTTTGATGAGGTCATAGCTGTTGAATAACGGTTATCACCAAAATATATATAAACGAATTTAATTTCAATCTGTTGACTTATTCTTCTTGCTTATACATGTATATGTATACATTATATATGTAGAAATTATTATTGATACTCGATATTTCATCTATTAATAAATCTCACACGTGTATTGTCCCAAATCTATGCTCCTGTAAGATTCTAAATTGTGGAGTACAATTGCTCGGGTGCGTGTGTATATATGTGCATGTTAGTATGGATGTGTTTTCTGTATCCATTTATACATAGAATTATATCAATACATAGAAAAAATATAGTCAATCAGCATCAAATTCAGATAGTGATTGATCGATTCATATGCATAATACGTGTGATTTAGCTCAAACATGTATATAAATATACATAGTTATTCGAGTGGGTTTGTTTGCGGAACCAATTTCACCAGTCCAATGATCTTACATGCAATTTGTTCAATTGGCATAGTAACGGCCGCCGTTGACGCTTTTTTTTGTTGTCACACTTTCTATTGTGTATACGGGAATTAGTTATCTGGAAAAACAACTAGATGAGAGTATATCATTGCTTCAAATATAAATAATTGTTTCTACTTTTGGCACAAGGCCATCAATTACCCAGTACATTACCGGTACTTTATTTTATCGACCCCGTAAGGATGAAAGGCAAAGTTAACCTCGGCGGGATTTGAACTCAGATCATAAAGGGCCGTAACTCTTTGCTGCAAAGCATGGCGTCCGAGCCTCTACCGATACTGCCAATTCACCGCTTCAAATATAAATAATGCGCTGACTTGCTAGAGTCTTTAGAACATCAGATAAAACAATTTATGATATGCCTTGAGCCAAAATCAATTTGTATTTCATTTTATCGTTGCTGATATATAAATACCAGTTCAATACTGAGGTTGATTCTTCTACATATCTTTATCATTTTATTTCATCTTCCTCTCTCTCTCTCTCTCTCTCTCTCTCTCTCTCTCTCTCTCTCTCTCTCTCTCTCTGTATATATATATATATATATATATATATATATATATATTATTCAAAATATTAATAAATGAAGACATTCACAATCAAAATATATGTTTTATTATATATATTTCGAAGGTACTGTGCTGTTTTTTCAGTACGTCTTCGTCAGATAAATACAAGAATAGATGTATGACATACCTCAACTGTCTTAATGGTTCAATTCTAGAGTAATCAATGAACCATATTAATCTTTGGTTATATATATATATATATATATATATATATATATATATATATATATATATATATATATATACATCATTGTTCCCGTCCCATTCTCTTTCGTTCTATTTTTCTCTCTTTTCTCCTCCTGGTGATATTAGCTATCTTTAAGTCTAGAACATGTTAGGCTTCAACGTGTTTAAATGACCAAAAATGTCCGTATATGATACAGCGACATTACGACCAAATAAAGGTCCAAGGGATGGTGAGGACGAATTATGTACAGTGCCAAACTAACCAATATCACCAAAATACATGTACTTAAGATAAATCCTGTTAAAATCGAAATTTGATCGTGATTCTGAAATGAACTTAATAACATTCTGAATAACACGGTCAATCATATTTGAAGAGCCTCTAAATAGTAATCACTTTATTCTTTTAGTTAATATAAACAAACACCCATTTATATCACAATGATCATATTGACGATAATTTACTGTTTGGCGTAATGTGTGAACAAATATTCTAAGTGGTGCTTTGTTAAAAACTATGTGTCATATTGACAGAAAAATATATATTTACATCACATGAAACTTTCCTGTCATATATAGTATCACACCCTTCTAGGGATATATATTGATTTATCGATCTGCGTATATATATATACATACATATAAACATACATATATGCATACATACATACATATATACATAGATACATATATATATATATATATATATATATATATATATATATATATATATATATATATATATATATATATATATATATATATATATATATATAAGTATTGAAGTTTGCGTTGAAAATTGAAAAAGTCATAGGAGTGAAGAGTGCTCTATGTAAGTTACAGAGCTAAATTTAATGTATAGTAAACAATATAATTACCTCCTTACCAGAGGTTTCCCGAATAGGACGAATACAAGAATGAGGACGTTTCTTGTATTCGTCTTATTCGGGAAATCTCTGGTAATGAGGTAATTGTATTGTATTGTTTATTATACATTATATATATATATATATATATATATATATATTTACATACATACATACATACATTAATACATACATATAATACATATATATATACATATATACGTTTATAAATATATGCATACTTGCATAAATACATACATATATAAATACATAGTCAGACACATCAGTCGGCCGACGATCACCACACCCACTTGCCTCACGTGCTCAGCTATGGCTCGTTTAAGGTCTCCCACTCTTGGCGTCGTCTTACACATTTAATGCCACTAGAAAACCCATGAGCGCGACATTGTCTCATGCCCGTACACTTGCTGCAGTGTTCCGAGTTCTTCTGACGGTGTTTTTCCAAGCCGGACCAGAAATTTCAGTTTGGTTCGTTGCTCTATGCCTATGCCATGACAGCCAAAAATCGAGGAGCTGTTAACGAAATTACGTGAAAAAATACACAATGGCTGCAGGGAGCTACGGTTGAGTTACATAATCTCGGGATATTACGTCACTGATGACACAACCTTATAATTCCTACCCCACTCATAGCTCACACAGCACACTAAATTCTCTTATTTTCTGAAACACCTCATATATATGTATATATGTGTGGGTGCGTGTGTATGTTGGGGTATTGTTCTGTTGCCTTGTTTTATCTTGTTCAATTTTCTTGTTCAATTGGCGAAACTGTACAATCTGGATTTTGAAGAAATAATTACGTATATTTTTGTCTATATATATATATATATAATTAAAAATCGGAGTTAAAAACGGAGTTAACGACTCGCGTTAATCCCCTGTAATTTAATCAACTCAAGGAATAGATACCGTATATACAGTATATAGAGAAGACATAAAGAGGTAGGTTTTCAATTATAGGGGATATAGAACCTCTAGAGTGAAAACAAAGTCTACGATAATACATATTTTCCAAAGTGGAAAATACATATTAATTAAAAGAATATATCAAAATGCACAGACCAACTTTTTATAATTATAAACACCTGGATAAACTCTAGTAAGAGAAGGTTTCGAAATAAAAAGTGTAGATTCCTCACTGACCTAAGCGGTGTGGAATCTAGACACTTCATGTGTCGGATTAAATGTCATGTGGTTTCGGTCCCGACTCTCTGCGCTTTGTGTTCAGTTCCTGCTGTTGTTAAATTCACATTTCATTCTTTCGATGTCGCTAAACGCAGTACTACCCCGGGGTAGGGGTGGGGGCGATAACTTGGAGTAATTAAAGAATCAGACGTGAGGTTTTAAGGGTTGTTTTTCGTGTCTGTGGATTGTGAGTTCAAATCCTACTTCCGAATATGTGCTGCGACTTCTTCTAGGAATCCGATAATATCATCAGTGGACATATCAATAGGAAAATGGTTTCCTTGTTTCGGTCTGACAATCGGTTCTTTTACTTTTCTTGTTTTCTTATATTCATTTAATTAATTTCCGTAACAAAAATATATAACTATTATCAATACGTCTCAAAATATTGTAAGTATCTTTCCGAATCAAGGTGATCTGGATTCAAATTCTGCGGAGGGCAAATATGTATTACGTCCTTTCGATGTTATTGAATATATAACCTGTCCAATACTGTGATTATTTCTTCCTCTTTCTCTCTTCCACACAGTCTCTTAATTCTCCTCGCCCTCGCTCTCTATCATGTTTCAGGACAGCGCGACAACGACTTCATCAGGGGTCCTTTAAAGTTTTACTTTTTATCCTAATATGCTTTTTGTAACTTCTTAGGGACCCGTTTTTTTGTATTGGAACATGTTACCTCTTGGCAATACAATATGTCATAATATAGTAGTAGTAGTAGTAGTAGTAGTAGTAGTAGTAGTAGTAGTAGTAGTAGTAGTAGTAGTAGTAGTAGTAGTAGTAGTCGTAGTAGGAGTAGGAGTAGGAGTAGTAGGAGTAGTAGTAGTAGTAGTAGCAGCAGCAGCATCAATAGTTGTAGTAGTAGTAGTAGTAGTAGTAGTAGTAGTAGTAGTAGTAATATTTTTACTTATTGTTTTGTAGATATTTAAGTTCTACTACCTTTTGTTACAAAAGTTGTAGTTTCTGTCTGTATTCTTATTATTATTTTCGTTTCTGTACTTTGTTCTTTTTCTACCTTCTCTAGCTGGATATTACCTGCCTGTGCATAGCAATGAGAAGCAGACATTTTGTGTAATAAATTATTTATGGTCAAATAGAGTCATTCTGGTGATTTATTTCACACCATTCTTTCTTGGTTGTTACAGCAGTGTATAGATATGTGTTGCTCTGCTCATATAAACTCTCCCGTCTCCCTTCAATACAAACAGTAAATAGAGGAAATGCACAAGTTTCGTTTCAAACATATGGCCACAATTTTATGCACTTGGATGAATTCATGCACTTATATATATATATATATATATATATATATATATATATATATGTGTGTGTGTGTGTGTGTGTATGTGTGTGTGTGTGTCTGTGAGTGTGCGTGTGTGTGTAGGATGTGTGTGTATGTGTATAATGTATGTGCGTATGTGTATTTATGTATGTATATTATATCTGTGTATATATGTATATATAGTATATGTGAGAGTGAGTGTGAATAGGTGATTAATGGTGAGTGTTATTGTATCTATAAATATAAATGCACATGGGCGTGTATATAGCGATATGCATGATAAAATTCCATTCGACTGTAAATCCTCTGTAGCGCACATTATCATAAAAATACTATAATATACAAAAATATTTTGAAATATCGAACACAACTTGGATATATACGAAGAGATTATTTTTTTCGTTTTATTTTTGCATACTAAGGTAGCTCAATGTTTAAAGCTCTATATTATATCCATTATCAACCATGTGTGTTTGTAATCAATTATACACACACAATATATATATATATATATTAAATGTAACATCAATTTAACAGCTTCAACGTACGTTTTTGGTGTTTCTATTTATACAGACTCTATTTATACATTTTATATTTATACATTTTATATTTATACAGTTTATACATATATATATATATATATATATATATATATATATATACATACATATATATATATATATATATATATATATATATATATATATATATATATATATATATATATATATATATATATATATATATATATATATATATATATATATATACATATATATATATATATATATATGTATGCCATATGCGTGTGTATATTTATTTGTATACTGGCCTAGTACCCGTTAATAATGACGGTGTTTATGGAAACATATTTGATATAATGATCCCTTGATTACAGCATATAAAGATGCTTGAATTCTAGACTTTTCTTAACCATCTCCTTTTTGGCACTCTGCCCATCGACTTACTTCATATTACATTAAGTTTCATGAATTATAATTCTTTTCTTCCATGATTTCTTTAATTATTAAAGGGTGGTGAATTGGCAGTGTCGGTAGAGCGACAGAGAACAAGATTTGCAGCATAGAGTTATGAACCTTTAGTTCTGATTTCAAATCCCACTGACATTAACTATGGCTTTTCTCCTTACGAGGTCGATGCAAGAAAACGCCAGTAATGCACTGGGATAATTGCTGGCCTTGTGCAAAAATTAGAAACAATTAGCAAACGTATATGCACTAAATTGCAATGACTTTCTTCTCTCTTTCTCTCTCTATCTATATCTCCCTCTCTCTCCCCCTCTCTCTTTCTCTTTCTCTCTCTCTCCCCCTCTCTCTCTCTCTCTCTGTATCTACCTACCTATATTTGGACTACTATTGGTGTGTGTGGCTTATTGTATCTATTGATGTTCTTGTCCAAAAATATAAATATCTCTCAGACAAACGGAAAAATTGAGTGGTGGGTAAGTAAGCAGATATAAATGTTAGTAGGTAGATATAAGACAATTACAGAGAGATAGAGATAGAGAGATAAATAGATATCCTTCAGCAAGATAGATAGATAAACACAAATCAGACAGATTGCTAAAGAGACAAACATATAGAGAAATGGATAGATATAGAGTTAGGTAGGTATTGTGTTTATTGTCCTACAATAAAGAAAAGGCTAAAGATAGCCACAGTTATTCACTGATCTGTTTGTCAACACTGTGTGAGCGTGAAAGCTTGACAAGGTGGAAGATATCAAATCACTTTTTTCCAGTCAAACTTAGCAGAAACTGGAAATATATATCTGTATGTAACTCTTTAAAATTTACATATAAATATACATACACACACGCACAACGCATTTCCTATCTCAATAATCATGCTGAAATAAGAAGTTCAGGTTTTAATCACTAGATGCTGGGGTCTTAAACTACATTTATACCTGTGAAATGTTATTTCTCCAAAGCTATTCATATACTTAATACGGTATGTCATTTGTACACTTATGTAATTATATCCTATAAATGAATTATTAAAGTAATTTGGCATGATTAATAAAGTAGGTAGACTCTTGGGTAAACCCTTAATTTATCAAAAAATTTACCAGTTGTATAATTATTCATATATTCGGTAAACCTGTTATAATTATTCATATATTCGGTAAACCTGTTATTACGCTAATGCCATCATGATTGATGGTACGGCTCCACTAGAAGAATTATTACATTTTTGTGAAGATAATTAAAATGTATTTCCTGATTACCTGTAAACATATTCACACTTTTGGTGGTAGATATCATCCATCACCATCTTTAACATTGCTTCTTCTTACTTGGATACCTTTAATGGAACCCTATTTTTGTAAGCATTTGTGCCAATTCTCTTGTTCGAGTATAACTTTCTCCTTTCATTTCCGGAGTACCTAACATCGTTATGTGATTGGCGCTGTCCCTCAATTTCTGGATGTAATGGGGAAAATGCTCTAATTCGCCTTAATACCACGATTTTCCTCGGATTTCTCAAACTCCAGGGAAACTGATGTTAATTCTCCTCTAAAATGTTAAGGCGCATATGCAGTTATATATAAGCGTATTGAACAAACACGGGTTATTTCAGTAACGTGGGGAGTTAGGAAAAAGCAATTAAGTACGTAATATGTGGTGTCACTGTATTTAATTTAATACTTTACCAATATAGTACTCCAAAATACTGATATTAACCAGTGGTAGAGCCCAATAAGGAACGTGTGCTTTATTGCAACTACTTTCATATCGCTGTATATGTATATTTCCGAAAGGTAAATAGGGGCAAAAAGACAAAAGTAATTAATTATGCAGAAATAATATATATATAACAGATATTTTGTGTAACAGCAAGGCATAATGGGAGAATAGGTGTTTCAACATTAATAGTAACATTATCAAAAGCACACTGTAGCAGATCAAATAAATACCTTGTACGCGCACTCTCATGACCTGACCTGATGTTGGTTTTGAAAAGAAAGAATTTCGTTCGAATCGAAAACAGATGAAAGATTCCATTCGACTAAATACAAAAGCTTTACTATTGCTAGAAAGGTTAAAAAAAGAACATACACACTTAATATCAAAGAAAATAATTCATGTTATAACACGTATTGTAAAGTTTCTCATTTTATATGATAAAAAATAAATGATTTAATGCTAAAAATAATTAGCTTTGTGAATAATGGATATCAGAATGAATTACATGTACAAACAGACGAATGACAAAATATATGCGTATGACTGTATAGATATTTGTTTATATGTATTTCTGTGTGTGAGCATGTATATATATATATATATATATATATATATATATATATATATATATATATATATGTGTGTGTGTGTGTGTGTGTGTGTGTGTGTGTGTGTGTGCGGGCGTGTGTGTGTGCGTGCGTGTATTTGTTTGTGTGTGTATTTATATATATATATAATCATATATATATATATATATATATATATATATATATATATATATATATATATATATAACTATATATACATATATGTAAACATATACATATATATATATACATATACATATATGTAAACACATATATGTATATATATATATATATATATATATATATATATATATATATATATATATATATATATATATATATATATATATGTGTCTATATATATATATATATACATAGAGGTAGAACACTGGAAGGTAATATGCGTAGAGCACTCAGTCCATGGGACCCTATGTATTTTCTAAATAGTCATAGATCGACATACATACATATACAATTTTATTAATCCCTACATATTCATGATTATGTCTACATTTACAAATATGTTTTATAATGTGTGTGTGTGTGTGTGTGTGTGTGTGTGTGTGTGTGTGTGTGTGTGTGTGTGTGTGTGTGTGTGTGTGTGTGTGTGTGTGTGTGTGTGTGTGTGTGTGTGTGTGTGTGTGTGTGTGTAATGATCATCATACGTATGTGCAAGCGTTACCATTTCTGAACGAATGAGCAAGAGGTCACTCAGTACAACAGTTTGTTTTGTTTCATATGAATTTTCACTGTCGCTACTCGATTCTCACGCTTCTGCGATTTTCTTATAGTATTCAATAGTATTTTAATTCCAAAACAATATTTCGTTTCAAATGCAACGAATAGATGCACTTGCATTTGTAGTGTGATTTTAAGTATATACAGTATTATTTTATTCTTCTACCTTCTGTATTGATTACAGTACGGCAATGTCAGAGCACTGGATTAAAGAGATTTAGATAAATTATACATACCCTAGTACATATTTTATAGATCTCGTTTTATCGAACCACTACTAAAACAAACATAAAACATGCACGCACAGACACATACACAGAGACATACACAGACACGCACGCACACACACACACACGCATACACATGCACACACACACAGACACACATATATATACACTGGCGGACTGGCCAGGTTGCCAGGTTGGCTCGTTGCCCAATGGCAAGTGAACGCCAGGGGGCCCACGGTAGTATTGCAAGAACCCACAATAGCATTGCAGGGCCCACTGCAATATTTTAGGAGTCAATGCTTTGCTTTAAAAAGGTACCTGAAATCTAAGAGAAAGAATAATTTTTTTTAAATAAATAATAAATAATACAATTCAGCAAAGCATTTGTCAACCAATTCCCCATGTAATAGCGGGAAACCAAAATATACGATAGTGCAAATCAGTGGTTGTACATTCTACTAAATTTAAAGCTTAGTGTACTTATTCATGCATGCAAACATATATATGTAGACACAGACACCCAAGCATATATATATATATATATATATATATATATATACTTACACACGAATTTCTGACCAAATAATATTTGGTGTCAAAGGGTTAAAGACACATGTCAAACCAATTAGCGGTGGGTGAAGGTGGTGTGTATATATATATAAAGAATGAATAATAACAGGTAGACATCATAAAAGGGTAATTTATTCCGAGTGCTTACGAATGTTTCTACTGTAGATATACAGCCTAGTCATGCTATGTGCAAATTGGTAATTATTTGTTTGCAGAAACACAATTTTCAAATGCTGCTACTACCGTTACCTGAGAGCATTCTGCTAGCAGACCATTTTCCTAGCAGCATTTGAAAATTGAGTTTCTGCAAACAAATAATTACCAATTTGCACATAGCATGACTAGGCTGTATAACTACAGGAGAAACATTCGTAAGCACTCGGAATAAATTACCCTTTTATGATGTCTACCTGTTATTAT
>OZ024740.1:69354138-69381638 GCA_964016885.1 Eledone cirrhosa
CGTCTACACGCGTGTTGAGCAAGTACTGTGAAACAATAAATTTCAACACAGAGATAATATCCATAGGCGAAACTACAATTGTCTCTGCTGGCGCAGCTCCTGCTTCGGCAGTCCAGGTCTGCAATTCATTCACCCAGTGCCTGGCAGACAAAAAAGTGGTGCCATAAATGGGTGGTGCAACCTAACTTTGGTAACTTACTGAACCCGAGAAACGCCGGGCTTTAATGCTAGTATATATATATGACGAAGTAAGTGTGGTAAGGAACCAGATGGACCATAACGTACAAGAGTACTCGATACTATGTTTAGTAGAGTGGGTATTAGGAAAAGAATCACGACCCCGACGGCTGAGCTCCTGCCGTTTCAGAACTAGCTGTCGAAACGGCCGGAGCTCAGCCGTCGGAGTCCTGACTGCTTTCCTATATATATATTTATATATATATATATATATATATTGAGTGAGTGTGAAAGACCAAAGGTTTAACTTTGCCTTTCATCCTTTCGGGGTCGATAACATAAAGTACCAGTAATGCACTAGGTATTTGCTGGCCTTGTGCCAAATATAGAAACAATTATTTCGCAAAATACATAATATATTTTATTGGAGAAGGTAACATTTTTCCGCAAAAATTCGATTGCACTGTTTTGTTTCCACTTATGTAATTTTTGAACATGTTATTTATTCATTATAACAAGTAAATGATAGGATTCTATATTCTATATGTAGGCGAGCCCCCTTCATCTGGCAACCAATATTTTAAAACCTAGTCAGCCTCTGTATATACTGCCAATCATTATAAGTTTGAATATAACTAACATGCAAAAAAAAATATATAGGAATGGGGTAAACACAAATCACAGTCGATTCAAATATCACAGAGAGAAAGAGAGAGAAAGAGAAAGAGAGAGAGAGAGAGAGAGGAAGAGATAGAGAGAGGGAGAGAGAGAGAGAGAGAGAGAGAGAGAGAGAGAGAAAGAGAGAAAGAGAGACAGAGACAGCGAGAGAGGGGGGAGAAAGGACATGGAACAAAAATGAAACATGTATTACAGGTTAAAATGTAGTCTAGATAGATATGAAACAAAACGAGGATGTAGTGTATGGAACACCCAAATGATTTAGAAGTCAAACTTAATTTGGAGCAATAACATTAAGAAAGAGATGAAGGAACTTCAGACCAAGATCATCACCGACTATGATTCCTCCAACTAGGCCACCGAGGCAGCTACAAAAGTATAATGAAAATTGATAATTATGAACCTACTTTCAAAATCAATGTTAAAAAGATGTGGTGTCGTTCATGGTTTTCCTAGAGCTATTAGTAATATTTAGGGTCGTCTTCTGGTTATTATTGAAAGTCTCTAGATATACAAAGTACATCATTTTTTTTATTGGAGAAGGTAACATTTTTTTCCGTAAAAATTTGATTGCACTGTTTTGTTTCCACTTATGTAGTTTTCGAAAATGTCATTTATTCATTTTAAAAATTAAATGATAGCATTCTATATGTAGGTGGGCCCCCTTCATCTCCTGGCAACCAATATGTTTAGACCCAGCCCGCCACTGTATATGACGTCTACGAAACTTAATTTACATTTCATTGAGGTAAAAAAGAATGCGAAAAATGAATAATAAATAATTATAAGACAGAAGATCATGTGGAATAAGACAACAGAGTTGCAAAAACAAGCATTGACAAAGCGTCGAACTTGAGAAAATGTTGAGAAATATATTATCTTGCACCATCTGCTACGAATTGCGATCGATAAATAATAGTACTATCAATGGAAAGACAAATGCATACATTGCTTCCCTGGCCCGACCAAAGGATCGGCTCTTTTCCTTTTCTATTTTATTAACACTTAGATCATTGGGGACTTCGACTCTTTGTCTCCTTACATTTGTCTAAGACGTGTAGCAGAAAAGTGTTTGCATCATGCATAAAGGATTTGTATTAATTTAACAAAAAAATATAATATGGCGGGTATGACGAATAAATCTAATAGCACAACCATGTACGGAGTAACAAGTATGGTCATATTTATGCGTATCTATATATATATATATTTATATATGTATATATATATATATGTATATATATATCAAATTAATCTAAAGCAAGTGATCGGAGAAAAGTAAAACGCAACACATCAAATTATAACATTGTAATGGATTCTATTTCCAATTCAACAATGATTCTTCACGCCTATTGCAATTCCACAGTGAATAATATTTCGGTTAAAAGACTCGCTTCAAAACTATGAAGTACTGGGGTAGATTTCACTGCAAATCATTCTGGAGAGTGCAATGGAAACTCAGATGGTCCAGTTTGGATTGTATGTTAACGCAGATTTTTCCTTAAAATTGTCAAAGGATCTGATGGAGACTTCAATGAAATCTATAGTGAAAATGGGAGGATTATACAGTTGAAAGAATCACCGGAAGTTATTTCAAATTACAATATGTTTAACTAGAAATACAGATTAGAAATCTTGTACAAAATGTATATCATTAAATACATGAAATATTGTATGAATACGAACCAGTAATTATAATGGAAAACGCTATGAATAAAAGTCTGTGTAAGCAGACTATTATTAAAGCAATATAACATAGTTAAATAATAATTAACAGAATAAATGTATGATTTTCTAGACTTTAACTTCGACAATGCCGTAGGTTTAAAAGTACGTACAAAGATGTACAATTAGTGGAAACTAAGCTAGCTTTTGTGATAATCAATGAATACAAACGTGGCTATAGTCTAAAAGAGCAGACAATACGAATTCCGAACAAAAGAACACATAAATGTAATATCAAAACTACGAACATTGAATGAAACGAAATCTTTATTATTGATAATAGAGAGATGGATGTAGGTAATTCTACTTGAGACCTACTTCCAGCATTTATTTTCTTTTATTCAGATTGTTTTTCATTTTTTTCTATGAACCATTTGGAATCAAACAATCAGCCACTGACCTAGCTTTGATAATACAAAACTGTTTATTTGAAAGAGTATAAATTTATCTGAGACCTCAAAAGGAAGAACCATTGCTAAGCTGTACTATATGTAAACAACAGATTAATTAAGATAACGTAACTCATTTTATTAAATCCCTACAAATTCTTGAGCAGTTTCAGAAATATATTTAAAATATTAGAGGAAGTGTCCTTCATTAAAATGTGATAACGAAATGTTTAATTATCAAAATGAATTTGTCCACGTTCAAACTATAACAGACGCAAAATCTAGTATTTCTAGAATTTCCATTACCTAGTTTGCATGGGTTCTAAACTGACATCTCTTATCGCTACTCCGATACAATGCCTTGATACCTTTCCAAACGCCAGATACTATTAGTGGGTTGGGTGATAACGAAAATGCTTCTAATCTCCCGAAGAATACTTGTTTTTGAAAACTGAACTTAACTCGAGAAATAAACTATCTGTCATAAACATGCTTGCAATCCAAGTTGTCACCTACAGTTCCAATTGGAACGTTAATGGCATTAGGAGAAGAGACACCTATATCAGAAAACATTTGACCTGTAACAAAATACCAAAATCAGATGTGGATAAAATACCAAAATCAGATGTGGATAAAATACCAAAATCAGATGTGGATAAAATACCAAAATCAGATAAGGATAAAATACCAAAATCAGATGTCGACAAACGGGGATAGAAGAATGTTCTCGCTCGAGCTGCCATACAGTATATAAACCATTGGATCCGATCAATACCTTAAAACCACAAATGACTGGATGATGAAAATGGGTGCAGATCATGAACGAAAGAGGAAGATATTTTCAGTCACATAGAAAAGTAGGAGGTTTGAGTAAGAATTGTTAATACATTTTACAAATAATTGTGATTCTACAATTTAAGCCACAAAAACATCAAAGTGTTGTCAAATCATGAAGGTCAACAGAGACTGTGCACTAAAAGGGAGCAGGAACCACTGTATGGCCAGTATGTTCTCCATAGCAAAGAACCTGGTGTAGAACAAACTTTCACTTATCTGTGACTGTGGAGTTCTGAGCTAAAGGCAGAGAGTGAGGACTGTACTTTGGCTGCACACCATGCAACATACAAGCCAATTAAATAAGAAATGGAAATGACCAAAAGTGTCGATGAGCTTGTTGACACCATTGATCACATGGTATCAGGCAGCAAAGTTTTAGCTTTTCAGGAATAAAATCGGGTGTCATAAAGTGTAGCAATATTTAAACTTGGCAATGGGCAGGTTTACGGTCTGAAAACGGAGAGAAAAAGTTATAAATATCACCCACATGCAGTAACAGAAGGCGAGAAGGTAAAGAATCCTACGGGATTTCCTTATGAACTCACACTGCAATTTAGGAAAACCGCAGAATTCAAAGGAAGTTTCAAATAACAATAATAGTCCTGGGCGGCTAATAAATACAATATATGCGCTGTTTTATTTGGTGGCAAATTTCTGTCCAATTTTGCATATTTACACGCTGCAGTCGGTGAAAACATAATGATTTGTTTTCCGCAAGGGACCAGCCAAACACTACAAAAGCCATATATATTTTCCACATGGATTCAAGATGGCCAGTTTGAATGTTGAGGTGAAAGCAAAAGTCCGATGTCAACTTGGCTACTAGGTACTAATAGCTATGACAATAGGTTGAAAACACCACAGAGACAAAACCAGAAACAAAACCCCGTTTTTATGGCTACAAAATTTAACCGAGACAAAACGTTAAAACAGCAACAACAACAACACCCATTGCTCTAACACCACTATTGCCACTACACAGTCACCAGTACCACAATTACTTCACCACCGCTGCCACCACTTCTTCAGCATCAAAAAATAAAAGCATATGGATAAACTATTGCTACTACGACCGACTACCGATAATTAGTCGAGTAACAACATCTCAACATCCACCAACAAACAAAAGGAAACTTTGACATTAAATACATCACGACAGTTGTAGCAAAATATATGATAACAGCAGCAGATGAGGCAACTGTAGCAGCAACTGAAACATATACACAGTACATGAAAAATGTAAATAAGAACAACAATTATAATGCTGCTGGGTGTAATGCACTGGCTTGTGGTCTAACACAGAATAGCTTGCCATCATTTTAATGTATGAAGGCCCTTTGAGTTGTTTCAAATATCATCTTATGATGGTGTCTCGAAAAATAAATACTGGTGGATGTGGTACATCATCAACACTAACCTCATAACATATCATCAAGAATAGTATGCGTGCATAAAATAACACCAAGAATAGTATGCTCCTGGAACTAATGGTGCCCAACGCTTTTGGTTGAAGAAGTTGACATCTTTACATGAGGGGATCACACACAGCTCAAATGAATGCCATGTTAATCAACCATGCAGGGATGCCTATATGGATGACAACGGGTTGGACACTGCTCTATCAGAAGGACATTGCTAAAGGTGATCTAGTAGATAATTTTAGAGCCATATCTTGCTTGCCAATAATGTAGAAACTAATGACCGGTATCTTCTCAGAGACCGTGTATAAGTTCCTTGGGGAGAATCACGTTCTAAAGGCAGGGCAGAAAGGGTGTAAAAAGAACACCAAGGGTACAAAAGATAAATTGCTGTTTGATAAAACAATCCGAGCAGATTACGAGATGAATCACAAGTACTTAGCCATGGCATGATTGGAATATAAGAAAGCCTACGACTTGGTATCGCACAGGTGGATATTTGAGTGTCTGAAATTTACTCAAATGGCAGACAATATAATTAAATTTATTGAAAGATCGATGGTCAGCTAAAAAACAGAGTTAATTTCCTAGGGGAAACAGTTGGGCTCTGTTAACTTCACGAAGGTGTATATTTCAGGGAAACAGTTTAGCACTCCTATTTGTAATCTGTATGACCCTCCTGACTCAAGACCTGGAAAGAATGAAAATAGGATATGTGCTAAATGATATTAATATTAACCACTTGTTAGTCAGAGATAATTTAAAGTTATTTGCGAAAGAAGAGGACAAGATTGACAACTTAACATCTACTGTAAACCTGAGTAGTCGGGATATTGGAATGGAGTGTGGGATAAAATAATGTGGCGTTGTAACACTGAAACGTGGAAAATTAATAATGATTAATGGGATTGGGCTTGCAAATGGCGTGACTACCAAAGAAGTGAGAAAGGAAGGATACCAGTATTTGTAAGTATTTAAGTTAGATAAGATTAAAGAAAAAAAATGAAGGTCATGTTCAAAAATGATAATCTCGGTTTCAACTTGTCTAAATTGAATCAAAGGAATAAGATCAAGGCAACGAATACATGGGCTGTGTCACTCATGCACTATGGGGAAGGAGTTACATGAATTGGAAAGTATTGAGAGGAAAACTAGGGAAGTGATGACACAAGACTTTATATTGGAAGAAAGGAAGTAGAGGAATAATAATGTGTGTAAATTTTGACAAAAGCGAAGGAAACAACTTAGCTTGGTACATTAAAAATTAAGGGGTAACATCATGCCAAAAGTACTAGCTATCTTCAAGCTATTGATAGATTCCGTGCCCAAACTGGCAAAACCATATTGGGATCTTCTCCGAGGAAAGCGATTTTTCATGAAGCAAGGTTAACCCCAACTCACTTGTTGATAGAAGAATACAGGAAACGCGAATTGCTTATTGCTCTAGTTTAAATGAAAAAGAAAACAGCATGATGCTTGGCTTCCTCCATGAGTAGAACAATTTAAATCACTTAAAATAATGATTAAAAACACAAAAGAGGAAGCGAAAGAAATGCATAACGCTATAACACAGTCAGTCTCTTTTAACTGCTGGGTCTACTACACAGACGAGGCACATTCAGACAACGGAGCGGGTTGTGGAGTCTCTTGGTCTTTCAAAAATAATTATAGAGATATGAATTTCAGATTACATCGAAATTACACTATATTTGATGCAGCATGGATGGGAATTGCATCTACCAGTGTGAGAGAGGGGCCTTACTGAATCCATTTGTTTAAAAACTACTAACATTACCAAATATATACAAAATATCTGAGTACATGGAAGCTACGAAAATATTCAACGAACTAGGATATGTGGGATCCGTGTCAGCATATGCTGACGACGTCACCGTAATGGTGTCGAACACCAAACATATTGAGATGATCGGCACCACTCTGAAGGAGCACGCACAAGTATCGAACACCGAAAATAATGATTGCGAAGTAAACTTTTTTAACTATTCGACTGTGCTGCATGCACTGAAGGATGAAAAACATAATTGGTATTCACTGTATTTCAAATCAGACCTTAAACGTGCGCAACTTTACAACAAATTCTATCCGCGAATCTCTTGTTTATTTTCGAATACACTTCGTCCGATGAACTAATGGATAGCCAACAGTTCAATATCAGAGAATTTGAAAGTAGCGACAAGCACGGGATATTTCTTTAAGTTAGAAATATTAAGAAACGAACCAGATAACGCAAAACATTTCACTAAGCTCGATACTAACTACTGCTCTAACTCGAATGTGAAGATTAGATGGAAGCAAATATACATGAAAAAGAAACGAAACAAAATTAGTTGAATACCATTTGTTCGTAAACTGAGTTATCAAGTCAATTGAATTAGTGAACGTTTCACACGAAAATAGTTCAATAAATGTTTTTCTTTATTTCTTTATGCTAGTAACTGCAATGAAACATTGACAGGCAGCTTAGCTTTGTCAAGAATGTAATTAGGCAGTTTAGACAGTAGTACACACTAAACCACCAGCTTATTGTTTCATCTCGAAACAAAAAATAATAATAAATAATCCCCTTCTTCTTCCACCAATTTTATCTCTATTACTACCCCTGCCAAGAATAAAACTGAAATTATGTAGTCCATTGTGTGAAGATATTTCTTTTTGACACAATGCCAAGTCTGTAAACACAGACGACATTGTTAATATTATTATTATTATTTATTTTATTCTTTTGTTGTTGTTGTTGTTTTTTGGTTTGCCAGTGGGAATCTGCTTCTCATTCAATTATTGATGCATTACCAATGGTACTATACAATTAATGCATGGTGGTATCGCCATCAAAGACAAATTAAGGAGACTGACCTCGCTCCAGAGGGACTGTCATATTAGCCTTTTGATTAGTCAGATATTGGTCAAATAGTTGAAGCATATTGTCATCCAAATACCGGCGACCATTTCCGTAGTGAGTTGGCTTTATTATTTGTTACAAGGACTAATCTTTTATAGGCTTCACTTGCAAGTCGGTACGATCAGAAGAGTCATGTAATTAGTAAGAAATCAAAGTTATTAGATACGTCAACAGTGTAGATGAGAGAAAGCAATTTTATTAACAATATATGATAAACGCAAAAATGATATTGTAGAAATTCTTGACCAGAATTTGCTAAGAGAATTTAATGACTGTGGGACAAATAACTGACTCAAGTAAAAAGATGCTAATTCTATGGAATTCTTTTAATGAATGAATTTCTCTCGATAATTCGAATGATGTTCGGGTGCGTAAACATATAATGGCATTTGAACAAACGATCCCAAAGAGGCTGAAATGAAGTGGAATCGCAATAGTAAACATCATGAACATAAACTGAACCCGATACAACTCCTTTGATCAAGTGAGTAGCATTTTATAATAAATCATGGTCAAGTGAATATAAAACTGAGCTACTAAGTCATGAATCCCAAATTCCTAACATCTTAAGTGGTTTTACAGCAGACTGCTGAGGAAAATTGTGGAGAAATTATCGGCAAGTTATTTGTATCTTGCCCTGGATTAGACTTAGTCAATATCTATTTTAAGTTAAAGAATTCATAATTAAGCAGCATCATTAGAGATAAATTTGATTCACAGTGGGATTTTCCTTCATAACATTTAGATCTGGCCGAATCATAAAGTTTAGAATTTGGTTCCACAGCATGACAAATTGAACAAGACTCGTTTATCATGGCGTGGGTTTGATCTATGCCTTATTAAGGAAAGTGGATAGACGTAAAATATTTGGAAACCCACTGGATGGACTGTGTCTGTAAATCAAATACCCAGCCTTGTCACTCATTATATCACGATGAATACCCTTGAAAATTACATTAAACTTCCTTTTGTCTGCTGAATATTCTGCCACTAGGTCGTGAATTTAATGAGAGGGCTGTTTAGTTTACTGAACACCGGTAACGCTGCTAGATGAAAGGGAGAGAGATACGGTTGTATTTAGATTTTCATGTGTATGATCACTACATTAATAATATTCATTTCTAATAGAATTTTAATTTCTTACTGTACATAGTATCTTATCAACCGGTAAGAGTTTCAATCGTTAAATAATATGATGTTAATAAAAAATTATTCCCCAATATTTTCTATGATTTTTTTCAAAAAACCTTAAGTAGATCGACTTATGTCTAGATTGACTAGCTACGAATATAGAGTATTTATTTCTATAGTGATAACGCTTGTGTCATAGACGTCTCTTGATAACTTATTCGGCCAGTCGTAACTTCTGTTTGTGTTGTTAATCTATTCGGCCAGTCGTAACTTCTTTAAAACATATCTACGATGTTGTTGTGTAACCTTATGGCAGCTCTGATTGAACATACTTATATGCAAATATCTTCCTGCCGTTACATACACATGAACACACACAAACATATACGCACACACAGTTGTATATATACATAAATATACATACATAAAAAGGGTAAAGACCCCCTTCAGTCACTAATGACCATGGGATTTGCACCTAGGAAGCTCCCGTCCGAGGCACAAGTCCGAGCAAGGTTGTTTGTGGAAAACCACAGTCGCCCATGCATATCAATCTGCCCTCTTCCACAAGGGAAAGTCAAAGGAGGATACAGTTTGGTACCAGTGACGTCGCAACTCATTTCTACAGCTGAATAAACTGGATCAACGTGAAATATAGTGTCTTGCTCAAGAACACAACGCAAAGCTGGGTTCGTAATCGAATTCACAAACTCACAATTGTAAGCCCGACGCACTAACCATTAATCCATGCGCCTTCACATACACCTATACACACACGCACACGCACACGCGCACCCCCCCCCCCCACACACACACACACACACATACACACATATATATATATAGTTTCAGAAGATCCCGTTAAGGGTGAAAGCAGCAATTATTTGCTTAAACTTTAATCTGTTATTTTAATAAATATATATATATATATTAGTTTTGCGAGGTTTTTTATATGAAATCGTGTGTCGAAACAAATATTGTTATACTGGGGGAGGGTCATATTTGTGTAATATTGCCAGAATTAATAACGGAGCACACTCGCTGTTTGGTTGGTTTTCGATAAAAATGGCGTAGACATACAATGTAACGGGAGGAAATAATAGCACCACTGACGGTGTTGCAGATGTGCAACGAAAGAACTTTGATAAACTATATATATGTGTTTGTGTCTATATTGTATCTGCATTATATTTGACCGTCGGTCAGTCAATGGCAACATTGAGGACCGAATAAATAAGATTACCGATATAAAAGACACAGAAGCTAAAAGCGAAAACCAACTAAACAGTGAGTGTGTTCTGTTATTAATTCTGGCAATATTACACAAATATGACCCTCCCCAAGTATAACAATATATATATATATATATATACACACACACACACACACACCCATATATATATATATATATATATATATAGTAATAGTGTCAGAAGAACCCGTAAAGGGTGAAAGCACCGATTATTTGCTTAATCTTTAATCTGTTGTTTTAATATATACAGGATTCCTGATGATTTCTAATGAATGAAACAGTTCTAGTCCTGTAGAATCTCATCTATATTATAACTTTTATACTCTGCTATGTATTGAGTACCTTACTTACTGTGGTTACCTCCGATTCAACCCGGAATAACGTATATATATATATATATATATATATATATATATATATATAATGGAAACATTTGAACAGGGACAAAACAGAGAGGCAGTACAACGAATGTTTATTAATTTCACGCTCTGGAGAGTGGGGTGTTGGTGGGGGTCGACCTTTCGGGCATAAGCCCTTCCTCAGGTGAGAAGTGTGTGGAAACAGAGTTCAAAGGGTGTGTAGGGGAGTGGTGGAGAGACATATAGCGAAAGGAAACGGTGCGAATGAAAAAATAAAAAATAAAGATAAAAATAAAAATAAAGCATGATCAAAATACAAGGAATGAGATAAATTTAAAAATAAAGGCATGACCAAAATAAACTGAAATTAAAAGGGGGGTAAACAGGTGGTGGAAGGGTGTGGAGTGTGTAGGGGTGGTGGCCGGTGGAGTGGGGAGAGGGAGACGGGGTGTCCGAGCGGGGAGGGCTGAAGGTGGTGTGTGTGTGTGTAGGTGTGCGTTTGTGTGTGTGTGTATGTGAAAGTAAGGGTTGGGGGAAGAACGGGGTTGCATGTTCAGGAAGAGGTGTGGGGGGTCGTAGTGTCTGTGCGTGTGTGGATAGAGGGGTGGGGGGAGAGGAATCAGGAGGCTGAGGGTGTAAATATGTGGTGGAAAGCACGTGTGTGTGAGGTTTAAGCGTGATGTGGGTGTAGGTGGCGTGTAAAGAAAAACATTTTTTTGGGGGTGTGTGTGTGTGTGCATAGGTGATTACGTAAGAGGATGGTTGAAAAGTTGGTAAATTCCGAAGATGTTTAGTGGATTGGTTGCTGGTCAATTTCTGCGTGTGGGTATTCCATGAAGCGATGGTCGGAAGAGGAGAGATGTGGGGTGCGCGCGCAACAGGAAGTGGTCAGCAGTCGGAGTGCTGTGGTCTGTTTGTGCTGGGAGGTGGTCAGAGGGCATAGCAGCAGTCGGTGGAATGGTAAAGGGGCGAGGATGGTTAGGTGTGAAAGTTGGAGTGAGGAGGGTGTGTGTGTGTGTGTATTAGTAGGGGTGTTAGTGGGATGAGTGAATGTGGAGCGAGGGTGTGGGTGGAGCGGGGAGAGAAGGGTGTGTGTGGTTCTATGGAGGGAGTGTGGTGTACTGGTGTGTGTGTAGTTTAATGAAGAGGTGTTAGTGGGTGTTAGTATACGGGAGGTGGGGAGGGGTTGAATGCAGGTGTGAGTGGGGGTTAGTGGTGGTAGGGTGTGTAGAATTGGTGGTGTACGAGGGTGTGTGGGTGCGTGTGCGTGGGGTTGGGGGTGTTGGTGATGTTAGTTGCGTGTGGGGTGGGTGGTGTAAGTGGATGCGTGTGTTCGTGTGCTTGGGGTTAGGGGGTGTTAGTGAGGTTAGTTGCGGACTGGTGGGATGGAGGTGTGGGGATGAGAGGTGTGGGGGTGAGGGTTAGTGGTGGTAGTAGGGGGTGTGTTTAGTGTAAGCGCGTGTATATATGTGCCGGTGGGTGTGTGCGTGTCATAAGGAGGGGGGAGGAGGAGAAGAGGGGAGGGAAAGGATGTTAGTATGTTAGTTGGGGAAGGGTGGTCAGATGAGGGGTGGAGTGGAGGTGTTAGTATTGTTAGTTGTGGGGTGGGTGGTGAAAAGGAGGGGTGTGTTAGTGGTGTTAGTGGGGGATAAGTGTGGGGGGAGGGGGGCGGTAGAAGGCTAAAGGAATAAGGGTGGGGAGTTCAGGCCGGGGGGGAGTGTGGGTCTGTAAGATGAAGATAGTTCGTTGTTCGACCGTAAGGCGATTGGCTGGTATTCCGTGGCACTGGAGTAGGCCACAGACTGTGAGATGGCGTGCGGAATGTCCAGGGCCACCAAAGTGGCGGGCGATGGGGAACTGCCCCCGAGACGAATATCCCGGAGGTGCTCCGTGACTCGGTCCGCCAGACGACGTCCCGTCTGTCCGACATAAATCCGTAGACTAGGTTGGAGGAGGTGCAGCGGAAGGCATGGCGGACAGAGAGAGAGTGGCCGTTGGGACCCTGGAAGGTGGTGGCGTTGGTGATGTGGGGACAGGTGTTGCAGCGGGGCCTAGAACAGGGAAAGGAATCGGGGGGGGGAGCGTGGGTTGGGGGTAGGGAGCTGTGGACGAGGAGGGTGCGAAGATTGCGTGCGCGTTTGAAGGAGGGGAGTGGTGGGGTTGGGAAGATATAGGAGGTGGAGGGGTCGGACTGGAGGCGTCGGAAGAGGCGGCGGATGGTGCGGTGGAGGGTGCGGTGGAGGGGTGGTAGGTGATGGGGAAGGGGAGATGGTGGGTGGGTGTGCGGTGGCGTGGGGTGAGGGTGGTGGAGCGGCGGACAGCACGGGCGCGGGTGAGAGCGGTGTGGACGAGTGAGGGGGGTAACCTCTGCGGATGAAATGGCTGACTAGGGAAAGGGCCTGGGACTCAAAGTCTGCATCACGGCTACAGAAGCGGCGGATCCTGAGAAGTTGGGAGTAGGGAATGGAGTGTTTAGTGTGGGTGGGGTGGGAAGAGGTGAAGTCGAGGTAAGAGTGGGAGTCGGTGGGTTTGAAGAAGGCGGAGGTGACGAGGTAGTGGTGGGAGGGGTCGAAGGCGACGGAGATATCTAAGAAGTGGACGTGGGTGGTGGAGATAGAGGTGGTGAAGTGGAGGGAGGGGTGGAAGGAGCAGAAGAAGGAGAGAAAGGAGTCGAGCTGTTCTCGGGTGAGGGTCGTGGCTCCGATACAGTCGTCAATGTAACGACCGTACAGTTCGGGCGTGGGGCCGGTGTACTGGGCAAAGATTTGGGCCTCAACATGGCCAACAAAAAGGTTGGCATAGTACCCATGGCTACCCCCGTGACCTGTTGGTAAAACTCACCCGAGAAGGATAAACAATTCAGGGTGAGGACCTGCTCGGCGAGGCGAAGGAGGGTGGGGGTGGAGGGAATGAGGGAGGGGCGAAGGTCGAGGTAGTGTTTGAGGACGCGAAGGCCGTCGGCGTGGGGGCTGACTGTATAGAGGGACTTGATGTCTAGGGTGAAGAGGAAGGGCTGTGGGCCGGGTGTGTAGGTGAAGGAGTCGAAAAGGCGCAGGGCGTGGTTGGTGTCGGAGATGTGGGAGGGGAGGGTGGTGACAAGGGGGGCGAGGAGGGAGTCGAGAAAGGCGGAGATGAGTTCGGTGGGGTAGTTGCAAGCGGAGACGATGGGGCGGCCGGGTTTGTCGGGTTTGTGGAGTTTGGGGAGGAAGTAGATGGTGGGGGTGCGGGGGGTGCGGACAATGAGGTGGGAGGCGGTGGGGGGGGGGGGGGATAAGGTCTTTGATGGTGGAGGAGACTTGTTGTTGGTAGAGGGGGGTGGGATCGGAGGGTAGAGGGTGGTAAAAGAGGGGGTTACAGAGCTGCCTGAGGGCTTCGGCCGTGTAGAGGTCCGCGCGCCACACCACTACGGCGCCTCCCTTGTCCGCCGGTTTGATGATGATGTCATCTCGGCTACGGAGGGAGCGGAGAGCGAGGAGTTCGCCCCATGAGATATTGTACCGTTTGTGACGGTGGCGGAAGTCGAAACGATTTACTGCGCTACGGCTGGCATCGACGAAGGCGTCCAGGGTGCTAAATTGCCCTGGGGCCGGCGTCCAAGAAGATGGTCGTCGGCCCAGGGCGAGAAACGGGTCTGGGGCGTCCGGAGCCGGTGGCGTTCGGCCTAAATGTGCCTGTAGCTTAGTGCGACGCAGGGGAGGGTCATATTTGTGTATATTGCCAGAATTAATAACAGAACACACTCACTGTTTGGTTGGTTTGCGCTTTTCGCTTTTGTGTCCTTTATATCGGTAAGTTAATTTATTCGGTTCTCAATGTTGCCATTGACTGACCAACGGTCAAATATAATACAGATACAATATAGACACAAACATATCTATATAGTTTATCAAAGTTCTTTCGTTGCACATCTGCACATCTGTACATCTGCAACATCGTCAATATTTGTTTCGACACACGATTTCATATCAAAATCCTCGCAAAACTAATTCATCGCCGTTATATATATATATATATATATATATATATATATATATATATACATATATATATATATACATATAAGGTTTGCCATTACCCAATGTAAAATTCTTTACATAACATTATCGGTTTTCATTTGAGTGACGTTTTGCTGCTCTTTCTAATAAGTTTTGAGATCACATAATGCTCTGTCATCAACTCGTAAAAGAGCGTCAGTTAGATAAGTAATTCTGTTGTATTTACTATTAGGTGTAGGAAAAAACATAAACATTTTATGCTTATTAAATTTACTTTTACTTTTATTCGGTGTCAAGAACATAAATGTTAGTAATACATTAGAGTTACTTTACATGAATATATGTTTCTTCTATAAATGTTATGCATCCATCTTGTCTTCAGAAATTTATCAGTTTTAGTATTCCACGAAGAGTTAGTAACTCCCATTGTAATTACTATTCTCATTCACGTTGATGATATATTAGAATCGGTAGTTTAATCAAAGAATGAACGAACTTAATTGATTTCCTGCATACTGATGAACGTGACATATAAGAACTGAGTAAAAAAGGAAAACAGTGGGACTGAGAAAAGTCTGGCTTAAAGGCTTGGGCATTAAATTATGGTTGTAATAGATTTAATTTCAGTCGACATCAATGTCTTTTCTGGTGGCTTAGTTTAACTTTTAATAAAATTACTCTTTTAATCCAATAATACTATTCGTTGTCGTTACACTTAAAGTTGAAGTCAGTGGGGACGGAGATATTTCTATTAAATTATTACATTCCCTCAGAAGTTGTGAAAAGCAGGAAAACCACGAAAAAGTTTTAAAGTATAAAAAAGATTTCAGTATGATTGATGAGACGGGAAAGTAAATGGTTTCCTTCTTTGTAGCCTGACAGCAAAACGAAACAATTACTCACCAGTTATTTTAGCTATTCTACGCAAGAGAAAATAATCTCAATTTTACCTTCATAACGGAACATAAAATGGCGTCTATTTGTTTTCAGAGCCACATCGGTCGTATGGAGTGTTATATAAGTTTCTATATTAAGAACGCTATCTTTATGGATAATCAAGAAAACATTATTTGTTGCAGTCGTTCATTTCTCTTAAATTGGATATTAATCTAATTTACCCTTTTCCCATAGAGTATCGCATTATTTTTATCTAAATCGATACGTTAATAAGGATTTTTATTATTCATTAATTTACTAGTTTAAGAAAACTGTTTAAGAATGTTAATTAAACTCACAAAAACGTCACATAAAATATAACATCAAAGCCTATTATCGCTTTCCTGGACAGCTAATCAGTTCTCATAATGATACACACCTCTGTTGATCTGCGCATTGCGAAAATTGAATTTTCTGTATTGAGATTACTTTTCAAAGACCTTAAGGACCAGCAGGAATCACAAGAAAACGTTAGAACATTACAGAATATATTATTAAATCCAAATGTCCGTTTCAAATAATCTTTATTTTTACATTGTTGTTCACTTTCCGAAAATAACTAGTTTCCTTGAATCAATTTCCTTAAATAGCAAGGAGGAAAGAATTGTGTATCACATAAACTACTGTTCGTCTTAAAAGACAGAATTCAATATACCACGAGATTTAGAAAACTATATTTTTGTGTACGCTGATGCAAGAAGATATACGAATCCCTGCGGGATATAATTGCATGAGAAAACCTTATTATTGCTTTTTACATGAAAAAGAAACATCTGTAAACAAAATAACAAAGAACATCACAACTGTTTAGCAATCGTAAGTGTGAGAATAAAATAAGCCGTCCATTTAATTCTCATTTTCCAAGGAGAATGTATCATCTATTCTAATAAACAAGTAATACCCTATAAAGCGATCCGGCAAAATAGACTTGCTTTTAATACACAAATAAATAACAGACTGCTGTGATTATATAATTCTGGTCGTGTAATTTTGTCGAAGATTCAACAATAAATGGAGACTTCTTGGTAGCTTACAGATTGTCTGCAAACAGACTAAAACCAAATGTTAATTTCACAGTGCACTGTAATATTTCTATTGCCAGGTTTGTACAGAAAATTGCTTGTCACGCTCGTTAACATATCGTAAATGCATTAAGAAATGATTGGATTAATAGCGCAATGTAACCAACGGTGCATTTCAGCAGAACACACGCACACACACACACACACACACATATACACACACACACACACACACGCACGCGGACACACTCACACACACACCTATATATATATATATGGCGTGGCGGCAAACGAAAAGAAATATAAAAAATATGCGAAACAAATTAACATAACAACCCATTTTTCTTTTTCGCCACACGTGTGCAGTGTTATTTCAAGCATAAAGATGTTATTGCATAGTATTGAAATATGGGACAATATATATATATATATATATTGTCCCATATTTCAATACTATGCAATAACATCTATATATATATATATATATATATATATATATATTGTCCCGTATTTCAATACTATGCAATGAAATACAATGTATAATGAAATAAATATGGTTTTATAAATATAGTTTCCATTTGTTAATATCCTATTTTTACTCCAAATATTTGTTGAGTGCTTTATATCAGTTATAAAAATATTTGCTTGTTGTATCCCAACAATTTAAATAGAACTTTACATATATATATATATATATATATATATATATATATATATATATAAGAAATCTTGCAAAACAAATAAAAAACGAAGTATATATATATATATATATATATATACTTCGTTTTTTAATTTGTTTTGCAAGATTTCTTATCTGAAAACATGTGTTGAAACATATTTCTATACTTTGGGAGGGTCATGCTGGCAATAAAAACACACGCACCTTTTCGTTTTTTACTTCAATTTATTATATATTTCCGGTTGTTTGTTTGGTTGGTTGGTTCGATTTCGGAAGGTTGTTTATATATTGTCAAAGCTCTTTTGTCACACATTCTGTGACCACCTCAGTGATTGGGTTTTTAGTTTGTGTCCCTCCTTTGTTTTGTCATATATATATATATAATGAAGAAAATTATTTCTTTTAGGAGGACTAGGAAAATGATAAATGGACTGTAAAATTTAGTTTAAACGATAATGTTTGTGCGTTACCTGGTATTTATTTGATTTCCGTGCCAATATCTTGTGACTTAAAAATCCCTTCCTCAGAAACAAATAGCAAAGTACCAAGACTGGAACATTATGCTCAGATATTTCCCCGCACACTGAGGAATTTATTTTTAAATTTCGAAATATAAGGACGGTAAACATTTATAAATAACAGCTAACACAACATATTCGGAGCCTTCATTTAAACTCAGTTTTAGAGTCAATTTCAGATTGTCTTAGCATTCTTAAAGGAAATCATTTTCTACATTAAACACTATACACCAGGATTACCCAAACACTTCGAATCGCGGAACACTTTTTGGTTCGGAAACCTTTGGAAGGCCCCAAAGTCTAATACTGTTATATAGTCGTAATATAAATATACTCCTCTACCTTAACGGAACCCTAGACACTTGTTTGTGGAACACTTGGGTCCCGCGGAATCCACTTTCATAACCATTGATATACACTATACACAATGCTTCAAGCAAACTAACACATTTTAGTCTGTACGTGTGTATGTGTGTATGCATGTATATATATAGATGCACGTATGGTATGTATATATATATATATATATATATACAAAGATCGCAATTAAGAGTATTCCGCAGTTCACTGTAATAATAATAATAGTATTAGCTCAAAGAAGAATAGAGAATTTTCTTCTGAGCTCAAATGCAAATATCTTACACAAAGAGAAGTGTGTTACACAGTGAGATGTGTGTAAAGAATTATTACATGTGAGTTTTACCGTTACTGTATAGAGAACAATATCTACAGGTTTAGCAATTAAATAGAAAAAAAGTAAGTCAGAATCAAATGTCTGAATTAGAGTTTTAAATTACCAACCTTATAACTATAAGTTTGCTGATACGAATCTCGCTTCGTTTCTCTTTACACACATCTCACTGTGTAACACACTTCTCTTTGTGTAAGATATATATATATATATATATATATATATATATATATATATATATATATATATATATATATATATATATATAACGAAGGAAATGTGGTAAGGAACCAGGTGGACCATAACGCACCAAAGTACTCAATACTTGAGGTAGTAGAGTGGGTAATAGGAACCAGTAAGACCCCGACAGCTGAGCTCAAGCCGTCGACTGTCACCTCATATCATGAACCTGAAGATTGCGACAGCATGAAAGTACTTGTTCAATTAACACTTAGAATTTAATATTCTATCATACTATCTCATTATAATACCATTATATATATTTTAAAGGATTGTAAATAAAACGAGTAAATCAGACAAAGTTGGAATTCCTCTTATTAATATAATCTTCTATACACAATCATATACACCCGTGTATATTTACCTATCTATATCTATATATATATATATATATATATATATATGGTTATATTTGGGGAAGGTGATTCTGCTATAATATTCCCAGAAATAATAATAAAACCCACTCACTGTTTAGTTTGGATTACCTTTCGCTTCTGACATAACATATATATGTATATATGTTATGTCAGGTGGCTCTCGAGTGCTACTGGTAACATGTAACCCAGTAGAACCTGTCTGATGGTCGGGTCGTCGGTGACTAAAGCAGCAACCCCATCAAGCTTGCTTGGTGAGGAGGGTGATGTTTGGACACCCTGCGGGATGAAATACAGGACCCGACAAAGGGCGGAGGAACTCACCAGAGTCAATGGCCATCCAAATAGTACTTTTTGTTCACCTGGGAGTGAAAAGCCCCCGGTTGTTGTCACAACATCTTCCTAAGAGAGGTTACTCTGGAAAAATAAGAAACCTGCGGCGTCGGAAGCAGCCAATGGTGTTGACGGGTTCTCCTTCTCGGGTAGGGTTTTTGATGCTCAGAGATAGGGATTGGTCGAGTGCAAGGCCTTTTCCCATTTAAAAAACCTTCGAAGCACAGGCATTGCTTGTTTAGGATATGTTACAGGTTCTTGTGGCTGGCCGTAGCCTAAAAGTGCACCATTTTCTGTAATCTTATATATATGTCTGTATGTATGTATGTGAATGTGTATATGTATGTATGAATGTATGTATGAATGTATGTATGTATGAATGTATGTGTGAATGTATGTATGTATGTATGTACAACTTGTACTACTATAGTGACAATTAATGAAGAGGCCTTTTTCTGTTTTGTTTCATTGTGGCTGCTCTGTCATATTTCTCTCCTTTTTAGCCGAACTTTTTTCTCGCAATCCCTCGCCCGCTTTGTCCCTCTCTCACCATCCACTCAATCTCCCTCTTTTATATATATATATATATAGAGAGAGAGAGAGAGATATGTGATGTGTGTATATATACACATAGATATATATATGTGTGTGTGTGTGCGTGTGTGTGTATGTGCGTGTGTCTGTCTGTGCGTGAGCGTGTGTGTATAAATATATGCGTGCTCGCACGTTTAAATGTTGATTGTCGCTGAATGAAAAAAAAGAACACTCAATAAATGTTGTATGCTATATGGTTTATTTAAACTGATGTCCAAGATCGTGACTCGTGTTTCAATCAATCCAATCACTATGATGCTAATTGATATTAATCGATTTATCGATATCGCCGCAATTTTAAATGTTATAGGAGCTGGCATCCATATATATATATATATATATATTTACATATATGTATATATGTATATATATATATATTTACATATATGTATATATATATATATATATATTTACATATATATATATATATATATATATATATATATATATATATATATATATATATATATATATATATATATATATAGTTGTTATATAGTAAGGTGTATTATTGGTTGTGTCAAACAGTCCAATACATTTTTGTTAGCAATATTAAGTTCCCCACGCTTTCACGACACATGTTTCAATAAGAGATAGATCGATCGTGTAGCCATGATCGATTATCACTGATCTTGTCATATCAAGGATTTGAAGACAATTCATTTTCACCTGACGAGATCAGTGATAATCGATCATGGCTACACGATCGATCTATCTCTTATTGAAACATGTGTCGTGATTAAAATGATTGGAAATTTATACCATGTCTTCGGATCTTTATTTTGATATATATATAGGTATATATATATATATATATATTTGATTTATTTACTGTACTTGTTTATTTCTGTATATGATTTTTTGCCTGTGTTTTTACGATTTTATTTCTTTCTATGATTTTTTGTCCACGATTGCCTGTGTTTTTACGTTTATGATTTTTTTGTCTTTGATTTTCCTGTGTATACTCTCCCCTCCTTACGTTTTTCTGTTTCATTTTCCCTTCCCCGTCTCTGCCTATCCTTCGCACTCACTCCTTCGTTCAACACCACCCCGCTTCACACACCTGCTTTCTCATCCCTCCCCCTGCTTTCACCCAACGCCCACCATGGCCAGCCTGAGATCCTTTCTCTACCAACTACACACTAGCCTCAAACTTTTCCTCAACCCCTCCTCCCACCCTGCTATCTCCCCTCTGCACTTCAACTCTCCTACCTTCTCTTCGCCAAAACCCGGCACCCCAGCCACATCCATTTCCTCAGCCACTGCCTCCGCCTCCACCTTATCCCCCTCGGCTTCCGTCTACACTTCCACACTTCCCCCCCCGCTTCCCCCTCCACCCAACGTATCCTCATGCCTCCTAATGCGCAACTCCATCTGCGCCTCCCGCTCCACCCTCCGCAAACTTGACCACGAACTGACCCCCACCCTCCTCCGCCTTAACTCCACCTGCTACCCCCTCCTCGCCCACGCCATCCTCCTATTCATCCAAAAGCTCAACCACGACCTCTTCTCCTTCCTCACCTCCACCAAAGCCCGCAAGCTACACTCACTCCTCCCAACCAACCCCATACACCACCACCCGCCCATCCCTATGAGCCCCCCACACCCATCCCCACCATTCTCCACCCCTCCCTCGACCCACACCCCTACCCAATGTCCACCCTCCACCTCACCCCTCACCACACCTCCCTTCCCGCGTCACACACCCAAACCCCACCACTTGTTGTCACCATACCCCCTGACCTCCCCCTCTCCGCACCTGAGCGTTCACTCCTTAGTAGAGGCCTTCGCTTCATACCCCACACTCCACACAGCGACGAGTTCCGCACCCGAACGGAAGTCGATCGATTCATGCGACGCACGAAGATACAGGCACATTTCGGCCGAACGCCATCGGCTCCGAACGCCCCAGACCCGTTTCTCGCCCTGGGTCGACGACCATCTTCTTGGAGGCCGGCCCCAGGGCAATTTAGCACCCTGGACGCGTTCGTCGATGCCAGCCGTAGCGCCGTAAATCGTTTCAATTTCCGCCACCGTTCCAAACGGAATAACATCACACGGGGCGAACTCCTCGTTCTCCGCTCCCTCCGTAGCCGAGATGACATCGTCATCAAACCGGCGGACAAGGGAGGTGCCGTGGTGGTGTGGCGCGCGGACCTCTACACGGCCGAAGCCCTCAGGCAGCTCCGTAACCCCCTCTTCTACCGCCCTCTACCCTCCGATCCCACACCCCTCTAACAACAACAAGTTTCATACACCATCCAACCTTGTCTCCTCCTCCCTCCTCCCCCCGCTTCCCACCTCATCGTCCGAATCCCCACACCCCCACCATCTACTGCCTCCCCAAACTCCACAAACCCGACAACCCCGGCCGCCCCATCGTCTTCGCGTGCAACTGCCCCAGCGAACTCATCTCCGCCTTTCTCGACTCCATACTCTCCCCCCTTGTCACCACCCTCCCCTCCCACATCTCTGACACCAACCACGCCATGCGCCTTTTCGACTCCTTCACCTACGCACCCGGCCCACAGCCCTTCCTCTTCACCCTAGACATCAAGTCCCTCTATACCGTCATCCCCCACACCGACGGCCTACGCGCCCTCCAACCCTTCCTCGACCTTCGCCCCTCCCCCATCCCCTCCACTCCCACCCTTTTTCGCCTCGCCCAGCTGGTCCTCACCCTCAACTGTTTCTTCTTCTCGGGTGAGTTTTACCAACAGGTCACGGGGGTAGCCATGGGTACAAGAATGGGCCCAAACTATGCCAACCTTTTTGTTGGCAATGTTGAGGCCCAAATCTTTGCCCAGCACACCGGCCCCACGCCCGAACTGTACGGTCGTTACATCGACGACTGTATTGGAGCCACGACCCTCACCCGAGAACAGCTCGACTCCTTTCTCTCCTTCTTCTGCTCCTTCCACCCCTCCCTCCACTTTACCACCTCCATCTCCACCACCCACGTCCACTTCTTAGACATCTACGTGGCGTTCGACCCCTCCTACCACTCCCTCGTCACCTCCGCCTTCTTCAAACCCACCGACTCCCACTCCTACCTCGACTTCACCTCTTCCCACCCCACACACACTAAACACTCCATTCCCTACTCCCAACTTCTCAGGATCCGCCGCCTCTGTAGCCGAGATGCTGACTTTGAGTCCTAGGCCCTTTCTCTAGTCAGCCATTTCATCCGCAGAGGTTACCCCCCTCTCTCGTCCACACCGCTCTCACCCGCGCCTGTGCTGTCCACCTCTCCACCACCCTCACCCCACGCCACCGCACACCCAACCACCGACTCCCCTTCCCCATCACCTACCACCCCTCCACCATACCCCTCCACCGCACCATCCTCCGCCTCTTCCGACGCCTCCAGTCCGACCCCTCCACCTCCCACATCTTCCCAGCCCCACCACTCCCCTCCTTCAAACGCGCACGCAATCTCCGCACCCTCCTCGTCCACAGCTCCCTACCACCCAACCCACGCTCTCTTCCCCCTCCCCCGATTCCTTTCCCTGTTCTAGGCCCCGCTGCAACACCTGTCCCCACATCACCAACACCACCACCTTCCATGGTCCCAACGGCCACTCTCTCTCTGTCCGGCATGCCTTCCGCTGCACCTCCTCCAACCTAGTCTACGGACTTACGTCGGACAGACTGGTCGTCGCCTGGCGGACAGATTTACTGAGCACCTCCGGGATATTCGTCTCGGTGGTAGTTCCCCCATCGCCCGCCACTTTGGTGCCCCTGGACATTCCGCACACCACCTCACAGTCTGTGGCCTACTCCAATGCCAAGGAACACCCGCCAATCTCCTAACGGTCGAAAAACGAACCATCTTCACCCTACAGACCCACACTCCTCCCGGCCGGAACTACCCGCCCTTATTCCTCTAGGCTTCGACCGCCCCCTCCCCCCACTCATATCCTCCACTAAAACCACTAACACCCCCCCTCTTTTTCACCGCCCACCCCACAACTAACAATACTAACACCTCCACCCCACATCCGACCACCCTTCCCCAACTAACATACTAACATCCCTCCCTTCTTCCCCCCCCCGTATCACACGCACACACCCACCGGTACATATATACACGCGCTCACACTAAACACACACCCTACTACCACCACTAACCCTCACCCCCACACATCCACCCCACCACCACGCAACTAATATCACTAACACCCCCTGACCCCAAGCACACGAACACACACACCCACTTACACCAGCCACTCTACACTCGACTAACATCACTAACACACCCCAACCCTACGCACACGAACACACACACCCTCTTACACCACCCACTCTACACACCCTACCACCACTGATCCCCACTCACACCCGCATTCAACCCTTTCTCCACCTCCAGTATACTAACACCCACTAACACCCCCTTCACCACACACACACACCAGTACACTACACTCCCTCCATCGTCCCCCACACCCTTCTCTCCCCGCTTCACCCACACCCTTTCTCAAACACTCACACATCTCACTAACACCTCTACTAATACACACACACACCCTCCCTACTCCAACTTTCACACCTACCCATCCTCTCCCCTGTCCACCGCACATCCGCACACACTGACACACCGACTTTCTTCACTTACCATTCTACCCTACCGCTGCTATGCCTCTCTGACCACCTCCCCGCACACACAGACACACAACCCTCCTCCTGCCTTAACCCTCTGACCACTTCCTGTTTGCGCGTGCACCCCTCTTCCGACGAATCTCGTCACGGATTACACATATGTGAACCTTGATCCCGAGAATCAACCGCATCCCAAGGATTTTACTCAGCATTCCACCACATCCTTTTACGGAATTACCTTTACGACTCACCCCAGACATACAACCAAAAACATTTTTTCCCACACGCCACCTACATCCACAACACGCATAAACACCACACACACACGTGCGTACCACCACATATTTACACATTCAGCCTCCGGAATCGTCTCCCCCCCCCACCCCTCTATCCACACACGCACACACACTCCGACCTACACCCCACCCCACACACACCTCTTCCTGAACATGCAACCCCATTCTTCCCACAACCCTTGCTTTCACATACACACACACACACACACACACACACGTACACCTACACACACACACACACACACACACACACACACGTACACCTACATACACACACCACCTTCAGCCCTCCCCGCTCGGACACTCCGCCTCCCTCTCCCCACTCCACCCGCCATCACCCTACACGCCCCACACCCTTCCACCACCTGTTTTACCCCATTTTAATTTTATTTTCATCATGCCTTTATTTTTAATTTCATTTTTAATTTCATTTGCACCGTTTCCTCTCACCCCCTTTTTGCTATATGCCTCTCCACCACTCCCCTACACACCCTTTGAACTCTCTTCCCACACACCTTTCACCTGAAGAAGGGCTTATGCCCGAAACGTCGTTCCCCACCACCACCCCACTCTCAAGAGCGTGAAATTAATAAACCTTTGTTCGTACTGCCTCTCTGTTTTGTTCCCGTTCAATTTTTCACTATTTATATATATATATATATATATATATATATATATATATATAAGAATTAAAATACTAGAGTGTGTTGGAGTTAAACACCCTCTTCGTATTATATAAATGACAGTAGAGGTATAGCTCAATGTAATTAAACAGGGCCGAAGAATTATGAAAATAAACCAAAGAAGCCTTCAATACATCAAAAGTCTTTATTAGCCAACAATGTTTCGTCCTTTTAAGGACTCATCAGGGCAATTAAAGCTATAAGAAACACTATCAGCCAATACAAGCCAAAAACTGAGAAGAATATGGAGTGTACATACATTAAAGAATAGGAAAATTATCGGGTAAAAATTATCAAGTAAAAATTGCTAAGGAAGTGAATAACATTTTGAACCATATTACAAATATAGTCCAATGCAAAAACTAAAGCTAAACAAAGGTGGTGATATAGAGCGGGAATTATTGTACTATATATAATATAATATAATATAATATAATATAATATAATTGATAATGATAATAATAATAATAATATTAAAAGGCCCAATATACATATATATATATATACATATGTACACATATATACATATATATCAATACACATTTCCATCAATACAAGCACAAACTAACCCTTATTAAGAGTTTAAATATAAATAAGAATCATAAGAATAATAAGAATAAAAATAAAAATAAAAATAAAAATAAAAATATAATACATATATTATTTACAGTATAAAATGAAGAAGAAATGATTAAAAGTAAACATATAATATATAATAAACTATATAATTATATAATAGATAAT
The DNA here is from genome assembly GCA_964016885.1 of Eledone cirrhosa. Lineage (NCBI taxonomy): Eukaryota > Metazoa > Mollusca > Cephalopoda > Octopoda > Eledonidae > Eledone > Eledone cirrhosa. The sequence continues at coordinate 69,380,726 of OZ024740.1, forward strand.
CTCCGGTTAATTTGCACAAACAATATAAATGTTACAATAACCCTATAATAACAATATTATAATATAATGGCATATAACTTAACAAATCATATAGAGTTACAGACCGGGTGAGAAAAAATATTGTACAGAACTAAATAATGTTGGAAAAATTATGTTGGAAAAATATCAAAACCATTGCAAGAAAACAGATGGAGGTCACATTTCTCTACAATTGATGTAAATAAATATTATCCAAACATTACAAAAATTATAAAAATATAAACATATTACAGAATTTACAAAATTTAACATAACATAATGGTACATTTAATAATCGGTAAATAATAAAGATCAGTAGAACGTTTACAAAGAGTTGAAGGATATAAAAATGTCAATATAAAATATTGAACATAATATAATATACATAATTACGGAAGTTTGTGTAATCCTTTTCCTATCGAAGTGGAAGGCCCTCCATCTAATCCGACACCAACAACGATAAGTTTGGTTTCAAATCCTACAAAAACCTCACACCTCCGCACACCACCTCACAGTCTGTGGCCTACTCTTTGGGATTCTTTCGAGCAGGACTTAATGAAAATGATAACCGGAATCAAATTTACAAACGGAAGGAAAAACGAACTTCAACGAGATATTAAAACTCTACTCGACAACCTAAGGAATACCAAAGGAATTATCATAAAGGCAGACAAAACATCGAATCTATACACCCTGGATGTAGAAACATATAATAATTTTATACGTAAGGAATTACATAGGAAGTACAAAAAAACAAACGCAACTACACTAACCAACATTAATAACGCAGCATGTGATATTGTTAAGAAACCGAAAATCGACGACAGAACGGTACCCCTATCTCCGGCTACACCGACTTTTAATCTGAAGGACCATAAGGATAACTTCGATACCA
>OZ024740.1:69386638-69396638 GCA_964016885.1 Eledone cirrhosa
CTTTATTGTGCTACAATAAAACTCACCTCCTACACACACACACACACACCCACACACATACACACACACACACACACACACACACACACACACACACACACACACACACACACACATATATATATATATATATATATATATATATATATATATATATATATATATATATATATATATATATATATGTATATATATATATATATATTTATATATTTATATATATAAGTGGAATAGAATGAAACGAAATTTCATTTCTCACTCTTAGTACGGCACTTACTTAAATGTAAGTATGTATGTATGTATACGTACATACATATATGTATACGGACGTGCAGTAGTATGTATATATATACATACGGCCGACTGAACTCACTCGATATGCAAATTAGGCTGCTCAGCCGTTAATATGCATAAGGACAGTATATACTTTCAGACGTTCAACCATCTGGCAGGAAGGTATACGATGCTGACGATAGCTAGTAAGCTTGAAACTAGTACATCGTTCCTGTGTAAGTGTTGAACAAAAAGGTGAAGTGGTTGCCTAAACACTGTACGGCGTAATTCGGGCTGTTTATTTGTTTACAAACAAACAAACCGAGCATTATAATAAATGTTCGGTAAACCGATACGTGCATATATATATATATATGTGTGCATGTATGTATATATATAAATACTACTGTACGTCTGTATACATATATGTATGAACGTATACATACATACATACTTACATTTATATATATATATATATATATATATATATATATATGTATATATATATATATATATATATATATATATTAAACCATGACCACGCCGACAGAAATAACATTTCACCATTATCTATATATGTTTAATTAACCAGATTTTTCTTCTCTAGCTACATAAATAAAATCCCATATAAGAAGTTGGTCTAACCGAAATACATACCTTCCCTATCTCTCTGAACTAAGATCACCCAGGCGATGATTTATTGACAAACAGTCTATGATTGTCCATAATTATATTAAAGTGACGCAAAATGTATTATTTAGATTATAAGTTAAACTAAGTAGTAACAGGAAACGTGCCATGATCATAAGTCTAACCCCACTGCTCTTTGTTTTATGGGTGAACGAGATCTTTAGTTAGGGAATAATACTGTCATTTGACTCACGTTAGTCTTACATATATGTGATACTGCTGCAGCTAGACAATGTATACCATAAACCTCAGAAACAAAACAATGGGAATCTAGATTATTGGTGAAAACTTACCAACACGCTACATTTACTGAATGATCTACGCACTGTTTATACACTCCGCGTTCGGTTGAGTTGATATCATGAACGACCAGGCTACCTTACATCTTTAATTCATCGATCAATATTTCGGTCACATTTAGTCTGCTATCCACCTCTTATTGTTCTACTTTTACTGTAACTTAAACCTATCACTTAAAATTCCCCGAGTCAGTCTTTCCAAAAGCTGCAGTTACTCGGAATTCTATCCCACCCACTTTGTTATTTTTTGCTAGTCTTCAATCAAGATGTTTAACCTACTATACAACTATTTTAAAGAACAAAAATTGTAATTTTGTGTCAATATTGATTTCTAAGTTAGCCAAAATGTCAGATCAGCATCTTACTGGTATTTGCAGTATTCGCTCCCAAAGATTTGAAAGTAAAACATAATCTCGCATGTAAGGATTTGAAATCAGAATTCCAAAGACGCAACTAATTTGAACAGATTTGCCCGGAATCACACGGATTCTTCAAATTAAGCTCTTGTAAGATTGTTTTAATAGAATAAATCAATATAGTCTCGTGAGAGTTGTTTATCACCCCACATTGCTGTATTGACAGAATAGTTAATTGGGAATGAATAATTAATAAACATTCACGGGAAACTTAAAATTGATTTTCTAAATGAATATACTCTGTAACATTTTAAAGATTCCTGGTTTTTCAAAACTAACATTTTCATTTTCATTTTATGTGTTGAGCGAAACTGTCAGTCCTGTAGAATCCATTATTTTCTAGATATAAAGTATATAATATAAGTTGTCATATATCAAGCTAATAATATTTATTTATTTGCAATTGTTAATCACGATTATTATAGAAGGTAAAATAAATTGGCGTCGCAGTATAGATTATATTCTCATAAACAAACCCATGGTCTAACTACGATGCTTTCATCATACTGATTTTATCTAGGCATAGGTACAATTTGCACGACGTTCAATGATAATGATATACAAGAGCTGGGTAACATGGTGGCACTGGCTTGCGTGAAAATTTAAGTATATAATAATGTCTTTAAGAGAGATTATTGAAGCACTATTGGATGTGAAGTGTTAATGGATAGATGATCATAACTTAGAGATTCTAGTGAATATTACATTGCATTGGTACCTCATTGCCTTCTCTAACTTTAAAGAATGGATTGCTCTCGGAGATACTGAACTACTTGTGTAATTTAGACAATATGAGACTCTAGAGCGGTGAGTTGTTACCAGCGGGCAGTAATTGTTTTAAGTTAGGTAACTAGACGACTAGTGTGTAAAGTACTGCGGAGACTGGCATATAGAATGTTGTACCTATAACAGGATACAAACTATCAAACTTTCATTTAAACGTGTTCCAGAATAAAGTCATTTGCGCCCTCTTAGTGAGGACAATTTCCTTTAAAACTTAAAGCCCAAATTTTCCTTTGACAAATTAATGAGTAACAGGTATGTTCTCCTCCATAAAATATATTCCATGTGACAATATGAAACAATATTGTATACCACACAACGTAGAACTAGAGTATATATAGGCATAACATGCACACTTTATTATCTGTGGAGTTTACAAAAAGCCTATAAATTATATATCACAACTTGGTTGCTGTAAATAGTTTAAAACTATTTGATAGTTATTATATATGAATGTGTATATATATATGTGTGTATGTGTGTGTGTTTATATATACGTATATGCCGTTGGGTGAATAATTCATTTGTTATATGAAGTGTTTTACATTAAAAATACATAAGCCTATTTACATAATTTATTCAATAAGAAAAACATCAGCTGCAATCATCTGACATATTGTATTCATTTTATAACTATAGACAGTTTCACGTTCAGGATTTGCTGCTGCTTTTTAAATATTGAATAAGCCAATCCCGTGGAGTGGAGGTGGTAATTTCTATGAAATAAACATCAAACAGGCATTTCTACAACGAAATATAAAAGATTCGACATTCGTGACCCTCTTATAATATTTACCACACCAGAACATTTTTGGATTCTCCGCCCAGCTGGGAAATGGCATTTCTCTAAATAGATTTTGAAACGGAATGTTTTCCTTCACAGCAGGTTTTCTGATTCAGAACTGGCAATAAAATTCAATTGCAATGCTACGCTTTACATTGAACATATTTTCTCATAAAACATAAAAGGGTAAAAAGGAAAAACCACCGGGTTACCATATACAAATAAAACAAACAAAACAAGCCAGATGAGATATTTAGCATCAATTAGTGGAATTATTATCTTTATTTTGATCTGGATGTTCAGCAAACATTAGAGGACAATGCAGTGTATGCGCCAGCAGCGTATTAACATCGGATCATTGAACAAATTCTTCAAACGCGTATAATAGTGAAAGCGAAATAGAGAACTACGGAGTATTGTGTCTTTAAGCTCCTCTGGCTTCATCAGGCAGTTACTACTAATAGAGTAATACTTTTCAGTCTATCTAATAGCTCTTCCCTCATATGTCGCAAAATCTAACACTTAATCAACTAATGTCTATTTTGTATTTTGTATTTTGGTGTAAATTTAACAAATTTGTAGAGTTCGTTTGACGTTTATGGTTCTCTCAAGAGGTTAGTAGTTTGAAAGAAATGAAATTACTTCAAACGATAATCAGAAGAAACTCTTTATATACAGAGCTCGCCTAAAGGATCATACATTCTATATTGCACTGATGTTTACTGCCTTGGCTATATTGATTCATATTGCTGACGGAGAATAGAGTACTGAATACCGAATTAAAGTATAAATATTCAGTCTGGTGACCCTGTGATAATAATACTCACAATTCAGCCGTAATAAAACGCATACCCACACACACACACACGCGCGCACACACACATATATATATATATATATATATATATATATATATATATATATATATATATATATATATATATATATATATATATATATATACGATTTAAATTAGTTTGATTACCAATGGGTAGAACTTGTCATTTTGAATTATTTCAAACCAAACGTAAATGACATATTCCCCAATAGCCACTTTGAATAAGTTTTTGTGCACAACAAATCCAATGATTTGACAGTAATTTTGGCCTTAGGCTATCCAAAACTCTCTAATGGGCTCAAAAGTAGCATTCGTGGATATCAGTGCCCTAGATAATAGTAGATGAATCACTACCTCCTTACGGACAACTGACGCTACATACCAAGTCCGAACACATAAGAGCCGAACACCCACAATCATTGCCTCCATCTCTCTCGCCCTCCCCATCCCTCTCTATTATGAGAAAATGGGGTCCGACGTGGTGGCCGCCCCACATCTCCGGTGGAAAGAATGGATAAGGCGTTTAGTGGCATAATTTTGTTTTTCTTTCCGCTCAGTGGATAAAAATTAGCAGATCCGATTAATGACATGTCGCTATCCTACTCTGTTGAATATCTTCGGTGGCTTGGAATCATCTACAAACATTATTATGTTGCCTTTCTTTATGAGGTTTATGATGTGATTGTTGTAAATAATGAAGTTAGGTCGGCCCAACACAGAGCTCTGTGGGACGCAACTAATGCCATTAGCTGAGCTTGACATTAAGCCGTCCATCACAACACGCTGAACCTGTCATCAGGAAACACTCCACTGTAGCTTCCCACAGGCTCCAGTGTTGATTGGTCTCTTGAACAAGATACTGTGTTCAACCCTTTCGAAGGCCTTGCTAAAGACAAACTGCATATCAAAGGCTTTAGGATAGCATTAAAATGATGGAGAAGTTGTGTTAAGCAATTTCTGCCGTCGCAGAAACCATGGTGGTGGAATTCATGTAATCATTGCTTTCCAGGAAGTTGGGATGTGTTAGTTATTCGTGACATCACCAAACTTCAAATACCTTAATGATGTTAGATGTGAGTGAGATCAGAGGTAATTCACTGGGGGTGGGGGGACTTGTTTCCTATTTGAAAAGTATGATGAAAGAATGGGAGAAAAAATGTCCACGGATGTAGCCTGTGTCCAGCGAGGTTCTAGAGGAGATGCCAAGAGATGTGGAGTTCAAGCTAGCGGATGAAGTATGGTTTTCTCCCCGGTCGCAGCACAGGCGACCTAATATTCACACTGCGGCAAATCTTCGAGAAATCGAAGGAGAATTGCCAAGATGTATACACTTGTTTGGTCAACCTTGAAAACGCATGTGACCGCGTTCCTAAGGACCTGCTTTGAAAGGTTCTGTTGGAGTATAGTATCAATGGACGGCTTTTTCATGTTACCCTGATGTCTCAATACGAATGCCCAATTATTTGTGTTCGAATAAATGGTGCTAAATAATCAGAACCATTTAATGTGGGAGTCGGACTCCGCCAAGGGTATGTACTCTCACCTCTCCTGATCATTATTTTTATTAACAGGAATGACGTGCGCAACCGGGCTGGATGTGATATCACGACTGGCAGGTGGAAAATCAGTCGGGTGGAATTTGCAGACGACATTGTGTTACTTAACTAGACAGAAGGTGATCTCCGACTTGCACTTGATGCCTTTTTTGCCGAGTGCTGCCTTTCTGGAATGAAAATGAACATTGCAATCCTCTGAAGGAAGCCTGTGCAGTGCACTCTACATCAGAAAGGAGTTCCAGCGAATTAGATGGAGAAGGTCAAGTATCTCGGGGCCGTGTTCCCGAGTGACGGAAGGCATATAGCAGAATTAAGTGCTAGCAGTAATAAGTGCAGAAATAATTGTAGGAGCATGTTCAGTAATGCGTCAGCATCAGAATTCAGTAACCAGAAGGGAGGTAGGTGTGAAAGTCAAACTCGCAATCTATAACTCGGTATTCGTGTCAACTCTTATCTGTGGTCATGAATCTTGGATAATGACTGAAAGAATACGATCGCAAATACAAGCGACCGAAATGGGGTTCCCCGATTGAATGCGTAGCTCGGAGATCAGAGAGTCACTCGAGGTAGAGCAACTACTCCTCCACATTGAGAGATCACAGCTCCGATACATGGTTGACTATTCGGATGACAATTTGGTGAGCGGAGTGGTCAACCTTGATAGAACCCATAGACAAGGACCCGGTTACTGGAAGCTAAACTTGTCCTTACCGACAAACAAAGCTTACAGTAAGCGGATTAGTTATCTAGTTAAGCAGCGGTTGACAGGGGCAATTGTCAACAGCAGGTGGTGGGCCTCTCTCAAGAGAGAAATTAGAATAGAATCGATAGGTTTTAGTCAGGAATTAGCATCAGATAGGAATAGAACTGAAAAGGAATTGATAGTTAGAGTATAAGAGGCGATTAGGAGGGGCAACGTGGCCGGCGTGCTGGCGTCAAGAACGGCCCTAGACCAGTTCTTTGACGCGAAGCACGTGGGCTGTGTTGTCAGGAGTAATATACCTGCTCTGGGTAAACAGGGAGCCAAAGCTGTTGGCTGAGCCCGAGTGACAGAGATAAACGTGGAAACAAGTCCACGATTCGGTATTTGAAGGACCAGGATGGACGCGTGATCCTTGAACCTAAGCAGATGTGCGCGGCCTTTCAACGGCGCTTTGCACGACTGTTCGGGAGGGGCGGCGCTCCGAGTGAGGGCATGGATTTCGGTCCATACCTCGACGGTCTTCTGCGGCTCTCGGACGGGGAGGCTAAGTCCTGCGAAAGGCCGATTTCAGCCGCTGAAAGGAAAGCGCTGAGCGTATGCGGCAAACGCAAATCTCCCGGTATCGATGCTCTACCATACGAATTGTATGTAGCCTTGCCGGACTTGTTCTCCGATCTCCTCGAGGTGGTCTAATGCAACTGGCAACAGAACGGGAGAATTCCCAGTTCTGTGACCAAGGGCGTAGTCACGCTGGTGAGGAAGGACAAGAACAAGGGATATAACATAGATAACTTCAGGCCCATAACTCTGCTAAACCTAGAGTTAAAGATTTTGGCCAAGGTGTTAGCGAAGAGGTTGGCGCTTGTCGTCGGGAACCTGGTGGCAGAAGCGCAGACATGCGCAATCCCGTCCAGGTCCATACACGACAACTTCCACCTCATGCGATACATCATGGAGAGGGTTGGGAACGAACCCGGCTTTGGTGGGACCCTGATCAACTTGGATCAATCTAAGGCGTTCGATAGGGTCGACCATCGGTACCTGGATGCATTGCTCGCGGCGGCAGGCTTCGGACCCGTTTTCAGGGGCTGGATTGCTGCAATGCACAGCAGAAACACCTGCTCGAGTGTCAAGGTGACCGGCTACCTCTCGGAGCCATTCCAAATCGCGCGATCCATCCGACAGGGATGCCCTCTCTCCTCCCTTCTGTATGTGCTGGCTCTCGAGCCGCTACTGCGGGAGTTGGAGCTGTTGCAGGGAATCCCCTTAGAAACGGGATTGCGGAAAGCGGTGTCGGCCTACGCCGATGGCGTGACAGTGCGCCTCGGAAATCGGGCAGATCGGCACCTTACTGGAGGAATACGAAAGGTTTACAGGAGCCAAGCTGAACCGGGAACAGTCCGTCGGTTTGCAACTCGGAACGTGGAGAGGCAAACCGATACCCTCCGACGGCGTCGTCCGTCGCTGGACGGAGTGACCGGTGAAGCTGCTCGGGGTCTGGTTCGGACCGGACCTCCAGGTGGAGAAAAACTGGGATGAGGTAACGGGAAGGGCGTTTGCACTCGCCCAGAAGTGGGCCGAGTGCAAACTATCCCTGAAAGGTCGAGCGGAGGTGGCGAACACTTATATAGCGTCCGCAATCTACCACCGCTTGACCGTCGTGCCTTGCCCAGCGAAAACGCTCGCCAAAATGTAGCGCGCGCTCTTCCGATTCCTTTGGAAGAAGGGGCCCCTTTGGTGAGAAGATCCATCTGCTGTCAACACCCTTCGAACGGAGGGGTGGGAATGCCGTGGCTGACGATGCGTAGCCACGCATTAAGGCTACGGCACCTCCAGGTATTCCTCACCGGTCAGCTGGTGTGGGCCCCTTTTGTGAGGCGAGCTTTTCCGAGACTCGTCTCACTCACCGAGCTGCAATTCTGGTTCAAGCAAAGACCGAGAAATGTGGGCGACTGGCACATTGGATGTGCCCAGGTGCTCACGGCCCTCTGGCAAGCGGATCCGGCAATCAGTGGAGACTCAACCTCAACATTCTATAGACTGTTGGTGCGCAGCAAGTGCGACGATGCTCTCGGAGAGGCTCTGAGCATGGAGGAAGACGAGCTAGCCAGTCTGTTCGGTAGGACGTTTGGCCCGGGACCGATGGACAACTTCCAAAAGTCCCTGGCTTGGCAGTGCTACCGAGGAGCTCTACCCGTTCGGGACAAGCTCTACAGACACGGGCGCCTGGGTAGGGACCCCTCGAAAAAGATCTGTCCGAGATGCGTGCGGGATGAGGAAACCGTCGCGCACGCAATCGTACACTGCCCGTGCGTTGCTGACCTGTGGGGCTATGTGGAACGACTACTGTCGCGGGTGGGACCAATCCGGTTGACCACCGAGTACATTGTCACTATCACACCGCCTCCCCCTTCAAAAACGAAGGAGATGCGGTTTTACTCTGTGTGATAGCTATGGCGAAAGAGGTTGTATGGTGGACGAGGTTGGAAGAGCTGAGGTCAGACACTTTTCTCTCCGGCCAACAGCTGGTCCTTTTTTTCAAGTGCCATTTTAGAAGAAGGATCAGAATGGAGAGAGAGGTGCTCTACCCCAGCAAGTTTTATGAAAGGTGGTTGAAAGTGGCGAGAATGGCCCGAGTGAATGGGCCTTCTCTCTATATCCGCCTGTAGGTGAGAGAGGAGAAGAAGGGAACACCCAATCTTTGTGCTCCTGAGGGGGAGGGTTGCACATTTTTTTCGCGGGTGTGCGCGACCCACGTCAACGCCCCCTCCCTTTTGAGGACTTCGATTGTTGAATTTGATTTGTTATATATTTTTACACGTCCCTTGAAATATATGTAAACTCCCCTCTTGTATTTGTCCCAATCTTTGATGCCCTGGTGGCAAATAAATAGAAAGTTATCTATCTATCTATCTATTTATCTATCTCTCCTCCCTCTCTCTATCTCTCTTTCTCTCCTTCTTTCTCGCTCTCTCTCTCTCTCTCTCTCTCTCTCTCTAACTATATATATATATATATATATAAATGGTCGTTTTAGAAGCCTCATCAATGCAGAAGGTAAAGCTCCGGGTAACAGAATCAGGTGGTAATGAGAGAGAGAAGCATAGAAAGACGCGTAGAGGCTTCCAAAACGACCATTTTTATTATTCCACAATGCTTCAAGCAAACTAGTAAACTTCAACACTCTCTTACACACACACACACACACATATATATATATATATATATATATATATATATATATATATATATATATATATATATAAATATATAAATGAAAAGTATAGAAATTGTTGTAGTGAGAAGCTAACAGTATTCCATAACATATATATATGTATATATATATACAAAATTAAATTAAGGGTGCCATGTCCGAGAGACATGCGCCATATCCACTGTAGAATAGGCTCAAAGATTCCCTTAATTTAATTTTGGATATATATATGGCCCCTTAATTATAGAGCTAACTGAGTTGATAAGACTTGGCTGCTATTTCTACTTGTCGATAATCCTATTCACGCCACTGGAATGAATAGAAGAAAGAATGAGAAATAAGGTATATTGAAGTGACGGGCGGGTTGGTTTGGGAAAAAATGTCTTTAGATAAAGATAACAAGTCTATTCATGTTGACATCTCTTGGAAAACTGTTGATATACA
>OZ024740.1:69401638-69409138 GCA_964016885.1 Eledone cirrhosa
GGTGCAATCCTCATAAAAGAAATTGCATTTGTTTCTTTCAAGCTTCCCTTTAATGTTTATTTCTCTTTGAAAACCAGCGAAATTCCTATTATTTTACAAGTCCACAGCCATATTTTTCATAGTAGGGGTTAATAGTATTAACATGACATCACGAAATCCCTAACGTTTATAGGGATCTTTAAAATTCATAGGTTTCCTTGAGAATTCTTTAGGACAACAATTCCGTAGTGTGTTGGTATTGGAGTAAATGGATACAAATCTCTACGTGGAAGGAATGCTAGTTTCTGCTTGGAAATTTTCCCAAAGGATATGTATGTATTTAACATCTAAGCCTGGCTGTGTGGATAAGGCATTCGCTTCGCAATCATGTGGCTTGGCTTCAGTCCTAATGTAAGGCAATTTGGCTTTGGGTCGACCTGCCTTCTGGGAATGATAATTGATAGATGAGGTCCATGCAGATGCCCGCCTTAATATATATGTGTATATATATATATATATATATATATATATATATATATATATATATATATATATATATATATATATGTATTTATATATATATATATATATATATATAGAGAGAGAGAGAGATGATAGATAAGCTTTTTTGTTTATGTATATCAGGAATGAATGCTTAAACATGAAAACTGCTTACCAGATAGTTTGACTCAATGGTATCCTTTGAATCGCATAGCATAAATATCCAAGCAGAGGAATATGATATATATGTCCAGAAGAGATCGGGGAGTATGGGATATAATCAATTATTGCACCAAGAAAAATATAAACCTCGGCGGGAAAAGAAATTAGGAATTTGTTTGCTGAATTCTACCGCGTGGTGGATAGTCACTTCCACAAACAGTTATAAGCTTTCCGAAGAAGTGTTATAAATAATTATGTATTGCATATGATTGAACAATATATATTTTAGTCAGCTTATGTAGACAATTATAATAGACACGGAAACGTATGTTAAAGCAAATAAATTCCTAATTTCCTATCTCGACGAAGTTTATATTTTTCTTGTTCAATAGTTGTTGCTTATATTACACACTCTCACAAGACACATACACACACACACACACACACACACACACACACACACACACACACACACACATGTATATATATATATATATATATATATATAAACATATATATATATATATATATATATATATATATATATATATATATATATATATATATATATATATATATATATGGTGGCTGCCAACTCGTTTTCGAGTACGGCCACTACTTTATATTCATGTAGAAGAACTCCTACCGATGCGCTGAACAAGTGTGACTTTTTAGTCCAGCCAGCGACTTGAAAACTCTGGTACAAACACTACACTTGTGACAATTATTGACACATAGTGCTGAGCCCATGGTACCATGTGACGACAAGTGCAGAGAGATCTCCAGATATAAAGCAATGCCTGTGCCGTGAAGCTTTTATAGTGAGCAAAGGCACTGCACAAAGCCAGTCCCACTCTCTTAACCAAGATGATATTTACCAAAAAGAAGAACAAGTCAACATCATTGGATACCATCAGGGCTGCAGGTGTTATATCAGAGTTTTCCTTCTCCTAGAATTCTGCCTTGACAAAGGCTAAGGGGTCATCTCTCCCGGTGATTTTGGATGGCCATTGACTCTTAAGAGCTCCTTTGCCCTTTGACAGGTTTTGTTTTTAGTCCTGCAGGATGTCCAAAGTCACCCTCCTCACCAAGAAACCTCCTCACCATAAACATATATATATATATATATATATATATATATATATGTTTATATATATATATATATATATATATATATATATATATATATAAACATATATATATATATATATATATATATATATATATATATATATATATAGGCACAATTATATGTCTCTATATATATGTATATATCAATAGTCGATCCCAGATCTCATTCGCTTAACGTCAAATCGGACCGAGGATACTTTGGATAATACTAACTGTCGATCGCCACTCGAGGCAGGCATAAGGAGCAACGTGAAATAGAGTGTCTTGAAATAAATTATCACCCTGTCTGGGAATCGAAATCACTATCTCACTATTGCAAATCCACTTCTCTAACCAATCAGAATTAACCATAAGGAAGATCATATTAGAGTACCTTACAACAATAAAGGAAACCATAGGGGTATTTACACAGAGGCAAAATTAAATTGTTAATGAAGCTAAACATCTAGTATTCAAAGGATCTATTACAACCTCTTAACTGCAGTTTTCACAGACTAAAACGCCATAAAAATGTTCTATCTCAATTAAAAGAGATAGTATAACTCCGCCAGAAAGCTTGTCTCATCATCGCAGAGGTATTTTCTGTTCCTAAAATTAAGACAGATATCTTCCCACCACGAAATAAAATCAAATCCACCATGACAAGTCTTCTGCCAGAGATATATCCTTTAATTGAGATAGAAAATTACTGTGACTTTTCAGTCTATGTAAACTGCAGTTAAGAAGTTAATAGATTTGTTGACACCTAGATGTTTAGCTTGTTTAACAATTTAATTTTGCCTCTGGAAAAAATGCACGTATGGTTTCCTTTTTTTTTATGTATTCTATGATCTTCCCTATAGTTAATTCTGGGTTTTGTTTAAGATTGGTGTATATTTGTATTCATAAGCTTTACTAAATGATGTTCTCCGCGATAATATTCAATACGATGTGATGTACATATGACTGACTAATTTCTCTATATAAATATATAAACTGGTCCTATATCTCTTGAGCAGAAGAACGATTTTAAATTGACTGCTATTTCTAGCAAAAGTATTTTCTGGTCCCCTAGTCAGTTTTGTACGAACATTCGCCTCTTTCGGAAATTCTACGCATGCCTAGATTATTGTAGACCAAGCTGGATTTGAATTGATTTCGTGATGGGAAGAAATAAAAGGAATTACAGCAAATAGAAGCAAAGAAGAGAGGAATTATTTGAATCTGATATGGACCGCGAAACTGGTGTTACTGTTGTAGCAAACCATCTCCGACTCTATGAATACCATACAACCCCCAGCCACTTGGTCACGCTTGACAAACCAAAAATGCTAAGCATTGACGGGTTTTTCTTTTGGAGATAATCTGCCGCTTCAATAACATCGATTTAGCAGGATATCTCCGAAAAAAATATGTTCTATTCTCTGCCTGCGTTTGCCGTAATTCCATTGATAAACTAATTATACAACGTGCAACTGATGATGTCACCAGGGTCTTACGTACCCAGGTGAAATATATATGTATATATATATATATATATATATATATATATATATATATATATAAAACATGAGAAGAAAGAAGAATACTGCGTGGTTTGCACATGGGTTACATATGATAAAAATAGTCCTTCGTCAGTGATTTTCCAACCATCATTGGTATTTCATCGCATTAAAAATCAGATACCTCAGGTTGGTGCGAGCAATAACTAAAAAACGTTATTGGGACCAGACTTCGCGTAAGGGGAGGGGGACAAGTAAACAACATAGAAGGATAAAAGCAAACCGAAGATAGGAAAATAAACAAACAAGATGGTTGTCCAATCAGCATAAGCTGGGTGGATTTCATGAGCGAGAGAGGTACAGAGCGTGTTGATGTGTGTGAGAAGTGAGCAAGAAGAGACCCACACAAACCAAACGGGAGGAAGTGAGAAGGGGAGAAAGAGAGAGTGGGTGAGTGGAAGTGTGAGGAAGAGGTCAGTCGAGAGAAAGTGTAACTGACAGAGGGGGCGAAATAAGGTGAGAGAAACAGAGAGAGCGGGGAAGCAGTAAGAGAGAAACAGACAAACGCAGCCGAGGTAAATATATATAAAAAACATGAGAAGAAAGAAGAACAATGCGTGGTTTGCACATGGGTTACATATGATAAAAATACTCCTTCGCCAGTGATTTTCCAACCATCATTGGTATTTCATCGCATTATATATATATTGAAAGGATAACAAGGACGATATATATGTATATATATATATATTCATTAGTTAGGCAACACAAGACCACAACTTTCACAAGGAAGACATTATTAAAAGATTGTCAACATATTTTAGTTTGATGTAAGGAATGTAGAGAATAATAATAATAATATTAATAATAATAATGTCCGTTTACAATTGTTTCGCTACTCCATATAATATTTCTTGATCAAATGATTATATATCATTATTGATCTGGTTCAGTTGAAAATAATTAACTTGGGTAAAATTCAAAAGGAATATAAATTAAAATAAGGAAAGAATGTTACATAAATGTAATGTTCCATATATTGGTATGGTGTCCTGGGTATATCAATTGTCTGCCATAGTCGAGCAGTATTCTTCTGTCGAAGCTGCATTGTGTGAGATCTGCCTATGAGTAACAAGATGGCCGCCAATGGACATATTTACGTTACTAATTAAAGGGTGGTTTCAGGGGAAGTAACTCCTCGAGGGATTAGAAATTGTGGGTACATTATAGTTAAGTGCTAATTTTTTTAATTTTTTAATTCAAGACAATGTAAGGGAGGTAACTTATAATTATCTACGTTAGTTATAGCTATTTAACTTATTAGCTACAAGTAAAAATGGGACAAGATGACTATATTGGGTCAAATATTCTGTTGGCAAAGGAATTAGCCCTTCGATGTTGACAGCTAATAGTTACCCCGTTCTATCGTTAATCGGTAGAGGTCGTGATAGAGTTATGTAATATGCTTCGGTAAGACAGAGGTCACAAGATTTTCTTCGTCCATTGAATGGTTAGGCCCTAGCCAAGATATCCCATATTAGTGAGTGTTCAATTTTGGTTAATTTAAGGTTTTTAATGAGCCTAGATAGAGATCTCGAACATCTGTTGTTAGGGTCTCGGAAGGAAAAAGAGTGCGCGTTATAGCGTACCTTAAAATGGTTAGGGTAGACCCTATATAGTAGCTGGTATGAATACTGCTCGACTATGAGAAGTATACTGCTCGACTATGGCAGTCAATTGATATACCCAGGACACCATACCAATATATGGAACATTACATTGATGTAACATTCTTTCCTTATTTGAATTTGTATTCCTTTTGAAGTTCCGATGAGCTGCTCTAATTGTACCCAAGTTAATTATTTTCAACTGGACCAGATAAATAGTGATATATAATCATTTGATTCAGAAATATTATATGGAGTAGCGAAACAATTGTAAACGGACATTATTATTATTAATATTATTATTATTCTCTACATTCCTTACATCGAACTAAAATATGTTGACAATATTTTAATAATGTCTTCCATGTGAAATTTGTGGTCTTGTTTTGCGTAACTAATGAATATTTCCAGCTCTGTCCACCTAGCCTCTGCATGAACCCAGCCACCTAGCTGCCTTCCACTGCATATTGCACATTGAGCACATGCCTTTACGCTTTGATTTCTAACTAATTCACCTATCTCTCCTCTCCTATCTCCATCTATCTCTTTAAGATTGGTTGCTCTTGAACCTGTGTATACTTGAGCTCCCGTAGTTGAGCTATTTACTGTTAGAAGTCACCATGTTGAGCAAGCAGGAACTCAGGATTTCACTTAAGTCTATACCTATCCCGGACAGGAAGACATACCTCAAACTCCTAATACAGAGTGTCAACTCTTTCATCCGAAGAATACGAT
This sequence comes from Eledone cirrhosa, assembly GCA_964016885.1. Classification (NCBI taxonomy): domain Eukaryota; kingdom Metazoa; phylum Mollusca; class Cephalopoda; order Octopoda; family Eledonidae; genus Eledone; species Eledone cirrhosa. The sequence goes on from OZ024740.1 coordinate 69,407,295, forward strand.
GGAAAGCCTTTCCACTTCGACCATGCGGGTGCTGCTGACGCCGGATATACAGCAAACAGATATGGATTTACCACCTGCAAGAACCCTCCACACGACATCCTGGTGGACACTTTTGAGAAAGATCTATTTAACTTCGTCAGGAGCATTAAATTCAAAAAGCATTATAGACACAAGAATAATTTCCTCACAAAATTAGCAATAACATTAAACAAATTTAAAGATAGCCACATCTTACATGTTATATCTGACAAAACTAAAATTCTATACACCATGACTCCTGAAACTTACAACTCTTTCCTTCTTAAGGAACTCAATAAACACTATAAAACAACTATACCCTCCAGTGTAAACTTACTTAACCGAAAAGCCCAGGCTTTGGTTAAGGACTTGCATCTGGATAGATTTACCCACCCTTATGTACCTACAACCCCAAGGTTTTCTCTCAAGGATTACAAGCCAAACTTTATAGAGAACCCATCTATTAGACTTATAAGCCCAACCACATCCGACTTCAGTGGTATCAGTAAGAACATCCTTGATAGGATAATCCCTGGGCTACGAGATGATATCACCTACAAGCTGTGGTCCAACACCGGCCAAGTCATTATATGGTTCTCCGATCTAAGGTCCAAGAAATCTATGAGGTTCATCCAATTTTACATTGACAGCTATTACGCTTCAATAACCCCGGAACTGCTCAACAAAGCATTAACCCTAGCCAGCACCAACTCTGACATAACCAATAATGAGATTGACGTCATACTTATGACTAGGCAGATCATCATTGAATTCAACGGAACACTCTGGACTAGAAAAGACAGAGCAGACAACTTTGACATCACGATGGGCTCAAGTGACTCCGCGTAAATCACTGATTTAGTTGGAATTTACCTATTACATATCATCAGAGCCGAAATGCAACCCTTGCAAGGCGGAATATACAGGGACGACGCCCTATTTGCAGTCCACAATTGCACTAATCGGGGCATTGATTTGCTAAAAAAAAACAATTACATAGATTCTTTAAAAATAACGGTCTCTCTATCACCATCGAGCCGAACCATAAAGTAGTAAACTTCCTAGAAGTTACCCTGGATCTTAACAATAACCTATATTACCCTTACCAAAAACCAGGTGAAATACTAACATATATTAGCCCACACTCTAACCACCCACCGGCAGTCATCAGAGCAGTAATCAAATCTATCTCGTATAGGATCTCCATGCTATCAGCAAATGAGGAGATATTTATAAACCATGCGGCATATTATAATAAGGCTCTTTCTGAATCTGGTTATGAACAGTCCATTAACTACATACCTAAATGCCATAACACAGCAACTCACCACAGCCATAATAAACTTAACACTAGAACTAGAAATACCTTAGCAAATATCCAGATTCGCTGGAATTTTAGCAGTAACAGCACTTATACAGGGAACCTTAATGGTGGCAGTGGCCTGCTTCCCACTCCAAGTAGCAAACTAAAAATCAACTCTAGAATATGAATGAGCAATGGGATGGCAAATAATAAATGCCCAGGTAATAATAACCCTATGAAGGCCCCTACCAACTCCACTAGAACCCCTAGAGGGAATAGGCCTAGAAATATCACCTGGCTTAACACCCCATTCTCATCTAATCTAGCCACTTATATCCCTAAACGCTTCTTCTATATCCTATCTAAACTTCCCCCCCCCCCCCAACCATAGATATTACAAACTCTTTAATAAAAATAACATTAAAATCTCATTCTCCACACCACCTAACTTAGCAAGCTACATCGCATTCAGTAACCATCATAAACTAAGACAGTATAACGCCCACACCGCGCTACCACCACC
>OZ024740.1:69414138-69416638 GCA_964016885.1 Eledone cirrhosa
ATCAGATATAGGTAAAATAAGCAAATATATCTTAGATAGAATCATCCCCCAAATTAAGGCTAAGATTAACATTAAACTCTGGGGGAAGACCCAAGAAGCAATAAGATGGTTTAATAGCATTAGCAATAAGAATAAATCTAAGTTTATCCAGTTTGATATCGATGAATATTACTCATCGATATCACCTGAAACTTTGAATAGAGCCATTAAGTTTGCTAAGGATAACTCTGACCTTACAAACGATGAAATTAAGATTATATTAGAAGCTAGGAAAACTATAGTCAAATTTGAGAACAGTTATTGGGTACGTAAAGATAGACCCTCTAACTTTGACATAACAATGGGCTCTAACGATTCGGCGGAAATAACTGATATTGTGGGGTTATTTATCGCCATTAGACTCCAGGAAAAATTCAGCAATCTCCACGGCGGAACATACCGCGACGATGTTCTCCTCCTAGCTAAAAACCTTAATAACCAAAAACTAGAAAAACTACGCAAAGATATAAGAAAACTACTACTCGAAATAGGACTAACTATAACATATGAATACAACCTTAAAGTAGTTAACTTCCTGGATGTCACACTCAATTTAAACTCTGGTTTGATTAAACCGTTTCATAAATTGAATGAAAATCTCAAATACGTAAATGTTGGGTCTAACCACCCCATCTCTATAATTAAATCTATCCCTAAAAATATTTCCCTTAGAATCTCGGGTCTATCTTCTAACATACAAGTTTTTAAGGAACACGCCGAGTACTACGATAACGCCCTTAGTAAAGCAGGCTACCTCAACAAAATAGAGTACATAGATGGGAACAATCAAAACACCCAAAATAAATCCCACATAGGTAGATATAATAACACAACACCAAACCACACTTACTACCATAGTATGCACACCAGTAAACCAACAAACAAAACTAATAGAAAGCGATGCAAAGAGTACTTATGGTATATCCCCGAATACAATAGCTCCATTAGTACAAATTTACCAGTACTCTTCTTTAAAATAATTAAAAGACATTTTCCCACATCACACAAATACCACAAAATCCTAAACCCTACCACTATAAGACTGTCATACTCTACAGCGTTAAACCTTGAACAACACATAAAAAAGATCAATACTAGAAGGTTAAACGAAAACACTAAGAACTTAAGTACAAAGAACACAAAAAAAACAGTAGACAATACACTACAGAACATAAATAAACCACACCTAAGTTCGTCCGCAATACTACTCCAGAGAAAACCCAACGTACACAACTGTAACTGCACCTATCCTGACAACTGCCCCCTCGGCAATAACTGCCTGGAAAAAAATATTATTTATAAGTGTACCATTAAATCCGGAGGCAACGAGTGGTATTACGTGGGATCAACGGCAACATCGTTTAAATCTCGATTGTATAGGCATTCTTACTCAATAAAACACCAGAGCCAAAGAAATGTAACAACTTTAGCAGAAAAAGCTTGGACGCTCAGGGATAGCGACCAAAAGTTTACCCTAAAATGGGAAAAATTAGCTAAAACCCAAAGCTTTTCCAGGAGCCAAAATTTCTGCAAATTGTGTAATCTTGAGATTTATTACATAATCACACACAAGAAGAAACTGCTGAATAACAGAATTGAACGAACATTATTCTGCCGTCACAGAACTAAAACCCTTTTTCCCACTACAAGCCGAATATTACATAAAAGAGGGACATCCCCCAACTATATAAACCTTAATCTAGTTAGAAAAATATAAAAACAATCTCTTCTCAACATATATTAATAACCTTAAATTACCATACTAATAATGAAAAGATATGCTGATGAGAATAGGTACAAATATGCGATAATGAATGTGTCTAAAAACGTCCATAAGTATGTATATATATGTGAAAATGTATATAAATAAGTAAATATATATATATGTTTGATGTGTATAGTTAGATGTAAGTGTATTCATGTATTAAAGTGCTTATATATATATGTATATGTATATATGTGTATATGTATATATATGTATATATGTATATATATATATATATATATATATATATACATATATATATATATATATATATATATATATATATATATATATATATGTATATGTATATATATGTATATATGTATGTATATATGTGTATATGGATGTGTAAGTATGTGTATGTGTGTACACATGGACTAGAGTATGTATGTATATATGTGTGTGTCTATACGTGTGTATATAAAGATAAGTTGAGTATGAAAATGTATACACATGAGCGCGTATGTATGTACATGAATACATGTGTGTATATATATGTGTATGCATGTGTATATATATGTAAGTATGAATATGTGAATTGTGAGTATATGTATTTTGTAGAGGTGTGCAAATATATTTGTGTGTGAATGCGTGGGTGTAAGGATACGTACACTTGAAAGAAAAATTTAAGTCTGAATGTTAATTAAGTGCAAACACAAAACCAACCACGCATATCTTTACTATCTCTAATCCTTC
>OZ024740.1:69421638-69484138 GCA_964016885.1 Eledone cirrhosa
TGTCAGCTGCCGAACGTCCAGACCCTGGCTCATCTGCAAGACTCTTCCTTCCCCTCTTAAATTCAGTTTCCTTCGTATTACACTGTTGATAAATCTGGAATTCCTTAATATGGCATCCATGTTACCACGAATGTTCTTAGGGTCTAAACTCTTTTTCTCTAGCTAATTCAAAACACCACGATGCTAAATTTTGTCCATTTTCAACAGAAGAAAGTACTAGTTACTTGAAGTCTTCTTTCAACTGTCAGATGTCAGTTTACCTGAAAAGAAACAATGTAGTTATTGATAAGAAGAGGTGAAATTAGTGAATGCAAGATTTCACAGCTTTATCATCAGCTTATGAAAATCTCAGCCAAAACTCGTATCTCTCTCTCTCCCTTTCTCTCTCTCTCTCTCGCTTCCTCTTTCTTTCTTTCTCTGTAGGTGTAAATATATATATATATATATATATAGAGAGAGAGAGAGAGAGAGAGAAGGAGAGAGAGAGAGGGAGAGAGAGAGGGTGGATAAAGAGAGAGAGAGAGAGAGAGAGAGAGAGAGAGCATATAATGTATTTATTTATTTGTATTTGTTCTGAGGGGTTATTCTAAAAAGAATGGAACATTCTTTTCGGCCTAAGGAAACAGTCGTAAATCCATTAAATGTTATAATTAAAATCCTTTTTAATCTTTCGATATACATATATATATATATGTATGTATATGCCCCTGTGTGTGTGTCTCTCTCTCTCTCTCTCTCTCACTGTGTGGGTGTGTGTGTCTATGTATGTGTCTGTGCCTGTGTGTGTGTGTGTAAACACGGAGAGAAGTACATTTATCCACAGAGAAAGTAAGCATGAACTCCAACAGCGAGGAGAGACCTCTTCATGTGAAAATGTATTAATCTGTAACCACCTATTGAGCCATACGTAGATATTTATCCGCATTACTCTATATAATTTAATGTCATATCGATATATTCAGGAATATATATACGACTCTGTCTATGAATCTCTCTCTCTCTCTCTCTCTCTCTCTCTCTCTCTCTCTCTCTCTCTCTCTCTCTCTCTCTCTCTCTCTCTCTCTCTCTGTATATATATATATATATATATATATATTAGTAAAAGGAAAAGAAAATGCTGACAAATTTTTCACAGTAAAAAAAATAGTTTAATTAGGAATAAGTATAAATTAGTAATAAGTGTTGGTTAGTATTCAGTTTTAGTTTTAAGTTTTTACCGGTTGCTCATATCTAATGCTTTTCAAAAATAATTTTGAGATAGAGCGCCTGTGATGTTTGCTCTAATCTGACCAGTTTTGGAAATTCTTCCTGTTTTATGTGAAAAAAGTGGCTCCAGAGGTATTAAGATTTGGTTGGTTGTTGAATGTCACGTGAATGAGTACTATAAATTTTGCGCCAATTCGTGTTGCAAAAATTCTTGTAGTCAAAACAATTTTGATTGGTCGGTAGAGGTCACGTGAATTTTAAAAATTGATTTTGCGCCAAATGTAGGTTTATGGAAGAGTGTCCTTTTTCGCCTAATTGAGAAGTCACTGAAAAATAAGTCTTTTAAGACAAATATGTGTGTGTGTAGTAAAGAGGTTCATTGTTGTGATAATGGTCAGTAGGGATGTGTGTGTGAATTGCAGTCATGTTGAAAGGTCAACAGTTCAGGTGTCTATTAAGACGAATATATGTGTGTGTGTGTGTGTGTGTAGCAGAGTGGTTCATGGTAGAGGGATTCGGTCAGTAGGAATGTGTCTGTACGTGTGTGGGGGATATTTTAACATGTTGAAAGATATTTTTCAGCTCTTCTCTTATACGGAGATGTGTGTGTGTGTCTGTGTGTGTATAACTGTTTGTATGTTAGTGTACGCGTATGTATATGTGTGTGTGTGTATATGTGTGTATGTGTGTGTGTGTGTGTGGATAGACCAGTATTTTTGTGATACTGGTACACAAAAATACTGGTCCATCCACACACACACACACACACACATATACACACACATACACATACACACGCGTACACTAACATACAAACAGACATATACACACACACACACTTCTCCGTATAAGACAAGAGCTGAAAAATATCTTTCAACATCTTAAAATATCCCCCACACACGTACAGACACATTCCTACTGACCGACTCCCTCTACCACGAACCACTATTTGTCTTAATAGACACCTGAACTGTTGACTTTTAAACATGACTGCAATTCACACACACATCCCTACTGACCATTATCACAACAAATGAACCACTTTACTACACACATACACACACACACATATTTGTCTTAAAAGACTTATTTAGTCACATCTCAATCAGGCGAAAAAGGACACTCTTCCACAAACCTACATTTGGCGCAAAATCAATTTTTAAAATTCACGTGACCTCTACCGACCATTCAAAATTGTTTTGACTACAAGAATTTTTGCAACACGAATTGGCGCAAAATTTATAGTACTCATTCACGTGACATTCAACAACAAACGAAATCTTAATACCTCTGGAGCCACTTTTTTCACATAAAATAGGAAGAATTTCCAAAACTGGTCAGATTAGAGCAAACATCACAGGCGCTCTATCTCAAAATTATTTTTGAAAAGCATTAGATATGCGCAAACGGTAAAAACTTAAAACTAAAACTGAATATTAACCAATACTTATTACTAATTTATACTTATTCCTAATTAAACTATTTTTCACTGGGAAAAATTTGTCAGCACTTTCTTGTCCTTTTACTAATATATCACAACTCGGGTGTTACACATCTATTCTTTTAATATATATATATATATATATATATATATATATATATATATATATATATATATATATATATATATATATATATATATATATATATGCAAATACAAATATGAGCATTCTTACGTACACAGACGGAATATGTACATACATATATGAATAAATATATGTCAATGTATGTAAGAGCGAGAAAGAGAGAATGCAAAAGAGACAGAGCGGTCATAAACTGCTGTTTTTGACAAAATTGATGTCAAGAATGAAAAAAAACTTCGTTTAATATATGTTGTTCATAAACATCGAAATTGGGGAGGAAAAATATTTACTTTATGGTTGTTTTAAATATTTATCTCTCTGTATTTAGTAAGCATCATAAGTTTTCTTTATCCTTTCAAAGCACCCGAAATTTATTTTAACAATTTATTCCATCGATAAGCCAGTATATTCTATAATTATTTCTTATTGGTAAACTCTATTGATTAGCTGTTTCACAAATTTACACTTGCTTTCATTCAGTATGAATTCTAGGGTGGACATTTTTACTATTTTCTGGCTAAATAAAATGCATTCGCCAAGTCATAAATCAAACCAAATTGTTCATATATATTTCTGTTAGAAAATATCTTTTGAGAAATTCTGTTATTCTATCGATTTATGATAGTATATTTTACCTTCACCCCTTTCCCTCTTTCTATCTTCCTCATTCTCCTTCTCTCTCTCTCTGAAAAACACCCGCACAAAGCTAAATAACATAAGCATCCCAGAAGCTCATCACTTTCTATATGGCATTCATGCTACCATAAATAAACGTGTATGGCTATATTAGATATGCGTATGTAAATGCATGCGCGCACATATAAGTCTATATATACATATATATATATATATATATATATATATATATATATATATATATATATATATATATATATATTTATATATATATATATATATATATATATATAGACTTATATGTGTGTGTGTGTGTGTGGTGTGTGTGTGTGTGTGTGTGTGTGTGTATGTGTGTGTGTGTGTGTGTGTGTGTGTGTGTGTGTGTGTGTGTGTGTGTGTGTGTGTGTGTGTGTGTGTGTCTGTCTGTATACAGTATATGTGGGCGAGCATCTGTATATATCGAAATAGATACAAAGTTACTCATACGTGTGTGAGTGAAAGTGTAGAAGTTCATACATATATTTCTGGTTTATGTGTGTCATTATACTATGCATGTTTCTCTAGGGTAGATTATATCTCTGTTCGTGATTAATAGAGACGTTACATCAGAGACTGTGTTGACCAAGTGAGGGGTATATATAATTATTTGAGGGAATATCTGGGAGGAGGAAAAGGTAAATGGGAAAAGTTGTAGGGGAGTGAATGAAAAGGGAAAACCATGGAAGTATACATTATCGTGTCGATTTCTATTTACATACGTGTTTGTATATATATATATATATATATAAATATGTGTGTGTGTGTTTGTATATATATATATATATATATTTTTTTTTTTTTTTGCTTATATTTCTATATCTGTCTATCTATTTATCTATAATAAAGAAAGATATTTATCGGGTCGTCAAGTATGAAATTTGGAGACATTTGTAAGAAAAGAAGAAATTTCTACAAATCTTATACTTGACGACCCAATATATATTTGTTTAATTGCCCACCACAACTTTCATACCCCTCACTCTCACCCTCTGTCCCTTCCTTTCACCCACTCCCTTTTTAGCTCTTTGACTGAAGCGTATTTATGCTTCCTATTATTTGGTATCCTATCCTGATTTGAGAAGATAGGTATTTATATGTTGTCCCCGGTTTCTGTTTTGTCATCTCATATGCATCTTTCCGGTGGTTTGTTCTGTGTGTATGTGTCTCTGTGCTTATCTAGACATCTATATGACTCCTGCGTCTATTTATACATATATAGAATCACATCTATATGTGTATCGCCGAGTTTCAATATTTATTACTAAAAGAAATTTAGTTGTATATATCTATTTTAATACTAAATCTTTTTATTTTACGTTTTTTATTTAATTCTGCTTTATGTATTTTCAAATAAGGTGCATTACTGTTGTTGTTGTTATTGTTAGTAGTAGTAGCAGTAGTAGTAGTAGTAGTAGTAGTAGTAGTAGTAGTAGTAGTAGTAGTAGTAGTAGTAGTAGTAGTAGTAGTAGTAGTATTTTATATTGTTCAGTTTCCGCAAACATTAATTTATATCCTACTAAATTTGACAATTCATCAAAAAGATAATTATAGGCCGTAGCACAGTTATTTTCTATTATAAACATTCTTTAACAAAGGAAACTCACACAGTATCTACAATTCATTACCGTGAGAGTAACTAAATATTTGATGAAATAAATAAAATAAATAAATAGATAAATAAATAAATATATTTCAGTAGAAATACTGATTTTGAAACCTGGTTTCAATGTCCTGGAAATGCTAGCTTCACTTTTTATTTCACTATATGTTATGAGAGAAATATCTGTGCGTGTGAGTGTGTACATTCAAAGGCATTACAATAAATCTTGATCTTCTTCGAATTATAGTTGATAGAGCTGGTTTATAAATCATAATTAATCTTAAACTATTTTATACAATCTTAAAAAGTTTTCGAATATGATTTGAGGGATATTTAACAAGTTGGGGTTCCTTCGTTGGGTCAGTATCGTTGCTGTTTCTTTTGTTTGTTATTTTGGACGTCAAAGATGAAATTTATGATAAAAATGATTTAATCTTGTTACCTTATTCATATGCTAAGCCCATGTGAACACTTATCTAAACTTTAATATGCTATTAATATGTGGTTAAAATATGAAGAATATAACGAAAATTAAGTTTAATCAGTAACACTTATATTTATTTTCAAATATCATTAGTTACTTATTCGTTCCTACATAACCGAATATCAATCGGATAAACCAATCAGATCGTTCCTCCCTTTTGTGTTATCTTTATTTTTTTTTGTCATTTTCATTTTAATATTTATATTTTACATGTGAACTTTCTTCTTGCGCTTATACTTAGTCGTTCCTTTATTCATGCTTTTCCCTTTCCTAACTATTTACAGTTCTTTTATATTGTATTTCTTTTAAAGTAAATATTTATCAGATGTAAAATGAAAAAAAAAACTAACTAAATAAAGACTAAAAGGAAACCAATAGGAAATAAATTGTAATAAAAATATCACAGGAAAAGCTAGAAAAAATCGTTACTATATGTGAATTTTCTCTATTACGTTTAAGTGACGAGTGAAGAGAAAAAGAGAACGAAAAAAGTTATAGAAAACATTATGGCAGATGAAATGCATATATCGGAAATAGAAAGGAAAACTGAATAATAAATGTAATATCAAATTATTTCTGTAAGATCTGTTTAGAAACATCAGGCTAAGAGATATCAGTCAGACGCGGGTGCTAGTTACAGAGATAATCCATTAGTTACAGAGCTCTAGTCAGACAGACTAAGCTTAGCTTTTTGCTATTTGTTCTGATTGTTTGAACAAAGTCAAAAGCCCGTTGCTTGACATCACCAATAAAAGAGAGCTTTTGAAGAGAATCAAGAATCAATGTATGTGATGAAAATTGGATGGTAGTGACGTTAATTCAGAATGGAATGGCTTCAGTCATATTAAGATCCGCCTAGGGATTTAATCAAAGTCCTCTTTATTATATTTCCTTAGTAGGATAAAAACCTCATTGGTATTAACTAACATCAGCTTTGATATATTTAGGGCGCCATCAGTAGGAAGTAGTGTAACGAACAGCTAAAAGCATTAAACATTTTCAGCAGTCACTATTAATTTTGTGATGGTGGTAGACTGTTACTTTTGTTCTTCTGCGTGACCACTATATTTATGTTACAATAATACATTCGTATAGGATATGTTTAAACGTACATATTTAAATACTGCTAAGTAGGAAATATTTTGTAGGTAATAAAAGCAGTTGGAAGGAGATAAATAATGTGTATTTGCAAGCACGAAAAACAAAAATATATTTTCGCTACTGTATTTATTATTTTTTTGTTTTAATATGTGCGAATGAGAGTGAGGGTGGTGGTGAATGCGCACGCACGTACGTGCACATATATATGTATATGAGCATCCCATATTGTTTTATTTAAATGGTTTCAGTCATTAGACATGGCCAAGCTGTAGCACTACATGCCAGGCATTTTGTCGAACATATCAAGCCCATACACCTTTTCAACCTAGTATATATTTTATCGATTTTCTCCATCGCTATTTATCGGGACTACATTGCAGGATATGAAACAAGAAGTAAACATAAACAGACGCACACAGCACCCCTATCACACACAAGTACACGTACTTAATTCGGGATGTTTGTTTACAAACAAACCGAGCATTATAATAAATGGTCGGTAAATCCATACGTAGATATATATATATGTGTGCATGTATGTATATATATATACATACTACTGTAAGTCTGTATACATATATGTATATATGTATACATACTTATATTTAAGTAACAGCCGTACTAAGTGTGAGAAATGAAATTTCGTTTCATTTTTTTCCGCTTATCGTTTTCTGTGCGCCCGGCCGATTAACTCACTCGATATGCAAATTAGGCTGCTCAGCCGTTAATATGCATAAGGAAAGTATATACTTTCAGACGTTCAATCATCTGGCAGGAAGGTATACGGTGCTGACGATAGCTAATAAGCTTGAAACTAGTACATCGTTCCTTTGTCAGTGTTGAACAAAAGGGCAACGATGGTTGTTAAACACTGTCCGGCTTAATACGGGATGTTTGTTTACAAACAAACCGACCATTATAATAAATGTTCGGTAAATCCATACGTACATATATATATATATGTGTGCATTGCATGATGTATACATAGTACTGTACGTCTGTATACACGTATACATACATACATACATATATATATATATATATATATATATATATATACAGAAAGAGAGAGAGTCACAGAGATTCAGGGAGAGAGAGAGGGAGAGAGAGAAGAGAGAGAGAGAGAGAGAGAGAGAGAGAGAGAGAGAGAGAGAGAGAGAGAGAGAGAGAGAGAGAGAGAGAAGTTGGAAAAAGCACGGAAAATATATTTAAGAGTCTGTTTTTCTTTTTTGATACGTCATAGTGACATTAAAAGGATTCGTCAAAGTGACATTGAAAAGATAACACTTTGCCTTTCATCCTTACGGGGTCGATAAAATAAAGTACCAGTAATGCACTGGGTTATTGCTGGCCTTGTGCCTAAAGTAGAAACAATTATTTAAAAATGAGCGAGACAATTCTTTTTAAAAATAAGTATTATAATGTATATAAACTATATGAAGAATTACCGGTTTCGATCTATTATTAAAATCCATCTTATCAAATGTTGAGTGTTGAAATAAAAATTAAAAAGAAAAAATAGGAGTTAAAAACTAAGGATTTAAACTTAAAATCAAATGCGTGGAGTAAATTTTCACCCATCCATCTTGCTCAAAATTTGTTGGTAAGAGAAGGTAGTAGTAATTGTTTCTCTTCACAGAAGAAAGTAGTATATATATATATATATATATATATATATATATATATATACAGAGTGAGAGAGAGATAGTCACAGAGATTCAGGGAGAGAGAGAGAGGGAGAGAGAGAAAGAAATATTTTGATGTTGTAGACGCTCTTGTGTTCTTTATCATATATATATATAAATATATACTACTTTCTTCTGTGAAGAAAAACAAGTACTACTACCTCCTCTTACCAACAAATTTTGAGCAAGAAGGATGGGAGAAAATTTACTCCACGCAATTGATTTTAAGTTTAAATCCAAAATTTTTAACTCCTATTTATTCTTTTTAATATATATATATATATATATATATATATATATATATATATATATATATATATATATATATATATATATACTAGCCGAATTACCCGCTTTTTGTAAGAAAATGATGATTGATTTTAAACCAGTGATATAATTTATGGAGAAAAACCTTGCATTTCAATATTACTCAATATAAAATGTAATGCAGGAAAAATTGGAAAACATGTTTTGTAACATATCAAATCAAAATTACATTATTAAATCTTATTCTTACTTTGTTTCTTGTAAATAATTTTTTTCAAAATTGAAAACTTTTGTGAATAGGGATCATATCTTGTCATTTACCTATGGTTTAAATTTCATATAAATTGAAGGGAAAACATTTTCAGCGGGGGGTTGTGTCCCCGGGGAACCTTGATAGGCGGTTTAACCCCCATTAGGGTGTGCAAGGGCGTGGAAAAAGTCTCGGATTACCTATTTAAGATGATTAAGCTGTCCTTAATTATTTAGATACAAGTTTACATTTGAGGTTGCCGGGCTTATACAAATAGGTTACATTCAAAGTTATTTCGAAGTCCATGTGGAATTTCTTAGCCCATTCGAATTGTGTTAGCGAGGTAGAGGGTTTCCTTTTTTGTTTTGTTTTTTTAAGGAGTGGAAATATAGAGTTTAGTGCAACGTGATTTGGAAATGGCACATTGATAAACTACGATACTTATAGGTCAATTACTCTCAATATGGCATATTTTATGGTTTCTACAGTTGCAGTTAGTGTTACCAATTGGGTTACTAGGAACATTAAGAATTCTACTCTTTGGTACTCAGAGATTTCACACCATTCAGGGTTAACATGATTCAAGCTCATCAGAGTATTTGCACGGTTTGAGGCATTGCCGGATATTCTAGGATATTTTCAATGTTTTGATTTGTTACTAGAGGCTACGTAAACAGCTAAGTTAGTGGTTGTTTAGAGCGATATCTTGATCGCGTTTTTAGTTAGCGAACTGTGATAATTGTGCGATTTTCTCCAGTATACCGAAGAACAATTTGATTATATTAGAAGCCACATGGGATAAACCAAGCACTTTTCCTATATAAAGTTAGTAATTCACCTTTTAATGATTGACGAGTTTAATTTTACTTTCAGGATAATTTAAGTTAGGTAAGATGTATTCAGTTTCTGCGTATTTTCGTTTCACCAAATTTCACTCGAAAATCGTTGGTCAAATCAAGTTTAATTAGTAGGAGACACCTGATCAAGGAGCCACCCAGTGCAAGTAAACTCGGAATTGCTAGCCCATTTCTATGTGAGAGAGCATGTGTGTGAAGACTTGTGTGTGCATATGTATGTGTCAAGGTGTTTCTTTCTGTGTGGGCATACGGAGGGTATGGTAATGTTGCGTGTTTAATAATAAACCTAACCCAACATTTATCTTTCTTCTCTGTTCAGGTATGGTGCAAAGCGCTCTACACACCTTATATGATGAGCAGGTGAATGGGAATTTGACGTCAATAATAATAGTAAATATAACTCTGGCATATACCCTAATACTGAACATTGAAATCAATAAAATATTCATTAAATTCTAATTAAACAATTATTGACGGGAAAATTCTAATGTTTTAAGTTACTAATCGTAATGTTATTTTTAATATTGTTGGCCTGTTGTCACAATATAGCATTTTAATATTATAATTATTATTGTTATAATTATTATTACTATTATTATTATTGTTATTATTATTATTGTTATTTGAGTCTCAGTCATTGATGTTATTTAACTGGAAGTTTTGTTGAAATGAATATCAAGCCACTACCTGCAGCCTCAGACATTCAGGACTTATCAGAGGGTTCTTGCTGTTCCCAGCAATCATGCCTTTTGAAGTGTTCCAAAAAACGGGGCTGGGCTAATCTTCTTTAACCATCCTTGGAAACTCTTTGAGATAGTACCTAGCGTGCCTATGACAATCGGGATGACCTAGATCGCATGGCAGTTTCAAATCCTTTTTAACTCCCACTTTAAATCCTGGTATCGGTTAATTTTCTCCCTCTCCTTTTTTTGCACTCTCGTGTCAAATAGGTAGGCTACATCTACAATCAGGCACATGTTTTTTCCTTGTCAAAAACCACCTGGTCAGGCCTATTGTGTTCTAATTCTTGTCTGTCTGTATCCTGAAATCCTATAGCATTTTCACTTGATTGTTTTCTATAACCGACACTTATGCTCATACCACTTCTCAAAATGTAGTAAATTGTTTAGTTTGCCTAAATGCCAGTAAATCACCTTTCCTAGTATAGCATGCTTGCAGCCTTTACGGTGAGTCTGGGCTAGGTGTTTACTTTCGGATACAATGTGAGCCACAGTCTCCTCTCTATTTCTCTGTACACATCCTACACAGTGAGCTAGCATCCTCCTTGTTAATCTGGTGTCTCACCCACTTCGTTCTGTGCAGTCATTAGCATTCCTTCTGTAGTAGTAGTAGTAGTAGTAGTAGTAGTAGTAGTAGTAGTAGTAGTAATCTTTGTTTTTGTTGTTGTTGTTGTAGTGATATCTACTGTTTATGTTGTTATTTTTTTGTTTACATCTTTTAAACACCATTTCGATGTTTGTATTTATATTACTTTCGTGTGGTTAATTACGAGGTTTAATAAATGATCGATGATGTTTCAACTGGGTTGTGATAGACGTATAACATTGCGTTATACATAATTGGTTAAACATATTTGACACGTAGTTCGTAAAAATGTTATTATGAAACAATATGATGCCTAATTGAATGTAATGTGAAACTGCACTCCAATGAGTCAAATTCCCTAGACACTATTATTTTTTTTTTCAATTATTTTGTTATGTTTGAAAATTAAAGGTCCACTCATAGATTTAGGCTAATAGAATAAAGAGGCGTCACTGTTCTTCTATGAAATTTACACTTTTATGGCGTTAGTTTAAATAATTATTGATTTTGACATACACACGGAAATATAAGCATGGATAATACAAATATTATTTTAAGTTACAACGTTATTCAGTGTTCATTCACAAAGGTCTTATATACTTCCCCAGGCATCTAAAATCAGCAATAATACTGACGATGCTTAAAAATGCCGAAACGTCTATGGATTTATCAATATTTGCCAAAGATCAAAATCACTTAGTACCTCATTCTATATATAATTGTATTTATTTAAATTTCGAATAAATTATTTCTCTTACATCTTACCAAAGATAATCATTATGAGCGACATGGTAAAAGCGTCATATCTTTTTATTGGCTTATAACATATGTTGTGGTGGTGCAAAACCCAATCGCCAAATAGTGCATTCTAATTCGAAATTAATTCTACTGGATAATTATAGATTACCTCATTATTACTGAAAGAAAGTGACGATAAGAATTAGAAACGTGTTATCCAATGTTGGCAAATGAGAAACAGACAGAACAGCAACATCGTCATCCTTATCATCATCAGTAGTAGTAGTAGTAGTAGTAGTAGTAGTAGTAGTAGTAGTAGTAGTAGTAGTAGTAGTAGCAGCAGCATCAGTGTTAGTAGTAGTAGTAGTAGTAGTAGTAGTAGTAGTAGTAGTAGTAGTAGTAGTAGTAGTAGTAGTTCTTGTTTTTGCTGTGGTTGTTCGTGATCAGTACTGATTGAAGGGCAAAGGCGTTTAATATAGTGGAGTGCGATCTGGTGGAGTGTTCAGTTCTGCTCATTCTAGCAGACAAAGCGTCCGCGTAGAAAAACATCATCATACGCTCTCGCTCTGATGGATTGGAAATATGCATGATTTTATTGGACTAAAAACAGGATCACTCGCATACCTTATCTTGAGTTTTAAGACGTCCATAGACGTTTCGGCATCTTTAAGCATCGTCAATATTATTGCTCATTTTAGATGCCTGGGGAAGTATATAATAATGTATATAAGAATGTATATGGCAGAAAAATAATAATCATTTATGAAGGACATTT
The DNA here is from genome assembly GCA_964016885.1 of Eledone cirrhosa. Lineage (NCBI taxonomy): Eukaryota > Metazoa > Mollusca > Cephalopoda > Octopoda > Eledonidae > Eledone > Eledone cirrhosa. The sequence continues at coordinate 69,434,186 of OZ024740.1, forward strand.
AACTATCATTTTACTACCTTCGTAGTAATTAAATGTAAATATCATTATCATAATCATCACCACCATCATCATCGGCGTATTCATTATCAACCTTATCTGCGCATTGCAAGTCCTCTTCGGTCGGCGCCAATTGATCCTATCCTGGAACGTCCTCGGTTTTAAGACACCTTTAAACATATCGATATCATCTCTCTGTATAATACTCCGTTTTCTTTGAACAAATGAAACTGTCCTATGTGGTTTCTAATCTGTATTCAGCTTAGTCCATTTGTTGTTATCTTTGTGTACGATATGCCCTGCCGATTTTCATTTTCCTTAATATTGTTTAAGATGTGTTGTAAATTTTCTTTAAATTTAGATCTAACCAATTAAACGCTTTTCTTAACAATTTTAGCTGCATTAAACACTTATTTATTAACATTAGTTTTGAGACGTTCGGAAATGAGTTAAAGCTAGTGTTAACATCTTGCTCTCATTTGTTCCATTCTTATACGGGTTGGACGAAATGCTGATCTTTTTCCAGTTTCATCTGTGCTAGACTACTTAGAGTACAAGAACTCCCATCGATGGGACACGAGTTGATCGCAAAGCTAAACTCCAGGGGGCGCTAGTACGCATAACTAGCTACGTTCTACTGGAGCAACGTGAAATAAAATGCCTTGGTCGAAGAATACACGTGTCAGCCAGTCAGAAAAGAAAGAGGTAGAAAACAATTATGAAAATAACTTCTTAATGATGATACATTTGACGACATAGCGTGCCATGGAATTTAACAAAACGACATTTGCTAGAATAATAACGTTGATATCATCTCAACATATATAGCTAGAAATCATAAAAAGTATTTTGGAGTGTGCATAAGTGTGTCTCATGTTTATGTGTAAGAATAATTATGATGTTGATGATGCTGATAATAATAATAATTATTATTATAATAAACGTGAAGCTGTAACATTATTATTGTTGTTAATATTCTCAAAAGGGAGGAGTAAGTTTGGTGACGATGATGATGATTGTAGAGGTAGTGATAGTGGTGTTGGTTTTGATGTTAGGGTTTTAGTAGTGGTAGGGGTGGTGGTGAGTGTCATGATAATGGTGACGATGATGTTAATGACGATTCCCATAAAGATTAGGATGACCACGATGAAGGCAATATGTTTAAGGACGACTACGACTACGACGACAATGGCTTATAAAAACAGCTAATATTAGATAATGTTTGCTTTTTTTTATTAATATCTTGATGACATAAGCCAAATGAAATTAACTTCATCATTAGTTGATAAACATAACCCTAACATTATATATAGTAGCAATTACTACAGTGACAACAAGAACAACAAAAATCAGTGACCACCATAACAGCGAAATATCAAAAGTAATATGCACAAAACCATGATTACTGTATCTTGTTGTTGCTGTTATTTTAGGAATGTGTTGTTGGTATACAGTTGATTAAATCGAATCCAACCTTTAAATGGCATTATATTCTATTGATTAATAATAGCTGAAAGTAAATTCAGACTTGGAGGAAGTCAAACCCAGAACATAAACGAGGTTAATTAAATATAGCATGGCATTTTTGTCCGACATTCACCATTCCCACAAGTCCAACCCCATTGCATATATTAATGGATGACAACTAGAACCCACTTGATCCGTCTAAATGCTGACTTGACAATCATTGAAGATCTCTTATGGCAAACATGCATCCTTGGAGTATATTAATCATGCCTCAAAATCTTACCCTTTTCTTCAGAGTCAGAAACCACTTCAGTAACTAACCAGTACTAATATTCTAGAAAGTGTAGATGGCACATACCATGCAGAATTACTCCAGCATATGGAATGTAGATGTTACTACATACGCAACAATACTTTACCATTGTGAAGCAACTCGGCTAATTGGCATAATATCACTCACACATACATTCCATTTTTTTTACCAGTAACTACTCTCATTGCCTTTTCTACCACAACAAAATCGCTTCTCTACAGTCTTCGAGTTGTCTAATCGCATAAAACACTAATGAGAAACTCTTGAAGCATACGTTTATCCTTCCCTCATCAACTATGTCATATCGAGCTTTACAACTCCCACCGTATCTTGCTAATCCTGTTCTTCCTGCCCAGAAAGTCGTTCTTCTGGAATGTTATCCCTGCTCGTGGATTTTATACACACGTCGAATTTCATCAGCCCCAATGTCTCTCATGCTGGATGGTCTGTAAAACAGACTAATTCTTTTCAACCTAGACACAATTTTTTATTGTCAAAAAACGAACGCCCTATCATGAATGGAAGAATATTAGTTTCTTAGAAAAAAAACTTTTAATTAAGCCGTTTTATTTTACTGTAAGTGCATTTCAATACAATTTAGATCTTCTATAAACTGGAAAATATATTTTATACACAACCACTACTTCAGCGTGTCAACTTTTAATCATTGATATTCAATAATTGTCTGTGGGAATTTGCCCAGTGGGAACCTTATGAATCGTGCTAGATGCAGACTTCTTTTTGTTCAAGTTGCTAATTTTGTAAATGCGAACGTTACATATCAACTTTTGTAATTTCCAATCATTTTATATTAGATTGCATTTTCATATCTTTCTCACTAACATAACTCACAACTTATAATTTCCTGAAATATTCTTATACTTCACGGCCACAACAATATCCATAATCCCCACTTTGATAATCAGTGACAAAGACAGGAATATGTATATATAATATTCATATTTATACCAGCAATATCATCAAAACCATCTTCATCATCACCACCATCATCATCATCACTATTATCTTCATCATCATCATCATCATCACCATCATCATCACCTCCCCCATCATCATCATCACTATCATCTTCATCATCATCAACATCATTATCATCGTCGTCATTGTCATCATCATCCTTGTCGTCATCGTCTTCAGCATCATTAACATTATCCTCATATTCGTCATTCTCTCAGTTGCCATCCTTATTATTGTCATCGTTTTTCCCTTTTCCTTCTTCCTTATCATCTTGATCTACTTCATTGTCTTCGTCATCGTTGTAGTCATCGACGTTGTCACCATCTTCGTTTTAGTTTTTTCCGCCGTCGTTGTTTATTGTTAGTAAATATTCACTAAATGGAATTTGTTAACATCAGCAATATTATTTATAGCGTCCTGACGACGATAGCTGTTGAAATGAAAAAAAGCGATCAGTAACTTTGTAATCATAGATTTGAATAAGCAAATATTTTCCATATTCACAAAATAATCATGCTGTTGTCTGTTTCTGATCTTTTTTATTTTTTTTGGTGCGGTTGTTTTTGCTGTTCAAAGTTAAAAAATGTATAAACAGAACCACGTCGTGACACAACAACGGCCATTCATGCAGATTGTCTAGACATTGTGTCTCCTCAAGATGGCCATCGAATTTATTTTGCTTCCAGCTTGCTAATCAGCCACAGCGTAAATGTTAATATAACTTCACATTATTTTACTAGTACTTCTCTCCTCTCCTTATTCAACTTAATCATTTTATTGTTGTTTATTCAATATAAAAACGTCTTTTTTTATTATTGCTATTATTACTAATTAATCATTTAAAGACGATGGGTTGGCAGTATCGGTAGAGCGTCGGAGAAAATGCTTCGTGGTAAACTACAAACGAAAGAGCACGTTCCAGCCAGCAAATGGATTGAAAATTAATATTCTTTTTCACTCGCTATGACAGGGAAACTATTCACAGACAAAACAAACATTGGACATCGCTTGTATACGTAGTTGCTTTGCAATTCATGAATTAAAATAAGGCTTCTTTATGGTCAAATCCGAGATGTGTTTTCGGTGCACATTTAAAGTCGTATTAAGATCTTGAAGTCACAATTTCCCTTTACAATAGCAATTAAAATCTGACATAGATATGATCCCTGAGTAGTAAATAAATCTGCAAAACTCATAGCCCCTTAACAAAATATAGGACACATTTGATAAGAATCAACAAGGAAAGGTTGCATTTAGTCATGGGTCCGTTCAAACAAGGCTGATTTAGGGTACAACAACAACAACCCTAACCATAACAACGACAGCATTAACAACAACAAGAACAATAAAAGAAATATTATTGTTATGATATTAATTAATTGTAAAGCACTGGGGTCGATTTAATCGACTATCCTCTCCCCCAAAGTAGTTGTTCTTGTGACTAAACCCAAAACCATAATTGATTTGTTGGCTATTAGACCCGAAACATAGAGGGAAATACGAAAAATAGGGGCGGTGAAGATTTACAAACACTTTTTTAAAAAAAATATAAAGGTAGCAGATAACAATTAACATATTAATAACAATAAAATTCGCCAATATACGGTATCTTAGGAAACCTACTGTTCTTAAATCTCCCTAATTGGCAAGAGCACCATGGGAAGGTGCACTTTCCTCTAAAAAATCTCCATCCTACAGGGACGTGTTCAAAGTAGGCACATTCTCTCTGGCCAGCCTCGCTACATTCAGCCATCTTTTAACAAATGTGTTGGGATGTACCACCTCCCTCATCGCCTTCATCATCATTCCTAAATGGAACTTGAAAACGTTGATGAGGGCTTAGCCGAAGAAAAAAGTTTCTGTCTTCAATCCTTTCAGATGCATCTACCATACAACCGCTTTCGCTATAGCTAACAGGCAAAAGAAAGCTGCCTGTCCTTACCGGCCAAAGGAAGGCGTTGAGGTGACATTCAGGATGATGTCAAATGATTGTCGTATCCGACTATAGCTGTTCGACAAATCTCCACGTCAATAATGCCCGCTCACTGGACGAGTGCGTGCAGAAATGTTTTGTTACACTGCACAGGACAGGTCCGTTTGACAGCACTTCTCTGCCTGTAGAGATTCTCTCGAACAAAGAGTGCCCCCTCGTTAGCACTACCAGGTCATTAATTTCTGGAAATTACCCATAGTCCTCGGGAAGAGATTGGCTAGATTGTTCTTATCGACACCCTGTATCTCTCAGAGAACGTCGATGCCTCTGCCTACAACTAGTCCACTATAATCGGATTTCCAAGGATTATATTTTCCTGTTAAGAGAGATCTGAGACCACCTGACGACATTCCAACGGCCAGGAGTCCATTTTCTGTCTTCCCGTCACCCAGAATAGCAGTTCAGTCAAAGAGGCGAGCTACGGAAAGACGTGACTCACAAACGGCGGCCACATATGTTAACCTTTTAAGAATATCTGCAAATGCCGTAGGTTTAGTGTAAGTTTGCGTATCATCGGCATGCCAAGCTACCCGTTCACATCATGTTGGCAGAAGAAGTACCACCTCAACAGTTGAACCAGTCACTTCCAAAACCGCTCGATAGCCTAAAATTGCGGAGCTATTAACAAAAGAAAAGCATTTTTTGTCGATCAACTTTCGTCAAATCGGACCGAGGAAACAATGTTTCCGTTGGTCTTTATAATTGCTAATACTATCTATCGGTCACAACTCCAGGTAGGAGGAGAAACGTGAAATAAAGTGTCTTGCTCAAGGACATAACGCATGGCCCGGTCCAGGAATCGAACTGACAACCTCACGATTGTGAATCCAGTTCCACACGCCTTAACAAAAGCAAGTGAGAAAACATGCAATGGCTGAAGTGAGCTAAGATCACAGTTATATACTTCCCTGATATTACGTGGCACGGAGAGGCAACCCGCTAATCTAACCGATACCTCTCACTGTACACTAACTCTTGTTACTTTTCTCACGCACCTCGTATATATATATGAATATTTCTATTCTTGTATATGTTTCCTCCCAACGGCTTACTACCACAGCCCTCAAGTTAAGAAGGTCATATGATACTGCTACAGTATGAAACTGCTATCACTATCAACGTGATGTATCAGCTTGACTCTCCCTTTGGATTAGGACTGGACTTCATTTGAGTATGTGCTACGTGAATCCTACTTATGTAATATTTGGAAATATTGCATCACGTAACACTTGCTGATGCAACTGTGGTGCACAGGGCGTGGCCTTGAAATAGTATAGTTCGGGTCTTTTAATTGTACCCTGAGTAAGCCGTTTAACTACTATTTAGCGTATAGTGTCCACACGAGGTTACAAGTTCATAAAAACGACATAAGAATTTTTCTAAATCATCGAATGAGAAGATAGCGGCCGATCGAGACGAATTGTAAACGGCTAGCTGGGTTAAACTTAATATATGTGTGTGTGGGGGGGGGTCTGTCTGTATGTGTCTGTGCCTGTGTGTGTGCGTATGTATGTGTTATGTGTGAGCCGCTTTGTATGTGTGTGTAAATGTAAATCTGCCTATAAGTATTTTTCTTAGATATTTTTGGTTTTCGTTTATTATTATTTTTTTATAAATTTTCAAAGCTGTTCATGTATTTGTGATTAAAGCGAAAAGTTGTTCTCAGATTCTTCAAGAATATTGCACTTGACTTCAAAGGAATTTTGCTACCAATAAAAAAAGTCTGATTCTTTATAATGTTTCGAAACTATTTTGTGACTATTCAGTAATATGGTAGTTTCCAAAACGAAGGGAAATTAGAACTCGTGTAGCTTAAAGCAGCATGAGGTTTTCATGATAACTTATATGATGAATATCTCTTTCCTAAGTTCTTTTTTTATATGTATTTCTAGACGACAAGTAATCAAAGGAACACGTATACAGCCCTCGACTGTTATCTTTAACTTAATATTATAGAAATATGCTTCCACACACACACACACACTCACAAATATTCATCTCGCCCTCTCTCTCCATCTCCCTCTCCCTATCTATCCCTCTCTCTCTCTCCCTCTCTCTCTCTCTCTCTCTCTCTATATATATATATATATATATATATATATATATATATATATATATATATATATATATATATAAAAACAAATAACGAAACGAAATTAAATTTCGTTTCGTTTGTAACTCACTTTTGTATGACTGACGCTTAAACAATTAAGTTAAAAATGTACATCTACATATGCATACTGAAATACTAGTCTGTATATGAATACACACACGTATACATATGTAGGTGTACCAAGTCTTTCACTGGTCGCTTTACAGTGAGCGGCCCAGCTATTCTGTACGTAAACACACAGACAAACCGGTTTTTAGAGTCATACTGGTTTTCGGGGGGAACACCTTCCCTCCATTCTCCAGAAAGCCAGACAAGGAATATTGGACTAGTTTCGTTGTTGTTACAACTCATCAGCAATATTTACCTATCTACCGGCCTTTCTGGAGAATTGTAAAAGCACATATCGTTATATGCTTTTTCTATGAAAATTAGTAGTGGGCAGACTAATTTGCATAGAGTGTGAGTACGCACCGGTTCAGCGGAGACGATAAAAACAAATAACGAAACGAAATTAAATTTCGTTTCGTTTGTAACTCACTTTTGTATGACTGACGCTTAAACAATTAAGTTAAAAATGTACATCTACATATGCATACTGAAATACTAGTGTGTATATGAATACACACACGTATACATATGTAGGTGTACCAAGTCTTTCACTGGTCGCTTTACAGTGAGCGGCCCAGCTATTCTGTATGTAAACACACAGACAAACCGGTTTTTAGAGTCATACTGGTTTTCGGGGGGAACACCTTCCCTCCATTCTCCAGAAAGCCAGACAAGGAATATTGGACTAGTTTCGTTGTTGTTACAACTCATCAGCAATATTTACCTATCTACCGGCCTTTCTGGAGAATTGTAAAAGCACATATCGTTATATGCTTTTTCTATGAAAATTAGTAGTGGGCAGACTAATTTGCATAGAGTGTGAGTACGCACCGGTTCAGCGGAGACGATAAAAACAAATAACGAAACGAAATTAAATTTCGTTTCGTTTGTAACTCACTTTTGTATGACTGACGCTTAAACAATTAAGTTAAAAATGTACATCTACATATGCATACTGAAATACTAGTGTGTATATGAATACACACACGTATACATATGTAGGTGTACAAAGTCTTTCACTGGTCGCTTTACAGTGAGCGGCCCAGCTATTCTGTATGTAAACACACAGACAAACCGGTTTTTAGAGTCATACTGGTTTTCGGGGGGAACACCTTCCCTCCATTCTCCAGCAAGCCAGACAAGGAATATTGGACTAGTTTCGTTGTTGTTACAACTCATCAGCAATATTTACCTATCTACCGGCCTTTCTGGAGAATTGTAAAAGCACATATCGTTATATGTTGTAACAACAACGAAACTATCGTTATATGTTGTAACAACAACGAAACTAGTCCAATATTCCTTGTCTGGCTTTCTGGAGAATGGAGGGAAGGTGTTCCCCCGAAAACCAGTATGACTTTAAAAACCGGTTTGTCTGTGTGTTTACATACAGAATAGCTGGGCCCCTCACTGTAAAGCGACCAGTGAAAGACTTGGTACACCTACATATGTATACGTGTGTGTATTCATATACACACTAGTATTTCAGTATGCATATGTAGATGTACATTTTTAACTTAATTGTTTAAGCGTCAGTCATACAAAAGTGAGTTACAAACGAAACGAAATTTAATTTCGTTTCATTATTTGTTTTTATCGTCTCCGCTGAACCGGTGCGTACTCACACTCTATGCAAATTAGTCTGCCCACTACTAATTTTCATAGAAAAAGCATATAACGATATGTGCTTTTACAGTTCTCCAGAAAGGCCGGTAGATAGGTAAATATTGCTGATGAGTTGTAACAACAACGAAACTAGTGCAATATTCCTTGTCTGGCTTTCTGGAGAATGGAGGGAAGGTGTTCCCCCCGAAAACCAGTATGACTCTAAAAACCGGTTTGTCTGTGTGTTTACATACAGAATAGCTGGGCCGTTCACTGTAAAGCGACCAGTGAAAGACTTGGTACACCTACATATGTATACGTGTGTGTATTCATATACACACTAGTATTTCAGTATGCATATGTAGATGTACATTTTTAACTTAATTGTTTAAGCGTCAGTCATACAAAAGTGAGTTACAAACGAAACGAAATTTAATTTCGTTTCGTTATTTGTTTTTATCGTCTCCGCTGAACCGGTGCGTACTCACACTCTATGCAAATTAGTCTACCCACTACTAATTTTCATAGAAAAAGCATATAAAGATATGTGCTTTTACAATTCTCCAGAAAGGCCGGTAGATAGGTAAATATTGCTGATGAGTTGTAACAACAACGAAACTAGTGCAATATTCCTTGTCTGGCTTTCTGGAGAATGGAGGGAAGGTGTTCCCCCCGAAAACCAGTATGACTCTAAAAACCGGTTTGTCTGTGTGTTTACATACAGAATAGCTGGGCCGCTCACTGTAAAGCGACCAGTGAAAGACTTGGTACACCTACATATGTATACGTGTGTGTATTCATATACACACTAGTATTTCAGTATGCATATGTAGATGTACATTTTTAACTTAATTGTTTAAGCGTCAGTCATACAAAAGTGAGTTACAAACGAAACGAAATTTAATTTCGTTTCGTTATTTGTTTTTATCGTCTCCGCTGAACCGGTGCGTACTCACACTCTATGCAAATTAGTCTGCCCACTACTAATTTTCATAGAAAAAGCATATAACGATATGTGCTTTTACAATTCTCCAGAAAGGCCGGTAGATAGGTAAATCTGTTTGCTCTGATCAGAGCAAACAGCACGGACACTCTATCTCAAAATTATTTTTGAAAAGCATTTAGAAATGCGCAACCGGTAAAAACTTAAAAACTTAAAACCACAACTGAATACTAACCCATACAATCACTAATACTCTTTTATTCCTAATTAAACCATTTTTCAACTGTGAACAATTTGTCAGCATTTTCTATTCCGTTTACCAATATATAATAACTTGTGTGTTACACCTCTATTCTTTTAACTATATATATATATATATATATATATATATATATATATATATATATATATATACATGTGTGTCTGTTTGTATGTGTTTGTGTACACTTTTATTTCAATTCTGTATATAACCAGATATAAGTTAATAATATACTCCGACTGCTTAGAACACTTCATATATATATATGTGTGTGTGTGTGTGTGTGTGTGTGTGTGTGTGTGTGTGTGTGTGTGTGTGTGTGTGTGTGTGCATTTGCCTATAATAATTTACGTTTTTATTATTTTATGTCATGCCCTACATATTACATATAAACTAGACATAAGGTCATCTCCTACTTGCACTTGATAGGTTGGATACCAAGTGCTGTATAGCTGGAATGAAAATTTCTGCTGCAAAAACTGTGCCACTGCTCCGCTCAAGAAATCCTGTGCAGTGCACGCTACACGTGAATGGAGTTCCACTGAAGTAGGTGGAGAATTTAAAGTATTTTGGGGCCTTGTTCACCAGGGATGGAAGGCAGGGGGCATAATCTTGAGAAATTATTAAAAGAATACGATCGCGAATTCAAACGGCCAAAATCGGGTTCCCACGAAATGACGCTGGAGTAACGTTACTCGATAGAGTGCGTAGAATGGAGATCAGAGAATCGCTCCAGGTAGAGCAGCTACTTCTCCGAGTTCGGAGTTCACAGCTCCGGTACTAAGGGCATGAGGTTAGCATGTCCCAGGAAAAAATAACTCGACATATTTGCGGGCAAAGCCACCTAGAGGGAGGCCCAACGGTAGACCCCCGAACAAGATGGTTGGGCAGCATCCATGGTCTCGGCTGGTCTGGCGTGGGGAACCAGCTGGATCAGTTGGAAACGGTTGCTTCTGACAGGACAAACTGGAATGAGCGTTTGAGGAATCTTCCCCAATGACACGCTCAGAAATAAAGGACAAGAAGAAGACGACGACGACGACGACGACGACGACGACGACGACGACGACGACGAAGAAGAAGAAGAAGAAGAAGAAGAAGAAGAAGAAGAAGAAGAAGAAGAAGAAGAAGAAGAAGAAGAAGAAGAAGAAGAAGACGACGACGACGACGACGAAGAAGAAGAAGAAGAAGAAGAAGAAGAAGACGAAGAAGAAGAAGAAGAAGAAGAAGAAGAAGAAGAAGAAGAAGAAGAAGAAGAAGAAGAAGAAGAAGAAGAAGAAGTTCAAGGTCGTTTAATGAATACAAATTGTTTATCAAAGAAGGCCTTTATAGGAGGAGCGGAATGGAAGAAGGACTTTATGTTGTCTTTTTAGCTGGCAGAAATATTGGCTGAAACTTCCTTTTGGAAGCGACCTCCGTTTGTTTTAATGATGACTGCTTCAGTTAACTCTTTCAGTTAACACCCTACCCATAACATTAACGCGTGTGTGTGTGTACTTGTCTTTGTGTTCTGAGTTAATCCAACAGTGGTCCACTTTGCGTTTCATCATTTTAAGATCGATAAATCTAGTACCAGTTCAGGGTTTGTGCAGTCCTCTTTTCTTCCAGCTGTCACAAGTTAGCTGGTCAAGTTGATCAAACGAGAGAGTGTCAAGATGGTATCTGCATGAGCATCCAACCCTAAGCGAAAGCATGTTAGATACTATCAAATCAGACTCGAATACGAATAATATGAAGGATTCTGGACCCCGACGCCTTAGCTCCTGCCATTTCCCAACTATTTCCGAACGGAAATAGCTGTTGAAACAGTAGGAACTCAGCTGTCGGCGTCCCGAATCCTTCATATTACCACACTCTACTCCCCCCAGTATCGAGTACTGTGGTAAGTAATGGTCTAACAGTTTTCTTTACTGAATCGATTGCGATTTATATATATATATATATATATGGACGGGGCGGGCGTATATGTGTGCATATAAATACACGTTCGTATTGTTTTGGTTCTTCCTGTGTGATTAGGCATATTTCTTTACATTCAAATTCTTTGTGAAATGTCAGGAATCAAATTTGATTATTATAAAAAATACCTATCACATTTAGTTTTAGAGTTAATTTTTCCTTGATCTTTATTATCTATTTTTTTTTACATATATATTCAATTTCCAAGCATAAAAGTTGCTGCTGAAAATAATTGATTCTACTTTTTTGCACAAGGCCAGCAATTACCCAGTGTATTACTGATACTTTATTTTATCGACCCCACAAGGATGAAAGGCAAAGTTAACCTCGGCGGGATTTGAACTCAGAATGACAAGGGCCGTAACTCTATGCGTCAAAGCATGGCGTCCGACACTCTACCGATACTGCCAGAAAATAATGTTAGCTTATGTGACAACGTGTCAAATATCTCTGTCCATGGACTTTGTAGAGATTAAACACATTTTCATAAATCACCTTCTCGCATAGTCATAAACATATATTCTTACTATTAAAACTGTTTTATGTAAGTAGCAGTAACGTTGCATAGTAGAGGTTTCCTTTTTTTTTCAAAATTTGTTTAACGTGTACTACTTAAGTAATGAAATATAATGGTTAAACTACACACATACATCGGATAATTTTGAACTTTGGCGAGGCGGGTGTGCAGGTCTGATGAAATAGACAGTTCCCACGACCCATACTGAATTGAGAGAGATTAACGTTATGAGAAATTAAGTTCTTGCACGTCGACTACTGCAGAAATATCATGAGCAGGGAAGGACTTTCAGAAAGCCGACGTTCGTGACAGGACGGTCTGGAGGAATGTACTCTGCCTATAAATCAAATGTCCAGACATGGCATATAATTTTTCGCCCTTATTCGACTCCGAATATACTGCAAGGTCATCCGTATTTGTAAAATACTCAGCCACATATATTAATTTTTGGGTTGGACATTCGGTTGATGGATCAACTGAATGCTTATTCTCAAATTCGGCCGTGGATTAAAAATTGTTGAAGCAACACTACGTCATCACATATATATTACACACAAGCCAAGGGATCATTTATCTTCTTACCTAATATGATTTGGGTAACTGTTAAATCTTCCTTAAAACACTTTTAAAAGCATATGATGCATTAGATAATGTAATCTTAGTAAATCAACGTAAACAAATACATTTGAACATAGATTTGCTTGTTTGGGGATAACAAGAGGCTAAACAGCAACAACATCGCATAATGCTGCAGTTAAACACGCATAGGCACACTCACACACACATATACACACACACAAACAAACAATAATAGTTTCTGATTTGGGCACAAGGCCGACAATTTTAGAAAATGGCAACTTTGAGTAAATCGACCCAGTGCGTTACTGGTACTTTATTTTATCGACCACGTAAGGAAGAAATACAAATCTAATCGCGAAGGGATTTAAACTCAACGTAAATGTTTATAGATATATGCAACAAAGCACGTTGTCCGACGCTCAACCGATATTACGAATCTGCGGCGCACACACACACACACAATAATAAAATGAAGGTACATAAAATGATAACAGAAAAGATTTGATGAGACTGATATATTCAAAAGATGCCTATTTGGAAATATTCTTCAAAATCTAAACAGAAGAGAAACAATTGTCATGCGCATTGCTGTATTCTAATCATTTCTCATTATATCTTAAAACTGAAAATATCAAGTTAAAGAGAATTTCTTATTCCCGGCCATGCCCATAACTTGCAAATATTTTTCATATGCTGCTTGTGTGTTGTAGTTCTTTAGTCCTAGTGTGTCTTTTAATTAGTTTTTCAATTTAGAGATGAAAATATTTATGATTATACGCCTGTATTACTGAGAATTTCTCGCTAAAATTGGTTGGGATTCACTTAAATTCCGTGGTCTGTGATTATGTTATATATCATGGAACTGCTAATCATCTTCGAAAATGTTACACAATCGTAAATTCTCATCTTTCCTATGGATAATATTATCGCTGTATTATTAAAAATACAATACTAAAAGTGATTGGTTTTTCATTGAAAATCCTTGGCCTTGAGCCTATATCAAGCACCATTTTATGGAGCAAGATTACTTTATGGATTCAATCCAGTTGCATTCCTCACAAAGGCTAAACTTCATGATGAATATTTCATCATCATAAATATCTTATGCTCATTTCCTATGAAATATAGCTTCTTTATGATTGGTTCAAACAGTCTATTATTTATTTATTCTCCATAGATACGTTGGTATAGAAGATGCTGTTTTATGAAACGAGCTTATCTTACGACGTGCTATTAATATTATCGCTATTAATTTTCACAAACACACACTTAAAAAGAAAGATAGTAAAATAAATTTGTAAATTAAAATACATAAAATTATAAATGAAGCGATTTTCTAAGACAGATATATTCAAAAGACAGCTATTTATTTTGAAAATATTATTGAAATTCAAAGAACACTGTGCCATACGCATTGCCGCCTTCTAATCATCTCTAAATATCCAAAATGTATAGATTTCTTAAAACTCAAATTCGAGAGAAACATTCTAATTATCTAGAATTTTCCTTGAAATCCTTCTTTTTTCACTGTAATATTATCTTTATTATTGTTGTTGTTGTTATTATTATAGTTGTCATTTTATTTAATATATATTTCACTTCAGTAGCGACCATATTTCGTAAATTTTGTATAATGACAGAGGAAAGGAAATTCAGAGAATCTATTCATGTTCTCTTAAATCTGTACCATTATTTGAAAGTAAGATGTTTTCAAACATAATAACAACAACAGTAACAACATCGTCAACAACTACAACAACAACAAATGGTGAATTTCTATAATGATTCAAGTTTGCGAAAGAATAACTTAAACCATTTACATGCAACATTATTATATTTATGCAACTTTAATTATATTACCGTTTCTGTCTGTTTTTCTGCCTATGTATGTATGTATGTATGTATGTATGTATGTATGTATGTATGTATGTATGTATGTATGTATGTATGTATTATGTATGTGTGTCATTGTGTGCATATATATATATAGGTGTTTGTGCCTGTGTGGGTGTTTGTGAATACGTCTGTATATGCTTGTCTATATTCTTGTATATGAATCTGAGCGTATGTATATATGTGAAAATGTATGTATATATGTATGCATGTATATATGCATGTGTATGGTGTGTATGCATGGCTCTGTCTTCATACATACGTGCGTAGTTCACACATTGCGCCTTCCTCATAAGATTTCCATTACTCGAATGGATTGTAAGATATTTGAATTAGGAATATTCCTTTAAATAGAAGTCTATTTCAGAATATGCTGTTTTCACTTAGACTCCTAATAATACACTTCATTCTATTCATGTGTTCCTTTCTAATATTTAAATAACGGAACTTGACCGACTGCTCCCTTTTTAGGCCTCTTCCTGTCGAGAACTCCAGTCCTCTTGGTATTCGTACTCCTGTTTTCCCCCGCAAAATCAGTAGGAATGCATGAAAAACCCCCCCAAATCCCACCCACCCCAAAAAGCATGTGGAGTGGAAAAATTGATGCAGCGACTGTCACTGACTGTTCTAAGCTGCAACACTTTACCATCTTGTCCATAGCTAAGATATATTCTCCAACAAAGCCATTTAGATTACCCCCCCTTCCCAATTTCCCTTGTTCCTTATTGGCTGGACTTTATTCTTTCCACTCTTTTGTATTTTTTCTGTCTTCGAAGGATGTTCTGCTAGCATGGGTAGTATGCATATTGATATTATACGTAAATATATATATGCATGTAGATATGATACGTCAAATAAAATCGTAATTGACAATATGCACAGAAATTGAAGAGAGACTGGGTTACACTGTCTTTTGTAATCAATAAAATAATCAATGATACATTTAAAAAAGATCATATATATAAACTGCATTACGGCGAAATGTAATGAAAACGAAAAAGGAAAAAAATTAACGACAGGAATGTAAACGTTATGATGCAAATATATGAACGTTTATATAAGCGATATGATATAGCATC
The DNA here is from genome assembly GCA_964016885.1 of Eledone cirrhosa. Taxonomy (NCBI): domain Eukaryota; kingdom Metazoa; phylum Mollusca; class Cephalopoda; order Octopoda; family Eledonidae; genus Eledone; species Eledone cirrhosa. Next base: position 69,449,989 of record OZ024740.1, read on the forward strand.
CGTTATATCATAACCAGAAGTATTGACATTTGAACATTTTTAAAGAAATTAATCTTAAAGTAAGTAATCATTATATATAAAAATATTTATATCTAATCAACAGCTACGAAATTTAGTACATAAGTTACATAATATTCATTCATGATTTATTCAAAGTAATCCAACATATTTTAATAACGTGTTCAGAAAAAATATCGCTTACCAGACTCACAATCCTCCAATTATTATATATAAGATTTTTCCAATACTCTCAATATTGCGTTTATACTCAGAACTATTTATAACACATGCTTTTTTGTTATACTCAAAACTATTCATAACTCATGAATTTTTGTTGTTCAGGAAATACTATGGTAATCTATTGAAGAGAATCTTTGGAAATGTTATTAATCTAATATTAATCCTAAAAGATCATACCTACCATCAAAGAACTTCCAACCATGATCATCTCGTCATTTCGTATATTCAGTATCACTTTATCGTTTTCTTCCCTTTTCTTTTCTTGAAAAGGTTGTGTTATGGCTTGATCCCAATCCTAGAGCCTTATTACGTCCGTACTTATCTAGGTTTTGCATTAAGCTATTGAGATTAGAGTTTGTGGCTGGAGTAAACCTCAGTTGAAGGAATGTGAAATGGAATGACTTGCTGAAGGACACAACGAGCTAATATATCGCGAAGAATCGAACCTACGACTATGCAATCACGTACACATACTAAACAGCGACACGGCTTGCTTTCACTTCGACTATGATATTGCTGATATTTCTTATAAGTTGACGGAGCACAAAGAGATGTTTCCCCGCTAGGTTCGTGTTTCGGCATCATATTGTGATTATTGTGAATCTCTTATCCGGCTGACTTTATACATTATGGTTTAATATATCATCGCGGATAATAAGATATATTAGTGGTTATAACATTTGATTCTTAATACAATTTAGCATTATAATTGTTTAACTGCAGTAGCAACGAATAGCAGTCTCAACCAATTGAATCCTTATGTAGAACTTGAAACCAAAACGCAAAGTGCCGGAACAGATATTGCAATGCGTATCATTCCACCTTCTATCAATTTCACCAATCCAAATCTTTATTCATCAACACCGAAGATATAAAAGGTAAAGTTGACCTTGACGGGATTTAAGTTCAAATCATAGGAGCCCGAGTTAAATTCAGCAAGCCATTGAGTTCAGCACATTGATGACGATTATGCGGTGATGTATATGCGGACGTTCGAACTTGATAGGAATTTTGTCGTAAAGGTTTACTTTATAACACAAATCTGTTCAATAAAAGGAGTGCCCAGATCTGCATTAATTTTAATTTAAATGTTTTGATATAAAAGAATAAACACTTTCCAGAAATATAGTAAGGAAATCATTTTTTTCTCGAAAATTTACTCAACTATCTAGTTTTTGTTTCTTTTTCTCTGGTTTTAGTATATAATTTTACTTTTACATAAATTTATGAATATTATTGATATTAATATAAACAATAATCTTATTCATGGAGCATAGTTGATATTGTTTAGATAATGGAATATCTGATTCTGACGTCATAGGAGTAGCAAAATGAGTGAAGATAATTAGATAGAGAGTAAATTGAAGCTAATCTCAAAATAATGAATTAATTTGGCATAGTGCTCTACTCCTAATATATATAAAAAGCTGACTAAAAATAAATACGCTGTGCGAAAAACAAAACTGTATTATTTTCATTATGTTGTCAAGTACGTCAGAAAACCTTTGGGTGGTTTCAGTTTTATTACGGCCTCATCAGCCTGCCTTAATTTACACCCCTTCGTCTTCATAAAAATGGTACAATCCTCTGAAATTCCCTTCCTGTCAACGTTTTTCTAGAAAGAAAGACATAGAGATATTACCCTAAACATCAAATTCCTCAGCCTCGGTAAAAGTCATGAGCTATACATCTGTTACTTTGGTTATTTTAAATAGGAAATCCAACAGGTCTTACCAAGCCCGATAGTAAATGATATTCATGTACATATGAAATGAATAATGGTCTCACATTCATATTTAAAAAGGGCGATCTTGTCACAGATTCTTTATATGGTTTAGTCAGGTGTGGAATTAGCAGTGTCAGGACTTTCTTTGTGATTGGTGAAAGAACGGAGGTTCGTTTCAAACAGGAAACCTGATCCGTATGATTGCAACTGCAGCAGAGGAAACTCTTGGTTGTGTTGTTAGACTGGGAAACATGAGACAAATTTTATATCAGAGAAAATGTAGTTTTCTTTGCACGTATGCCTCTATCATTCTATGTTCAAATACTACTGGTGGTAACTCTCCATTGCTATAGTGTAAAGTCGATAAGTTAAACCATTAATCAAGTACATGGTTGGTCTAATCCAATGTACCATTTCCCTACATATATGACTATGTAACCCAGTATCATTGAATCCAACCTTTGAATACGAATCAATACTTGTAATCAACGAATTCAATGAAAGTATACTGTATGATTTTTGTCAGTATTCTCAATGATTTACAGCGTGAGATTAGGATGGTTACACACTGTACAAGGAAACCGGAATACAGGTTCAACATTCAAGAATATTTCATCTTTTCTAAAGCTACATACATGACAGTACTTTAGATTGGTTTTATTCTGATTCTTTTTTCATAAATATACGCTTATGTTTTTCTATAGCGAAGAAATAGGTCAGCGTTGTACAAACTCCTATTTAAAGCTTATAAGAAAGGCTCAAGGTTTCGTAAAATAATGTTAATGAATCATAGATACTAGGAATGAGATTTAAGAATATTGTCATTCTAAATCACATATATCAACACGATAACATTATCCTGTCTTAAATCTAAATAATAAAATAACTAAAAAAGCAAATAAGCTCTATCTTAATGGATATTCTCACGATCGATCGAGAGATAAAAATATTCTCTCTCAAAGTGAAGATGATGTCATAAGGCTGCATTATGTTTCCACCAAATGTCAACGTAATGTCTATCTTGCTCGTCATCAAGGATCACCAACAGCATGGACGGACGTCTACGCTTTGAGAGTTATCTTAACAAAAACTATATATATATATATATATATACAACCCCAAACCCCAAACTAATCAGTTGAGGATTAAAATTATTGTGCGGCTTAATTAATCGGTGAAATGAGTATTAGTTAGAATAAGGCAAATGGTATAATCAATGCACACTATCTCAGCAAAGATTATCCCATTCAGATATGTTCAGAATATAAAACGTTATACTTCAAGTCAAAATTTAAAATATTGCTTCTTTTCTGAAATCAATAATACATTATTATTTGATATTTATTTTCTTATTTTCGCTACTTTTATTCGATTTTTTTTATTATTATTATGTGTATCTTTGTTTTGTTTTATTCCTATTCGGATCTTGAAATATCCTTGACTCATCATAAGTTAAAAGAAAGAGAGAAGGGAAATAGAAGAGAAATGGTTATTTTATCGATTGTTTCTATAATGTGTAAGTTATAATAATGTATCGCTGTTATCTATGGTTTTGCTTGAGATTTGTAACTGAAATCTTTACATGAGAACCTGTATAAGGATATAGGCCAATAGCTTCATGTAAAAGAAGGTGTCACTTTGAATAATAGTGAAAACAAAGAATTTTGAATAGATATGTACATTAATTTTGAGAGGGGGACTAATATAATTCTGTTTTATAAGGTAGGCATTTCTGAGTGGTATTAAAATGTTCCGCTTCGGAATCCCATATTTCTTAGTTCGAGTCTGCAGTGAGTTACTATGAGCATGTCTTCTACTTTAACGACGGAATGAGCGATGCTTTCTGCATGAAATTTGGTAAACGAAAAGTCCCCAAATTAATCATTCAGAAACCCGACCGCGCTTAATGGTTCTGATATTGTTTACAAACTTGCTGACTTAATGATAAAGCTTAAAATAACGGACAATATTCGCCTGTTTCAAATCCAATATAACAGGTGTGGACTATAGTGCTACGTTCTGCGTTGTACAAATATTTTCCGTATTCAATAATTGTTTCTACTTTTGGCACAAGGCCAGCAATACCCAGTACATTACTGGTACATTATTTTATCGACCCCTTAAGGATGAAAGGCAAAGTTAACATAGACGGGATAATCCCAACTTGTTAGACAGTCAAAAACGTACGTTGAAACTGCTAGTGTTAAATTTGAATGAAAATTTAAAATTGGTACCTCACTCAGAAGTTCGAAAAATATATTACTTATACACACAATCACACACACAGACACACACACACAGACACACACACACACACACACACACACACACACACATATATATATATATATATATATAATATAATATAATATATATATATATATATATATATATATATATATATATATCTGTGTGTGTGTGTGTGTGTGTGTGTGTGTGTGCATATGTGTATTATGTATGTGCGTATAAGTGATGCCTACCATTGCATGTCAGTGTGAATTCCTTTTTCATTTAATTGCAAATTGAATGAACATTTAAAAAATGACTCAACCGTAATATTAGCCAATCGATTAATATAACTCAATATAACTGAATACCCAGCTAAGTACCGTTGTTGATATAATTGCCTAAACCCATGAAAGGCTATGTTACATGGACGATATTATGTATCCTTTATTTGTTTCAAATTTAACAATGTAATTTTCACTGTTGTAATTATTTCTTCCATTCCAGAGGGTTCTGCTATTCTTTCGTAAGTGGTTTTGTAGAATAGATGAAATAATTGTTTCTTCTTTTGGCACAAGGCCAGCAAGTTTCACAGTACATTACTGGTACTTTATTTTATCGACCCCGTAAGGATGAAAGGCAAAGTTATCCTCGGCGGGATTTAAACTCAGATCGTAAAGGGACGTAACTATGCTGGAAAGCATGGCGTCCGACCTTCCACCCATACAGCCAATCCAGCGCCCTCGTAATTGTTACTACTTTTGGCACGAGGCCAGCAATTACCCAGTGCATTACTGTACTTTATTTTATTCACCCCGTAAGGATGAAAGGCAAAGTTAAACTCGACGGGATTTGAACTCAGAATGGCAAGGGCCATAACTCTATGCGTCAAACCATAGCGTCCGACCCTCTACCGATACTGACCGCCCCTAAGAATAGATGAAATAATGTTGCTAAAATGTGAATGTATTGATGGTCGGCAATTAGTTGAAACCGGAGCTCGCCAAATATCTTTCCTTAGATACATTCATATCTCTACCGAAAACAGACGTGTTATTCTATTATACTGATCTGAACAAAATACGAAGCATTAATATAATCACTCCACTCAAACGACTATAGCCCACTTCTAGAAAGCCTTACAGTTTGGAAAAATCAATAATTTAAAATGAAAAATATATTTTCGAGCTACATGATAGCTCTGTTTTATCTATTCACTTCCCGAGCATGTTTGAAGTTAAGAGCTTGCTCTAGAGCAGGACAGCATTAGTGATCAAATATTCTTTAACAGCTGATACAACATGCTGCAATTTAATGTCTCCTAATTTTATAACTTGAAAACCCTAGTCGACAAATCCGTTAATTATAGAGCGAGTGGTATTTTAATTTCATGACATCCTTTTACAGTACTTCCGACATACTACTTTACCTAGCTATCCCATTGTCCAGTTTTCAGAGTGCTCGTTTACAAAATGGACTCCGCTATGTTTCATGACAGATGATTATTTGACTCGTCAGCGTTCTTTATATATCATCAGCCTTATACAACGGTTCTTGTACGATTTAGCGGCAGACAGTTGACAGTGTGATTGACTATTAGTCAGGAAAATGACCTCTTTGGTTGTTTCATATCAGATATATTTAGCTTATCGTTCAGCAAGCTATAATTGAATAGAAGATCATAGTGGAATATAGCTATAAAGCTTTATTATCGAAACATGTTTTCAGGGAGTTTTCTAAGACAAGAATTAAAGACAAACACGCTTGCTTCACCAATTAACGTTTCTGTAGATGTACTCCGTCTATGGAATGTGATTTAACATTCGCATTCCATCGATAACAAATTATTTTTGTAAAAGGGAAATTATCAGTAGAGCAGTACGTTCCAGGACAGCGAACATGCTATGACTAATGTTGTTGTCATTGTGGTGGTGGTGGTAGGGTGGTGGTAGGGTGGTGATGTTATTATTGCCGTTGCTTTTGTGGTTTACACCCAGGTTAGTTCTAATAAAATTGATTTATGGTTAAAAAGGGTTTGATTTTAACGTCATTATTTTTCTCATACATTCTACATAAAATCACCCATCCAATGCCAACTATCATTTTTAAAATATTAGTTTATTATTTGAAAGATATTTAACTGATATGTGTATCAAATCGATTGCCCTCGTAGACGATCTTATGTTGGCTTATTAGGCCTATTCACCAATAGGGGATCTAGTGTTTTCGTGGCATCGATTTTGGTTGTACCTTTCGAGTTGATAGATCGAAGCAATGTCAATTCATAGTAGGGCCTCCAAGAATGGACGTATAAACACAGCTAACTACATACTAATAGAAATGTCATTCATTTTGAACTGTCTTGTGGCCAACCATTGTTTAAGAAAACATCAATGGTGGAGATTCAGACAGGTGCTCTTCTGGGAAATAACATTTAAGAAATGTGTGTGTTATGGAATTCAGCGTATTCGTCTCACTTCATTGTTTCTTTTCATGGCTCAGGAATGGAAGACAAAGCTAATGCCTTTTATCAGCTCATCGCAGATTGTCGGAATGAAGAAAAAAAGATATACTCGGACGGGGACCTAACAAGAGTACTTGAAACAATGGGCTTCGGCTATAAGACTATTAACAGATTGTGTTTTATACTTGTCTTGTTTTATCTTTTGTCAAATAGAACCAAGAACCATGCCGTAGGCATCACCTAACCCGATAATTATTCGATTCATATGGCATTATTTTATCATTATATCTCTGAAATTGACAGTATCGGTGGAGGGTCGGGCGCCATACTTTTCAGGATAGAGTTACGGCCCTTTATGATCTGAGTTCAAATCCCGCCGAGGTTAACTTTGCTTTTCATCCTTACGTGGTTGATAAAATAAAGTACCAGTCAGGCACTTGGGTCGATTTGATCGACTTCCCCTCCCCCAGAATGCTGGTCTTGCGCCTGTATAAGAAACCATTATATTTCTGAAAATTAGTAATTCCTAGTGCATCTGTTTCTCTTATGTCTACTATGATCGTTGAGATTTATGCTCCGGTTCACCCCTTAAGACTAAGTAGTATTAAGAAGATCCGTTCGAGTTTCTCAGCCGTAGACACTATTTTGGAGATGCCTAGAAAACAACAATATGAATAGATTATCTGAAACTCCAGAATTATTCTACATTGTACATTAATAGTAGTCAAGAATGAATAATTGCTAAGACAGTCTATAGTTTCTGTGTTAGTGTAAATTGTATATTATTTTCACAGATAATGTTGATGCATTTTATCATTTTGTTAGAAAATCATGAGACATGTTTATACAGATTTAATAATTTTGTTTCATTTTTAATGAATTAGTGAGCGGAGGAAGAACAGCATCTATGACTAACTTCAGATACTGAACGGTTGGTAAGAATGAAAAGCTAAAGAACTATAAAATCGAAGATGTGCTTCGAATAATTGCAACAAAATGATTTCCACTTAACTCAACAAATAAATCAGCTGGTGACATTAAACAGATAAGGCTACCCCTGAATAAAAAGAACTCGGCAGGCTTCCACACAGTTACTGTCTACGGCATTTCATTCATAACTTTAACGTTGTTACATGGCTTTGATATATTTGCCGAACATGCATCATTGTGGGATTGGAAAAAAAACAACATGTTAGAACTGTTTAACAACGTTGACATGCTTACCCCCATTGTTAAGGTCACATCTATGTTTGCGTCCATTGCTATAATTGAATTAAAGCACATTTTAGATATACATTTTATTAGTTAATAAATACTGTAAAACAATAAGATTTTTCTCGAAATTGACATTCAGTCGATCAACAAGATCACAGACCTCGTCAAATTTGCTCCGAGGAAACAATGTTTCCATTGGTTTTTCAAATTGCTAATACTATCTACCGGTCGCAAGTCCAGGAAGGACCAACGTGAAATAAGGGGTCTTGCTCAAGGACATAATGCATCAGTTGGTCCAGGAATCGAACTCACAACCTCACGATTGTGAATCCAATTCTCTAACGACTCAGCTATTCGCGTTTCAACGCATAAGGCTCGTAATAATATCTGGAAAAGTTAAATGGTCTTCTAAACGCTTCTTTGGTGTTCAGAAATTGCTAGTTGTTTAATATATGTGTGTTTAGTTTGCTGCAAAAGATAAACAGCTGCTAAATATATCTACTTATTTATCATACATACTATCATGTAGATATTTCTCATAATTTATTTCAATGATTTTTTTTTTTCCTACATAGATATAGGTTCTGTGCTGGAGATATATATGTTAAGTATTTATACATACTTGTGAAAAACAAGTATTAATGTTAAGTAGTCTTGGTTTTGTATAGACGTCTTTTTCTTTCTCTTACAGACAATTCTGTTGTAAGAATGAATCTACATCACCCTATCCTTAGTTTTGTATCCATAAAGTATCATACTACAGAAATCTTAGCTTTTGTTAGAAATGTTTAAAACAATATAAATTACAACATACATTGAAATGTGCTGATTTTAAGAACGGTGAATTAACTAGATCATTAAAACGCCGAATTAAATGCATCAATATTGGGTTTGGATCTCTGCGCTCTGAGTTCAAATTCTGACGATGTAACCTCGTTTTTCTCCTTTCGAGGTCAATAAATAAAGTACCAGTCAAGTGATGGTGTAATTGGTAGAGTCTTATATGGGATGGTTTGGAATTCAATTCTTTCTGCTATATTTGCAAGGGGTAGATAGTATCAGCAATAGAATCATTAATTCTTTGTTTGGAACTGTCAATTATCTTATTCCCTTTCTTCTTCCATCAACTTAATTACAAAATATATTTGAATCATTATTGATACTTTATGATAATGTTTTATGTGGGAGATTACATGGAAGAAAACTTATCAAATAAACTCCAGCAAATTTATCTTCCATATATTATAGGGCAAAATTACTTCTGCAATTACAATTAGAAGTACTAATTGCAAATAGATTGTTAACTATAATTTTAGTCTTTCTGCTGTGTAATATCTAATAATATATGTGTTCATATTTTGAGGGTATATAACATCATTATACATTATGAATATTAAAGATAAATTATCTAATGCTAGAGTTAAACATATTTACTTTCTTCTAGACTAAAGAAATATATAATTTCGAGCGTGTTTGTGGGTATTTCTAAGGGTGCAAACGTAATTTAAAACCAGGTCATTATATCGATTTACATGTCACACATACATTGTTCGCTACTATTCTACTGCTATCATAATGAAACAGCCAATTAAGTAACTGGTATCGATCGCAGGAAAATGTAAATCAATAACATTTGATGTTAACATCTTCCAAATTACAAATGTAAGCAGTGAAATATAACACGATTTTTATGGTTGGCAGATATAGGTTAGATCATAAACAACTAGTTTAACGAAATGATATATTGTGGTTCCATCAAAGAATAGATGTACGGAAAAATTAAACTACAATAAAATGGATAAAATTCCGATTAGATTTTAGGTATAACGTGTGCCCTTCCGTGACGTAGAATACTAGCAATTGCTTTAAATAAACTTCTTGCCATTTTTCTGTCAATGATTTTAATCTATAAGTAGACACAGCCATAATGTTACTGATTCGTATCTAGAACTTACATATGAAATAATATAGATTCTTCCAAATATAGCATATCTGTAATTCTCTTCAGTTATAAAACATCGAAATGGAGGCCATTAGAACGTCTTATTAGATGCTATGTCTATGTGTTTCCGCTTTCTGCACTCTGTGTTAAAATCCTCCCATGTCAACTCTGCCTTTCATCCTTTCGACAATATTTTTGAGCGGTAACTTAACAGAATTGTTGAAGAGTTTTATGGGATGCTTTGCAGTGCCTGTTCAAGTTCTGTGTATTCTGTGTTGAAATCCTGCCTCTTATCATTGGACGAGTTGGAACACATCAGCAACAGATGGACCAATTGAAATATAATCTGCATTGTTCGTTCTGACGATTTATTTCCTTTTCTATTATTTACAAAATATAATACCATTGATTCAGCATAATTATAAAGGTAACCTATGGTGTTAATAAATGACTGTATGAAAAACCTTCATCACCGTTAAAGCACATCTGATAATGCTTACGGTGATATGAGTGTGGGGCAAGGGTAAATACTTATTCATTCGAACAGAAATTTGCTACGGCATTTTTACCTGAATGGGTTATCGCTATTAAGTACATTCTCATTTGTATTGCACGTGAACAAGAGAAAACAGCAATGTCCATGACAAATTTTAGTGCCTGGATTTTGAGAAATTCGTGAGAAGAAGAACAAGGTATTCTCAAACATGGTCCGAATGGTTGCAAAAAAATGGACCCCATTAAAGGAAACCAAGCGCTAGGTTCCTTTAAGAGGGCAACAAATTAAGTCAACTACCCAAGACCTAGGTATCCGAGTAAATCTTTCAATAAAGCGCCCTAACTTGGCAGCAGTCTAAAATAAGATGCCAGTAAAATATTGATAAAATAAGATGTGAAATATCTTAAATAAAGACATATTCAGTATCCGTGGATAAAAAACAATGCTCAATCTAATACAAGAGAGTTTATTTAGTTTATATTAAAATTTCATACACTTAAGATATATGCGCGACCTTCGTTTTCGGGGTCCATTTATAGCTAAAACTGTATAGTGGAGGAGCCGTTATAAAAATGGCCTCTCTGCTCGAGTTCAAGGACAAAATTTAAAGAACAACCGTTATTTCACGGAATACGGAGAGTTTTCCTCGTGAACAAATGGGCTACTTCAAGCCACCACCCAAAAAACTAAATTATAATACTACAGCACTACATGCTTTGTATTGATGTGTATTTGTGTGGTTTAAGTAATAAGTTAATCTATGTGTATGCATAATATGCGAGTAACTTGAGTTGTAAATTATTTATAAAACACCTTAAAGGACCTTAAAGGAGCTCGTTACAAAACACAATGGATCGTATATCGTAAACTGCTCATCCTTAAAAACCAAGCAGATGATACTCTTTGGGAAATATTGGGGTGCTGGACGAAGTATTTCTTCTCTCATAAGCGCACAAAGAATTTTGTAAAGGTAGGGTTGAATAGAAATGTAAGTATGTTACCTAGTTTGTAACGTATTTTGTAAAACTTAAACCACTTCTAAGATCTTACTAAGAAATTAAAACCTGAACTCTTAAAAATATGAAGGGCTTTGTGATGTGGTGTATATCTTGTGTGTGTTTGCTTGGTGTGTGTTTGCTTGTTACAGGTGTATTGTTCAGGCGTGTAAAGGTGAGAGAGAAATAAGATATCTTCTAAAAGCCATCTCCTGTCCAACTGGAAAGCCACACCCTGACCTTATTGCGTGAAGTAACGTATTTTTTTTAAAGATTGTCCTTGCGCCTGACGAGAGAGGCCAGTTTTAGAACGGCTCCACATATATACAGTGGGGGGCCTTAATTAATCCACGAAATCTAAGGTCGCGCATACATGTTAATTGTGTGGACTGTTAATATATACTATATTCATGCGCATAGAAATCATGCATATGGGATCTGTTATAAGTGTTGTGCGTGAAGGATATCTTGATTTTTTCTTTATCATTTTTGTATCTAATTTATAGTTCATGTCACGACACTATTTGACTTTTCTTCGGCATCAGCTAACATAAGAAAACATTCATTGCAATACAAATATACAAATTAATATAAAAAGTAAAGCGTCTAAAGAATTTTAACTATTTGTCATAACATCCCTAAATTCACTGAAAAGACTGGATTTAAATTTCTTTAAGATTATGTTATATTTATTTTTTTCTCGGAGTGCTTTTAACTGTAGTCTAAGTGTGTGAGTGTGTATGTCGTATGGAGGTATTACTATCTGTATTTTTTATAACTATAACACATTTGTTATATTGGTGTGCATATAGCTTTCATAAAACCATTCGTTGACAGTTTATATTGCCTATTTAATAGTATAAAAGCATTTTCTCTACGCGCGCAGACAAATAAATTGAAGTAAAGAATGTTTCCAGTGGAAGGGGCATCAGGCCAATATATTTATGTATTACGTTTTACATAATTTTACGTGAATGACATTTGGTTTCAAATTCACCTTCTCAACTGTCACATAAATTGAAAATATATGAAATTAAAATAATTGATTGCATGTGTAAGTATATATATATATATATATATATATATATATATATATATATATATATATATATATATATATATATATTAATATATATATATAAGTATATATATATATTAGTATATGTATAAGTATATATATATATATATTAGTATACATATATTAGTATATATATAAGTATATATATATATATATATATATATATATATATATATATATAATATTATAATGAAATGACAGGAGGCTGGATTTGTGTAAATCCTTGAAAGGTTTATTATACTATGATCATTTCAATGACCGGGTTCCGTATGAATCCGGTGATATCATCAGGTATTCGAAATATAATACGTGAATGTAATAGGTAAAATCCATGGGGCTGAAAATCGAGACCCGAGGGCGACCGCTATTCTGTTCCTTCAACCTCAGCCGGTCGCCCTGGGTTGAAGGAACAGAATAGCGGTCGCCCTCGGGTCTCGATTTTCAGCCCCATGGATTTTACCTATTACATTCACGTATTATATTTCGAATACCTGATGATATCACCGGATTCATACGGAACCCGGTCATTGAAATGATCATAGTATAATAAACCTTTCAAGGATTTACACAAATCCAGCGTCCTGTCATTTCATTATAATATTTAACTCCGTAATAGCACCACCAACTACAAAAACAAAGACGGTTGAACTGATTTACGTTGAGTACTCTCTATATTATTGCATTACGATTGACCATACGGAATAGACCAGCTCTATACAGTGGTGAACCTCAAACCTGAATAAATATATATATATATATATATATATATATATATATATATATATATATATATATATATATATATATATATATATAGAGAGAGAGAGAGAGAGAGAGAGAGAGAGAGAGAGAAAAAAGAGAGATTGACAGAGAGATACATACCTATATATATATATATATGTGTATGTATATATATGTATATATACACATCCTGCAGGACTAAAAACAAAACCTGTCAAAGGGCAAAGGAGCTCTTAAGAGTCAATGGCCATCCAAAATCACCGGGAGAGATGACCCCTTAGCCTATGTCAAGGCAGAATTCTAGGAGAAGGAAAACTCTGATATAACACCTGCAACTCTGATGGTATCCAATGATGTCGACTTGTTATTCCTTTTGGTAAATATCATCTTGGTTAAGAGAGTGGGACTGGCTTTGTGCAGTGCCTTTGCTCACTATAAAAGCTTCACGGCACAGTCATTGCTTTATATCTGGAGATCTCTCTGCGCTTGTCGTCACATGGTACCAAGGGCCCAGCACTATGTGTCAATAATTGTCACAAGTGTAGTGTTTGTACCAGAGTTTTCAAGTCGCTGGCTGGACTAAAAAGTCACACTTGTTCAGCGCATCGGTAGGAGTTCTCCTACATGGATATAAAATAGTGACCGTACTCGCAAACGAGTTGGCAGCCACCGTATATATATATAGCGAGAGAGAGAGAGAGAGAGAGAGAGAGAGAGAGAGAGAGAGAGAGAGAGAGAGATAGAGAGAGAGATACATACCTATATACATGCGTGTGTGAGTGTGTGCGTGTTGTGTGCGTGTCTGTGTGCGTATGTTTGAATGCTGTGAGAATGTGTGTAAGTGATTACTATGTTGTTTTGTGAATATGTGTATTTATATAACAATTTATCTAAAGTCTATATATACGTTTTATATACGCTTGGATGAATGTTATATATGGCAGAGTATACTGGATAATTTACTCTCATATACCTGGAACTGAATATAATTTGAATATTCCTCACTACTATGTCATTGATGAATTCATATATGCCTCTCACACCATCTCCATCTCATTTTCTTTATCTCATATTTCTATATGTCTATATATATATTTTTTCCAAAATGGCTAACTTATTACATTCGTGCTTTTTGCTCAAACTGTTTATCCATTCCTTCCTCTTCTCTGTCTCTATCTTTCAATTTCAGCTTTTATTCCTCATTCTATCTTCTGATGAATGACTACTTTCCGAGATGTAACAAATCTCTTCCTACATTAACAAGCCCTAAATTAATATATTTCGTCAATACACTTTGCTCTTTGTGTTGTTTGATTCTGATACTTTCAGATATACGTGCGTGTGTATGCATGTATATGCGTGTGTGTGTGTGTGATTGCATGGTATGGGCGTGTGTGTATAAATATATGTATATGTATATGTATATATATACATTCACACACACACACACATATAGATCTATATATAATTGTTTCTACTTTAGGTACAAGGCCAGCAATCAACCAGTTCATTACTGGTACTTTATTTTATCGACCCGTAAGGATGAACGGCAAAGTCAACCTCGGCGGGATTTGAACTCAGATCGTAAAGGGACGTAACTATGCTGGAAAGCATGGCGTCCGACCCTCTCCCGATACTGCCAATCCAATAATGAAGAGTCGGAACAGGACGGCTAAGCTCTTGCCATTTGAACATATTCTGAAACTAGCCCGTTGAAACAGCAATGGCTCAGCTGTGGGTCCCGATTCTTTATAATATAGACATACTCTACTACCCCAAGTATCGGGTAATCTTTTGAGTAATGGTCTAACTAGTTTCAAACTGGTTCTATATTGATACACACACACATACAACACACACACACACACACACACACACACACACACACACACACACACACGCACACACACACACACACACACACACACACACACACATATATATATATATATATATATTATTATTATTATTATTATTATTATTATATATAAATATGTAAACATTTTGAAGGCTATGAATTTGAAAACTGATTGCGTAGCGCCATCTAGTCTATGCCAGAAGAAACTAAGGGCGGGTAACTGCTGACGACAATGACGCCATCGTTTCTGACTATGGTCGTTATCAAGCCAGTGCAACTATCCTGCTG
This sequence comes from Eledone cirrhosa, assembly GCA_964016885.1. Lineage (NCBI taxonomy): Eukaryota > Metazoa > Mollusca > Cephalopoda > Octopoda > Eledonidae > Eledone > Eledone cirrhosa. Next base: position 69,465,258 of record OZ024740.1, read on the forward strand.
GAACTCCATAAAGGCGAAAACATATAATTTAGAACCCTATGTACATGGGCTGGCTCGGCCGGAAAATAAAATGAAGGTGATAGTTCTAATATAGCTGTGTATACGAAGTATGTGATTTTTGTATATCTAGCGATGTACGGCATGTTTGTGAATAAACATCTTAAAAGCTTTATGCTATGAATTTGGACATGGCTATGTCTCCAAGCAATCCCAGCCGGGCTTCTGCCGCTTGTTTTTGCCTATAAAATATGTCCAGTAATTCTTTCCTGAGAAATTCTAACTGTGGTCTGTTCATGAGATATGAAGATTGTGAACAGGATAGGTGACAGTACGTACCCTCGGAATGACCCGGCACCACATTTAAGGGTTCGACGCATCACGATTTATCTGAACAAAAATACTAAAACATACTCATAGAGACATAATGGCAATAAGAATCTGTCAATCGATCCCAATCTACTGCAGGTCAGTTCAGAGCTCAGCCTATCTTTTAACACGGACTTCCAACAGAAGATCGAAAGATAAAAGACAATAACAAAATCAATTATTGAACTCTCTCTCTGATTTCCCTTATCATACCATTTGCGTTTATGAATGCCACTGTGCTGGAAGAAGGTGTACATAATAGAAAGTCCATTACTAGAACAGAAATCTAATAAGGCCTCTTCGTTCGTATTTAGATCTGGATCGCTGTTGCTTCCACTCACTCCTTTCCATGTCAGGTGACCAGTGCCAACCCAGGCATTGCAGTCTCCAGTTAGGATAAATATCTTAATTAGAACTAAAGCTCCAGTGACATCACCATGGAAGGATCTGTATTTGGACCCATGGCTAGTTCATAAACTTGCACCACCCACAGATAGCTATATTTCAACCTAAGCTTCAAGAGAGAAATTCTTCATCCTAATGGTATCCAGTCCATTCTTATAGCCCTTGACTTGTAAGTATCCCTACTTCAAACTATGCAGTCAAGTCTGGCGCTACACTTGAATAGTGAAGTTTCCACCTTCCATCTAAATCTACAGGACCATATACACGGATTTTCTTCAGGAAACTGCGACTATATCTAGCTGGTAGCATCTAGCTTCCTCCACTAGATTTTATCCTTACCTTTAAGAGTTGTAATATTCCAGCTTCCAATTTTTATGGATTACTCTCTTCCAAGCCCTCTTTGGGGGACTCAGAATTCTCAAACTTTGTACGTCCGTCTCACGCCTCCAAGGAAAGGTCGCAGCCCCATCGCCAGTTTTTTACAGAAATGGAGATCGCAATATGATTTTTTGTACAGGTCTGGAAATGTTAACCCACACGTAGGATGATCTGGTATGGTTCTGTTTGTTACACCACATTATATTATAGTTTTGCTCACTCAATAAACTGCTACTATTCTCAGACCCATGAAACTATACTCACTGACTTATAGCTACATCAGTGGGTTTGGAAAGTTTCCTTGGGGCTTACACATTGATCCATCTCCCCTATTATTTTACCGCTGTTAGTCCAGGGTTGCTTATTCGTCCGACACATGCCCGTTTCTATCGCAACTATCCATTATATCTGGTGACCATGTAGCTATCTGACACCTGCGATAATAAAAGATATATATTATATATAATCAGGCGTATGGCATATATGTATTATTAACTCGTGGTTATGTCTCTATACGTGAAGTTATACAAGGGATAACTCAACCTATATCATGCAAAATAAAAGTCAATTTCCTTTCTTGATATAAATTTCAATAATTAATAGTTAATCATGTTTGAGATTTTAAGATATCAAGAAGTGGAGCATATAATCATGCTAATAATGCAATCAGGAAACATCAGCAACTGTATCAATGCTGTAGGGCTGCTTTGAACAAAACTTCTTATTTTAATAGCCAGAAAATCTAACAATAATCTGATGCGAATAGATTTCTAGTATATTTAAATTTAAGATATAGATAACTACTTTGAATCCAATCGGCATTGTACACATCCTTCAAAATACATGTGATGATGGTTGATACGCAGGAGCAAATATTTCGAAAGGTTTTTATTTATCTGAAGATGCAGATGATAATTCAAAAAACATACTCTTTTCATCCAATGCTGTCAATGTTTACTCGAGAAATGAACCTTCTCGTCGAGATGTATTTAAATAATAACTAAAAGGAAATAGCAAAATTTGGCGCTGTTAATTTTGATATGTTGAGATTGCTTAACAATACAAACATATAAATAGATATTTCTATTTCTAAAGAGATAGAGGGAGTGTAGAGTCTGTGAATACATGAATTTGATTTGAACATGCGTGAACAAGTGACCATATATATGTATATGTTTGTTTGTATATATTTATTTATGTTCGAGTATAGAGAGAAGTGTTTGGGATAGAGATAGATAGATAGAGAGGGGGGGGAGAGGAGGGAGAGAGAAAGAGGTAAGCAGACAATTAGACCTACATGTAAACCAACTAAATACCGACCATGGTAATGATGGAAAATTTACAACATGAAATATTAAACATTACAGAATTTTGTTTTTTTCATATAAACACTCTGACAGATGAAAACATTTATATTGCTATGCAATTAAATTAAAGAGAATGTAGTTTGAAAATATATTTAGCAGAAACATAAAAATATAATTTACAAGCTTTGTTTCCAGTAATCAAATTTTATTTCTTTACAAATCTAAAGTTTAAGACAAAACAAGAACAGAAAGAGAAGTGTTTGCGATAAATTCGATGCTCTTGCTGGAGGCGATGATTGTGACAATAATGATTTGTTTTAAATAAGAAACATCTAGCAAAAAAGAATTTTAAATGAATTGGTTCGTAATTTTGTCGCAAATCCCTTACAGCCATAACAACACTTTAACAAGAATATTTGCATTAAATCTATTTATAAAGTGGACGTCTATGTATCTATTTTGAACAAGAGAAGAACTAAAATAGATGTTTTTTTTTCTTAGAGTGGGCCAGTAAGACAAAAATATAATAATCTCACTAGGCAAAGGTTATTTGAATAAAATTATTTTTTTAATATGTACCAATAAAGCTAAATTTAAATTATATTTTAAATACCCAAACAAACACGCGAAACTTATTAAATAAAATAACGTATCACGATATAAATAAATATAAAAAAATGTATATAATTTGTAAACAATTCTTTTGGAAATAATTGTCTCCAAAAGACATTGTGATTTGCACTACAAATTTTAAATCAAACCAAATTCCATTTAGCTTTGGTATTGTTTAGAATCCAACTCACAAACTCCTGATAATGAATCCGACTGTCTAAGCCCAAAGCCATGCGCATTCACTGTACTACAAACACAAGAATTATGGATTTTTTCATCTCACCCTCTTTGGTTTCGATACTGCCTTAATATTAAAAAATGTAATCGTCTCTATAATTTTGTTCGCTGCTTTATTGTCAAGATTAAAATAAAGAGTATGCTAATATATTATTTAATCGATTTTTTGGTTTACAAATATAATTTTCTATTTGTTTACGCAAACGTTCTTTTGTAACCAAGTCAAAACTGAATGATCTCTACTAATAAATTTACTTAACCTTCGAAGGTAATTTTTTAAAACACTAACACAACAAACGTTAACCGAATTTTGCATAGTTTTTCAAATAACATTTGTCAGATCAAGTAGCGTTGTCTGATATCTCTCTCTCTCTCTCTCTCTCTCTCTCTCTCTCTCTCTCTCTCTCTCTCTCTATTATTTTTATATGAGTCCCCAGTGTCCGCGCATTGCCTGGAGACTTAGCTGAGAATAGACTCCCTGATGACGCAATGAATTCTCGACGGTTATATTACGTAACTGTCTATATCCCATTGCAGAAACTAATTAGTTGGAGTGAAAATTTTAGTAAGTTAATTTTTTATTTTTTTTTTATTTTCTTATTTTACGTCTTTTATATTATTGTTCTGCATCCTCCTGCATTGAACCACCTAGGTACTATGACATAACTTATGTATTTGCTAGCATTAGCGTACATCTGTACGCATATGTTAGTAGATATACTAAATTCTCTATATTTATCTCCAAATTATTTATTTGTTGAGCAAACCTGCCAAAACTACTACTAATTTATTGGTGTGGTAGTAGGCTTCTGTCATCTTACCATCCCACTCCTCCCGACTAGCCTCAGCGTCACGTGATTGATTCTTTAGAATCGGCCATTTGACCAGAGACAGCGAGCTTTTCAGTGCATGGAATCCAGTCCCCGCTAGCTGTTCCATCTACCGAATTATTATTATTTTTATATGAGTCCCCAGTGTCCGCGCATTGACTGGAGATTTAGCTGAGAATAGACTCCCTGATGACGCAATGAATTCTCGACGGTTATATTACGTAACTATCTATATCCCATTGCAGAAACTAATTAGTTGGAGTGAAATTTTAGTAAGTTAATTTTTTACATTTTTTTTTAAATTTTCTTATTTTACGTCTTTTATATATATATATATATATATATAAATATATATATATATATATATATATATATATATATATATATATATATATATATATAGAGAGAGAGAGAGAGAGAGAGAGAGAGAGAGAGAGAGAGAGAGAGAGAGAGAGGGAGAGAGAGAGAGAATTAGATAGATAGATGGATAGATAGATATGTTTCTTTTATTTGCCACCAGGGCATCAAAAGTGGGACAAGTACAATGGGGGGAGTTTACACAAAAAGGCGTCCTCAATAAGGAGGAGGCAATAACAACATATAAAAATAAAATAAAATATAACAAAAAATAAAATTTATAACAAAATCCTCAATAGAGAGGAGGCGCCTTGGGGGGTCGCACACACCCCCGAAAAAAGTGTGCAACCCTTCTCCTCAGGAGCACAGAGAGGGGGTACTCCCTCGTTCCTTCCTCTTTTCCACCTACAGGCTTATGTAAAGAGAAGGCCCATTCACACGGGCCATTCTCGCCACTTTCACCCACCTTTCATAAAAACGACTGGGGTGGAGCACCTCTCTCTCCATCCTGATCCTTCTTCTGAAATGATATCGGAAGAAACGGACCAGTTGTTGGCCAGAGAGAAAGGTGCCTGACCTCAGTCCTTTCAGACGCGTCCACCACACAACTTCTTTCACCTTGGCTATTACGCACAGAAACACCGCCTCTCCTTCATCTTTGAAGGGGGGAGGCGGATTGATCATTACAATAGACTCGGTGGTCAACCGGATCGGTCCCACCCTTGACAGCAGTTGTTCGACATAGCCCCACAGATCGGCTACGCCCGAGCAGTGTACCAATGCGTGTGCAACGGTTTCCTCGTCGCACACGCATCTGGGACAGATCTTTTTGGCGGGGTCCCTACCCGGGCGCCCGTGTCTGTAGAGCTTTTCTCGAACGGGTAGAGCCCCTCGGTAGCACTGCCAGGCCAGGGACATCTGGAAGTTATCCATAGGTCCCGGGCTGAATGTCCTACCGAACATGCTGGCCAGTTCGTCTTCCTCCATGTCTAGGGCTTCTCCGAGGGCGTCGTCGCACCTGCTGCGTACCAGCCCTCTATAGAATGTTGCGGTGGAGTCTCCACTGATAACCGGATCCGCCTACCAAAGGGCGGTGAGCGCCTGGGCACACTCGGTGTGCCAGGCGCCCAGTTTTCTTGGTCTTTGCTTGACCCAGGATTGCAGCTCGGTAAGTGAGACGAGTCTGGGAAAGGTTCGTCTCACAAACGAGGCCCACACCGGTTGACCGGTGAGGAATACGTGGAGGTGCCGTATCCTTAATGCGTGTTTACGCATCATTAGCCACGGCATCCCCATCCCTCCTTTCGAAGGGTGTTGACAGCAGATGGATCACCTCACCAAGGGAGCCCGCCTCTTCCAAAGGAATTGGAAGAGCTCGCGCCGCTTCTTGGCGAGGGTTTCCCTTGGGCAAGGCACTACGGTCAGGCGGTAGTAGATGACGGACGCTATATAGGTGTTCGCCACCTACGCCCGACCTTTCAGGGATAGTTTGCAACTGGCCCACTTCTGGGTCAGTGTAAACACACTGTCCGTAACCTCCGCGCAGTTCTTCTCCACCTGGAGGTCTGGTCCGAACCAGACCCCGAGCAACTTCACCGGGCCCTCCGTCCAGCGTCCGACGACGCCATCGGAGGGCATCGGTCTGCCCCTCTACGTGCCGAGTTGCAAACCCATCGACTTGTCCCGGTTCAGCTTATCCCCTGTGAACCTTTCGTACTCCTCCGGTAAAGTGCCGACCGCCCCGATTTCGGAAGCCGTCGACACCATTACTGTCACGTCATCGGCGTAGGCCGACACCGCTTTCCGCAATCCCGGTTCCAAAGGGATGCCCTGCAACAACTCCAACTTCCGCAGTAGTGGCTCGAGAGTCAACACATACAGAAGGGAGGAGAGAGGGCACCCTTGTCGGATGGACCGCGCGATTTTGAACGGCTCCGAGAGGTAGCCGTTCACCTTGACCCTAGAGCAGATGCGGTTGATGTGCATAGCAGTGATCCAGCCCCTGAAAACGGGTCCGAAGCCTGCCGCCGCTAGCACCGCATCCAGGTACCATGGTCGACCCTATCGAACGCCTTAGATTGATCCAAGTTGATCAGAGCCCCACCAAATCCGGGTTCGTTCCCAACCTTCTCTATGATGTATCGCATGAGGGGGAGGTTCTCATGGATGGACCTGGATGGGATAGCACATGTCTGCGCATCTCCCACCAGGTTGCCCACGACAAGCGCCAACCTCTTTGCTAGCACCTTGGCCAAAATCTGTAACTCTGTATTTAGCAGAGTTATGTGCCTGAAGTTACTTATTCGTCCCCCTTGTTCTCGTCCTTCCTCACTAGCGTGACTACGCCCTTGGTCACAGTACAGGGAATTCTCCCGTTCTGTTGCCAGTTGCAGTAGACCGCCTCGAGGAGATCGGGGAACACGTCCGGCATAGCTAGATATAATTCGTATGGAAGACCATCAAGACCCGGGGATTTGCGTTTGCCGCACTGGCTCAGCACGTCCTCTATCTTAGCGGCAGAAATCGGCTCCTCGCAGGACTTCGCCTCCCTGTCCGAGAGACGCGGCAGGCCGTCGAGGTATGGACCGAAGTCCACATCCCCAACCGGCTCCCCGTCCCTTCCGAACAGTCGGGCAAAGGGCCTTTGAAAGGCCACACACATCTGCTTAGGCTCAAGAATCGCCCGTCCATCCTGGTCTCGCAAAGACCGGATGGTGGATTTAGTTCCACTGTTGGCCTCTGTCACGCGGGCCCAGCTAACAGCTTTGGTCCCCTCGTTCCCTAGAGCCCGTATTTTACTTCGGACAACGCAGCCTTCGTGCTTCGCGTCGAAAAACTGGCTCAAAGCCGTTCTTGACGCTAGCACTCTGGCCACGTCGCCGCTTCTAATTGCCTCTTCTACTCTATCTATTAGCTCCCTTTCCTTCCTATTCCTATCTGCAGCTAGAACCTTACTAAATTCTATCGAGACTACGCTAATCTCTCTCTTTAGAGATACCCACCACCTGCTGTTGACGATCGCTCCTGTCAACCGTTCCTTAACTAACGGACTAATGCGATCCTGTAAGCTCTACTTGCCGGCAAGGACAAGTTGAGCTTCCAGTAACCGGGGCCCTGTCTATGCGTTCTATCAAGGTTGACCATGCAGGTCACCAACTTGTGGTCTAAAATAGCCAACCATGAGCATTTCTGGACAACTTAAAAAGTCCCTGTCCTTATTTCTAACTAAAAACCTATCTAGGTACGACCTAGATGACCCGCTGCGATTTGAACAAGACCAGGTTGGCACTGTCGGAAAATCTAGTCGAAATCTATCGGCCAGGTCAAATCGGCCGAGTAACCCCTTGAGGCTGTTGCACCCCTCTCTATCGGGACATGCCCCTGCATAGTCCCAACGTGCATCCAGGATACCATTCCAGTCCCCCACTAAAAGCAGGGAACGGGACGTCCCTAGAAAAAATTCCAGACGCTGGACAAAGTCGGGCCGCTCTGTCCCAAAAGGGGCATATGCGGCTACCAGCCTAAAGGCTCCACCTTCACCACTGCCAAGGTCCAGCACCACCAGTCAACCCCCTGGGTCCAAGTGAACTATCTGTGTGGCAAGACCCAGATGTTTTTGCAGCAGAAGGACAACCCCACCCCCACCTCCGGGCTGACAGAGAGATGCGTGCATCTCAAAGTCGTCAAAGGTGGGGGCTAGCTGTCGCATGCTGCTGATCCGGGCCTTGCAGATAACCATCACATTTATAGATCGTGACCTGAGGTCATTTAGAAGCATTGCTTGCTTCCAAGATGGGCCCAGGCCACGCGCATTTGGACACCCTACTCTTAGCACAGCCATGTTGGTGGTAAAGAGGAAAGGCACTTACCTCGTCCCGGGAAGCGGGTCGCTCAATTTCCATGCTGGTTGGGGATGGGTTGTTGGGTGGTGGTTTGTGGAAGTGAAGGGGCATCAGTGTGTTGTGTGGTTGGGGTGTTTGTGGTTGAGTGGGTGTCTGGGTGGGGGGGGGGTGATATTTTTTAGGAGGACGCAGTTGATTGGTTTACGCAGGGGGGGCCCACGTCCTCCGTGAAATTTATTTTCAGTGTTTTATAAAAGTTCATTGGAACTTTAATCATTTTTAAATGAGGTAGTCCCACAGCAGTTATAAAGTTAGGCCCTTCAGTTTTGACCGAAGGGTTTGATGAAATTGTTTTCAGTAGTTCTTTGTTGTCTGTGTTCATGTATGTATATTGTAAAGTCTTTTTTTGTGTAGCAGTTAGTGTTGTGTGACGGGGAGGGGTGGTTTGTATATAGTTTGTGTTCTCTTGGGGAGGGTTAAAGTTAACAAGTGTGTCTGTGGTGCGCCTCCTCTTCTTTCTTTTTACTGTTCGGAAGGGATCTTTTTCGCCTTGCGACGAAAGGGATTCGTCTTCCTTGTTGGGTGGGAGGGGTATGTTTTCTGGTAGTGTTTGCGGTGTGTGTGTTTTTGTATTTGTTTTGGGTGAGGAGGGGTTGGGTGGGACAGTATTCTGTGTTGTTTTTTCACGTGTTTGTTGTTGTTGTTGTGCTGGTGGTGGTGTTGTTGTTGTTGTGGTTGTTTTTGTTGTTGTTGTTGGGGTGGTGTTGGTGTTGGTTGCAGTGTTTTTTTTCTGTGTGAGCTGGGGACAGGCAGCCCTCAGGTGACCTCTATTGCCACAGAGGTAACAGGAGGGACGCCTACCCTCCACAATAATGTTGAGGTGGGTACGGTCATCCAGCATGACGCGCTCAGGGATTTGGGCGATACGTTCTGGTCTTATTTGTGTCAGAACTTCGATACTCGTTCCACTGAACGCGTCGCCGGATGCCTTCCCTATTGAAATGAGGTTGTCCTCGTCTAAATTGAGGAATCCGTTTAGTAACCACCAGTAGTAAATGTTTGGGGTGATGGTGGTTATCAATATTCTCTGGGGTTTTTTACCCATGTAGGTGGGGAATAAGGTGTAGTGTGTGGAACGAATTGGCGACACAGAGTATTTTTTCGCCGCCAATTCGTCTTTCATCAATATGGATAAACTCCCATAGAGTTTATCCTTTTGTATGAAAGTGATGTCTTTCATCGCTTCTTTCAGTACTAACTGAATTTCAGCTTGAGATGGTTGTGCTGTTTTTTTTGTTTTATTTAAAATTGTACGGAATACGACAGTTCGTATTTCCGTCTGTTTTTTTAGTTCTGGAGGTGAATTTATAGAAAACGAACCGTTTTCGCCAAAAGATACATATTTTTTGGCTTTTTCCAGCATTTCTTTGGCTTTTGAAATATCTTCAAGCACATAAGTGACTGATAATTTAGCCGTTTGTGCAAAAGATATTTTGTTTTCGTTGTTGGTGTTTGTATTGTTTTGTTTCTCGTCGTTTGAGTTGTTTTCATCTTTGTTGTTGTTGTCTTTCTCGTTTGGTGTGTGGATACTTGTGACGTTTGTGTTGTTGTTGTTTTTGTTGTCTTTATTGTTGCTGTTGTTGTCGTTGTTGTTGTTTTCAGTTTCTTGTATAGTTGTGGCTACATCAAGTTGTCGGTCAACAGGTGAAGAAAATTCTTCCTCTGGCTGACCTCTGCCTTTGGCATCTGCTGCTGTGACAGTGGCAGGGGGAAGCTGTGAGTATGACTTCCCTTTTCTTCCTTTGACTGTTGGTGAAGATGCTTCAGCCATTTTTATAAAAATAGGATTTTTCGAAATTTTTCGAAAGATAAAATGTTTACCACACTATTTCGCCTAAAGGCGTAGAATATTTTGAGAGACTAACCAGATCAAAATTTGACCTGGCAGTCCCCTTACAACATGGTACGAAAATGAAAGTTTACAGTTCACAATTTCCAGATAAATTTAAACGAAACTTACCGAGCGAGCTCAGCATATGTGTCCATCGTAAATATATAGATAGATAGATAGATAGATAGATAGATAGATAGATAGATAGATAGATAGATAGATAGATAGATAGATAGATAGATAGATAACTTTACCAAAATAAACTGTCCAATCCGTATGAAGAACTCAATGTAATCCAAATATAGAAGATATCATGAAAAGAGAAAATGCATTCAAAATTTAACGATAAAAATCATAGGAAAACAGTCAAGATAAATTAATAAAAACAATGAAATAAAAACAAAGAACAGGTTCCTTATATTTAAAAAAATCATCATTTTACGATCGTTTCTGGGATATATGTGTGTATGTTAGTATGTATATCATATAAAGAGCTATGTAAAAAAATATTGCAAATTATCAGAGGAGATATACATACCTTCACTTATAAATGCAATCTTCAGAAATGATGAAGTATGTTTATTGAAAGAAAGTATTAATACAAAAAGTCTGTTTGGGAACAGGTTTTGAATTGAGCAATAGAAAAGTTAGTGGTCAAGTTGATAGAATAACCGTAGTAGAAACTTTATGCTAGGAGTGGAGGAATGTAAATTAATGCTCTGAATGAAAAGAATGGGGAAGAGAAAGGTAGGGGTTAAAATGAGGTCAAGTTAATGAGATAGTGAAGGATTCCCCAAAACAAAATTGATGTTATTAAAGAATGTTGTTAAAAGTATAGGGAAAAGAATTGTATGTGGGATGAGAGTGTTAGTGAGAAATACTACTCCTGTTTAAATGTTAAGGAACCTAGATACATAAAAGTAAATTAAATTAATTGATAGGTATACTTACAGAGTTAAAATTATATCAATTCTTATGGAAGTGATAAATAAAGAAGTAAAAGAAATTAAAAAAATATATATATATATAGAAAGACTGAAATAGTTAAAATTGTATAACTATCTAAACAACCGTAATATTAAAGATATTAATTATATTTACTAATCCTAGGTATTGAATGTGATAGATAGGGGATACGGTTAAAAGAAGTAGTGAGGTAAAGGATAACTTAAGGTAAAGTGAGCTGCAAGAGGGAAATAAAATTATGAAATACTTTGTAGTAAATATTTAATTATAGGTAAACTAAATTATTAAAAAATTATACTAATTTGTAGAATATAAGAGTGTGGTATATATTAATTAAGTGTATAGTATTTGAAGTTTTTTCTAATTCTATGATTCCATGATATAATTAATTCCTGTCGTTTATTTAATAGGATATCATTAGATTTCATGATTACAAATAGTTCTTGGGAGCATAACCTACACTCATATCTACTATTTTGATAAGGAGTGGCCCTTTTGGGCACGCTCCAGGTCAGGTTATAATCAATATCTTTCTTTCTATAATTATTAATTGCTTCAGCCAACGAGGTTGTATTAGCTAATGCGGCATTTTTTAAACTATGTTTGTGGGTATTAAATCTTACTTTAAATTGGTAAGACGTAGCTCCTATATAGGATTGAGTGGAGTCCTTAGTCCTAACTACACATGTATAGACTATATTATTAATAAGACAATTTCCCTTTAATGGGCTATTTCTTATGATTCTACAGCCATTCGTAAATATTGTGTCAGGAGAGTTAATTGTGTTATCTATAGTGGTATTAGTGTTACTATTTTCATTAATGTATGGTTTAGAATGGGTTGTAATTAGATTAGTATGGTTAGACAGGTTGTTGGTGGGTTATAGTTAAGGGGAGGTGGAGTTAGTAGAACACTGTTTGTTTTGGAGATTATTAGTCAAAGTTGGTGTGGAGTTTGAAGAAGAAGATGGTTTGTTTAGATTTACTTTAGTATTATTATGGTTAGTTTGATGTGTTGGTGGTATATTTATGATTTTTTACACTTATATGTGTTGTACGCACTTATATTCTGTTGTATATTCTTGGTAGTGGAGTAGGAAAATTTGACAGTAGATCTGTTTAAAATTTGATGATATTTATGGTTTGGTGGGAAATTTTTCTCTAGGATAGCAAATAATTTTTTAGGGATATTGTCTTTAATCTGTAGATTAAATGGAGCATTATACCAAGTGACCCGTCTATTACGGTTTCGACATTGTTTCTTATATTTATATGATGTATGTGGTTTATTTAGATTAAGTGATGTTTTAGTCTGATTACTAGAAATGTTGTTAGTTATGTTGTTGACGTATGCAAGAGTTTTATGGTGAATAATTTTCTGAAAGTCATTATCTTTTATGTGAGAAGAGGTAGAGAAATTAAGTTTTGTGTTGGTGTTTTTAGGTGTAGTATGAGTGGCGTTTAGGTGTGGGTTTTTCATTTGGTGTTTGTTGGTAATATTAGGTTGTATGTTTGAAATATTATTAGTGCAAGGTATATAGACTAATTTGTTCTTATGGCCGCATCAAGCTAAAGCTTCATTATAAAAGGGCGCGTTTTTATCGAATACATTATGATTTGATGAAAGGTTAGAGATTCTATGCTAGGTTTTTAAGGGTGGATTTAGCGCGATTAGATTGTGAGTGTATGTAATGCAAGTTATGTTTAGGTTTATGGTAAGGTTGGTAGATACCTGTAGATAGGTCCATAGTTATATCTAGGAAATTGACTATTTTACTGGTGTTTTCAAATGTAATAGTGAGATTATAATAGTCTTTGAGGAAAGTTCTAATAAGTTTTTTATTTATTTCAATTTCAATTTATTTCAATTTCCGAGAGGCTAAGATTAGTGGATAGAAGAAGACAGTCATCACGATATAAACCACCTTTAAGGTGGGGAAAAGATGAATTAATATTAAATAGGAGAAAAAGGCCCACAACATCGGTAATTTGGCCAGAATCACTAGAGCCCATAGTTATGTCGAAGAGATTACTATATGTATTTCTGGTCCAATACTCCTTCTGAAATTAAAGTAGTGTTTGTCTAGCGTGCGTGATAATATTGATGTCATCCATAGTTAAGTCTGATCTATTTTTGGCAAATATCAAGGCTTTGTTCAGGAGTATGGGTGATATAGAGGAATAATATGCATCTATATAGAATTGTAGAAATGAAGCAGAGGATTTATTTTCAATATTAGTAAACCAAGTAATTACTTGGGATGTGTTTTCCCAGAGTGGTAAATTAACGTATTTTCTTAATTGTGAGATAATTTTATCCAGAATTTGTTTGCTTATGATGCCAATGTCTGATTTGGAAGGGCATATAAGTCTTATAGAAAGATTAAAGTTGAAATTAGATTTGTGATCCTTCAGGTTAAAGTGTGGTTTTTACAGTGCCAGGGGTTCAACTTTCTATTGTATATATATATATATATATATATATATATATATATATATATATATATATACAATGGAAAGTTGTCAGGAGTAGCATAACTTTCCCTATTAGTACTGATTGCATCTCAGCGTACTCAATAAGTAATGTTATGTAAAAATTTCAGAGTAGACACAAAGTTAGTTGCTTCAATACAACACACGGAAATGGGTACCATAGATCTATACCCGTACTCGAGGTTCGGCTATACTTCATGTAGCAAGAGAGCGTACAGCATCTACGGTCTGCAACAATGCATTTGGCTTCATCAGCGGGTCTCGCCTAATCAATAACCAATCGATCGACAGATTTCGATTCCTGTCCATGACGCCTATAGCAGTGAATGCGACTGGCGGCACAGTACATTAGTATACTGATATCATTATGCGTCATCAAAATACTGTCAACCGATTGGCCACTGGTTCAGAAATGTATGTGATGTTAGGAATCGAAATTCTAATAATTCCGGCCCCTCATAAGGACTCACCTACACAGTTTGATTCGATGTTTTTAGAAAATACACGAGATTTCTTCAAGAGCAGGTAATTTAACTATAAATAAGCTGCGTCAGGGTGAAGGGGGATGACTCGGACAGGTTCCTCAACAACACGATGGTCAGACATGGTTGAGTGAGGGCCAAAATACGATAGTCGTCGACTACCTGATGACCAAAAGTTTGTGGTCTGGTTTATGGCAGTTCCTAACTGACCTGGAGTACACAGACGACACCACCCAATTTAGCATCTCGATCAATCAGGTCAGAGACGCACTGACCATATACCAGAAGGAAAAAGCAAAGCTTGCTCATCAAGTAATTTGGGTAAAGACAAAACTGATGCTTGTCGGCAATGGCCCAGATACTCCTCCGCTTTATATTGGCGTCGACGCTGTGGAGTTTGTCACCTCCTTCATTTTCCAGGGCTCGACACTCATTAGCAATGGAGGCCTGACCCCGGAGATCAACCGTAAATGTGGCCTGGATGATGGTAATCCAATAATTGCACGGGTGAAACCTCTCATCACGTAGTCATAATAAAAATATTCCACTTTCTTAAGGTATTAAATACTAGTTTTCCCCCAGGTTATATATATATATATATATATATATATATATATATATATATATATATATATATATATATATGACTAACAAATGCAGTTCTGTTTACATTGCAACACAAGAGCAAAAATGGGGGTGGGGAGCTCATTCTACTAATAAGGCTTTAAAGAGGTTGTTTGCATAATTGCAGACGATTCAAATATTATTAATATTCGAAAAACTCAGATTACATTTGAATTGTTATCTCGTGTGTTTGTAACTTCGATTTTACTAAATTTCCACTTATGTATATATATATATATATGTGTGTGTGTGTGTGTGTGTGTGTGTGTGTGTGTGTGTGTGTGTGTGTGTGTGTGTGTGTGTGTGTGTGTGTGTGTGTGTGTGTGTGTGTTAGCTTAACGTCTATAAATTACTGTCTTGTCTTTCTTCTCTCATTCCTTCGCACAACGTTTGGATTTTGTCAGACCCTGTGCCCCCAGATGGACCAGCAATACCTTTGGAGGGGGCGACACTGTCACGAGTCCATCTTATCGGCCGATGACCATGGGGTTATGTGTCCTTCGTTTGTATATATATTTTTAAAGTTTAAGGTCTCCCCTTAAAAAAATTGGTTTTCGCTTGTTTTATTTCCCTTCATTTTCTTGTCCTTTCTTTGCTAATTTTCTTAAGATTATATATATATATATATATATATGAATATAATTTCAGCGAGATTCGTATTTCGGCTATGGTTGAAGACAAAGCGAAACCCATGCATATATATATATGCATATATATATATATATATATATATATATATATATATATATATATATATATACATATATACATATTTATATATACATATGTATATATATATATATATATATATATATATATATATATATATATATATATATATATATCTGGTAAGGAACCAGATGGACCATAACGCACCAAAGTTCTCAATAATTAGGGTTGTAGAATGGGTAATAGGAACAAGTATGACCCTGACGGCAGAGCTCAAGTCATTTCGATGGCCATTTCTGGACTCAGTCCAGAAATAGCCAGCGAAACGGCTGGAGCTATGCCGTCGGGGTCATACTTGTTCCTATATATATATATGTATATGTATACATTATGAAGAGAGAAGAAACATTTAGATATAATTAGTAATAAAATGTATCATACCTAAACTGTTCCTAAATTCCTCGACTACGTAGTTTCGTGGCATAAACAAAAACAATATATCAAATATATAGAGTCCCTGCGAGGTCTGCCGACTTATCAAGAGGATACCTCATTTTACTAGTCTCAAGAACGCGTCTACACGACGTGAGAAAGAATCCCAAAAGGCGGAGGGGGAGATAGTCACGCGATATAATGGTCGAGAAACAGAGCTAAGCCTCTTATAACCACGAAGAAAATACCACGGAGGCGGAGGGGGTATTCATATCGAGGCCGTAGAAGAGGTAGTGAAGAAGGCGAGAAGTATGAGTAATGGAAGCTTTCCAGTTGTCCCCACACTTCAAAGATTGCTCGACCAGAGGGAGTTATTAATATATTAAGAAACACAGATACATGCGGACACACACATATATACATGAATGCATCCGCACCCAACTGTGAGTTAAGGGTGCCAACTTCACCGATGTTGCTCAATGAATGACTGGGACAGACCAATTCAGTTTGAACCAGACTGAACCAGTATCAGAGTTAAAAATACATTATGAAGAGAGAAGAAACATTTAGATATAATTAGTAATAAAATGTATCATACCTAAACTGTTCCTAAATTCCTCGACTACGTAGTTTCGTGGCATAAACAAAAACAATATATCAAAGATATAGAGTCCCTGCGAGGTCTGCCGACTTATCAAGAGGATACCTCATTTTACTAGTCTCAAGAACGCGTCTACACGACGTGAGAAAGAATCCCAAAAGGCGGAGGGGGAGATAGTCACGCGATATAATGGTCGAGAAACAGAGCTAAGCCTCTTATAACCACGAAGAAAATACCACGGAGGCGGAGGGGGTATTTGTATATGTATATATATATATATATATATATATATATATAGATATATATATCACGATAAATTAACGGAGCCATAGACTCTCGCTATTCTCTGTAAAAAATGTGCTCAAAGGAGAAGGAATCCTGAGCTCTTTAAAATAAAATATGTTGAAAAGATAACACATTAGAGAGAGATAGTGCGACATCAATAAAACGGAAAAACCACCATCGTATGGAATCTATAACCTATGAAAGGCAGGGTAGACACACGATAATAAAAATATAAATTAAAGTGTATATACATATCTCTATAACTATATAACACACACGTACAAATCCAAAGAGATCTGTTTCGCCAGGAAGATGTTGACAGAAATGAAATAGCTCATGGTTGATCAGCGTGTGTAAGGTCATACATTTGATGGCTCCGTTAATTTATCGTGATATACATATACATATATATATATATATATATATATATATATATATATGTGTGTGTGTGTGTGTGTGTGTGTGTGTGTGTGTGTGTGTGTGTGTGTGTGTGTGTATCTATGCATAATAGGGGCGTATATCAAAGTATGTACAACACGTTTATATCTAGTAAGTATACATAAATGTAAGAGTTAAATTAAATCAAATTTAATAATATATATATACGTGTGTATGTGTGTGTGTTTGTGTGTGTGCGCGCGCGAGTATGCGTGTGTGTGTATGTATGTGTGTGTGAGTGGGTGCGTGTGTGTAGTATGATCTGTAGTGTTAAAAATTAGAATCATGATATTCACACCCAATCAGAATAGCCTCGATAAGCTTCTTTTGATAATCTACTCATGTCACATTTTCGATATCATTTGCGTAACGAGTTACAATATGGCTTCTCTCTTAAGAGCGCGCTACAGAAGGGCTTCATCACTACAAAACACTCGTTCAATATAAAATTCCCTTGAATCATTTCATAATACTTCATTCTCTCATTGGCTATATTTCATTCTCTCTCACTCGAGTACTGTGTGCTTCACAGCTTCACAGAAACATACATTCGTTCTCTCTCACGCTCTCTCTCATATATATATTACATGTAATAATATCTAATAAGGTAATTAAAGGCTGCAAAGATACAGAATTATGCTCGGATTTATGCCTTCTAGTTTTTCTATAACTCCCATAAATAGTAACAATCTAATGAAGGAAGAAAATTCTATAAGTAGGATTTGAAATTTTCGAAGATTATTTAAGAATAAGGTTTTGTTTAAAGGAAGTAATTCATTAAAATGGTGAACATATTCTTGCATTATATTCGTGTTGAGTTAAAGTTGTTGTCGAACCTCCGTCGCTTCGGACGATCACTATTACAGTAATTCGAACCAGGGAGGAGCCAGCTCACCAAATCAACGTGCAAGTAGCTGAACATTACATGGACACATGTACTCTTAACGTAAAACTCAGGGAGGTTCAATCTGACGCAAGGTCCTTTGAATTACATATACAACTCATTTTGCCAGCTGCTGTACTGACTGGAGAAACATGAAATAATGTGTCAGACACAAAGACAGGATGTGCAGCGATGAATATAACTAAAGTTAAAGTGAAAAAGAAGTGAAAAAATCCTTGATGCAAAAACCTATTTAGAAAATTATGTAATAATACTGGACTATCCTCACATGAAATTTGTTGTATATTTGTAGAATGATATAAAAACAATACAAGATCAAATTAAAGATAAGACTGACGTACGAGGTTTGTCCCAAAATTAAGGCTACTGATGTATTATTTATATGTATATTGGACGTATAAGAATTTACAAATATCTCCTTCAGAATACGACCCTTTGATCGTAGCAGTACAGAAGTGATTTTCTGTTCATTTCCTCGGTTAGAATTGTTTGTACAATTTCCACAATCCCAAAATGCTGATCTTTCAACTTCGATTTCAGCTTAGGGAAGTGCTAGAAATTACACGATGATAGGTCTGGGCTGTAGCAGGGATGTGGAAGAGCTGAAAGTTTTTATCGGTAGAAATTCTCAATTGAAAGTGCTGTATGAGCTGTCTCATTATGGTAGTGCAGTACCCAATCACCTGCAATGTCCTTTCAGACACGCTGAACCCGGTTTCGAAGTCGTCTTTATAAAAGGTCCAAATAAACTGTATGTTCTGT
>OZ024740.1:69489138-69494138 GCA_964016885.1 Eledone cirrhosa
CGAAAACAGCATTTGTAAAGTTTCCTCCGAGCATAAATTGCACGGACGGCATCCTCACGTGTAAGAGTTGGCTCTGCACAGTAAGCTCCAAGTGAGATGATAGGTAATGTTGTTATCCTTGAGGTCCCATATGTGGCCCTAAAGTGTAGTGGCGTGACGCCGAGCCGGGTTTCGGAAGGTATGTCTGTGTTGGTATAGCCGGGTCTTGAAGTCACATGCGGTTAATCCTATATAAGCTTTGTTGGAGGTGTCCGTCCTCACGTTGCACTGGTAGATAACATTACGATCTCTGCATCTGTTGTCGAGGGGGCAAATGGATCCATCAGGACAGTTGCACCTCCTGGTCGGCTCTCCACTGCTATTTAGGTTATTTCTTCCATAGGGGTTGAGTTTTTTGTTGTTAGAGGAGACGATGTTTTGTGCGAAGTTTGGTGTGGTGCTGTAAGAGAGTTTGATGGTATTTTTGTTAATTATGTTGTGGTAGCGGTGTTGTAGTGGGAAGTGTTTTTCAATGAGCCTAAAGAAGATTTTCCCGATAGGAGTTGTCACCTCGTCTCCTCTAACAACAAAAAACTCAACCCCTATGGAAGAAATAACCTAAATAGCAGTGGAGAGCCGACCAGGAGGTGCAACTGTCCTGATGGATCCATTTGCCCCCTCGACAACAGATGCAGAGATCGTAATGTTATCTACCAGTGCAACGTGAGGACGGACACCTCCAACAAAGCTTATATAGGATTAACCGCATGTGACTTCAAGACCCGGCTATACCAACACAGACATACCTTCCGAAACCCGGCCCGGCGTCACGCCACTACACTTTCGGGCCACATATGGGACATCAAGGATAACAACATTACCTATCATCTCACTTGGACCTTACTGTCCAGAGCCAACTCTTACACGGGAGGACGCCATCCGTGCAATTTATGCTCAGAGGAAACTTTACAAATGCTGTTTTCGACGGACCAACTCCTAAACAAGAAAGATGAAGTGGTTACTGCATGTAAACACAGATTGCGCAGGACTTACCTCGCCCTCAAACCCCATAATGACCCGGAGGGGTAGACGAGGGCTATAACACCCCACTTGCCGATTTTGTAGTGGGTAACCCCCGCTTGCAATGGTAGACGTAAGAACTTCTTTTATAACTTTTTATCGCTTCCTCTATATTTCCTTCTTCCCCCATCCCTCCCTAGTCCTTCCACCCCAGTCCTCTTTCTTTGTCGTCGTCCTTTTCATTTTCTCGCCCACCTGAGGCAGCCCCTCGGCCCTTTGTACCCTCAGTACACCCACCCCCTTCCCCTATTCTCTGATAGATTTGGCCGACTCCGCTTTTTATAGCAGATGTATTAGACCCCGGATACTTGCCTTCTTATCCGATCGCTGCCCCTTTTCCGTGCTTTCTATATTTCTTAGTGGTATCTTTGCTTTAATTTCTCGTATATCAGTATTAATTTTTTTTTCTGTATCAAATTTTACATATACTTCGTACGAGCATTTATGTAGTATGCACTAGAAATGTTTGTATCGTGGCGGCACCCTTAGAGATAGTATTAGTATTATTTTTCGAGATTCTGAATTATTATTTCGTATTAGTTTATTTTTTTGCACTGGGTGGTTGCTGGCCTTGTGCCTGGGGTAGAAACCTTTATTTATTATTTCGTGGTAGTTTCTTTAGTATTTTGGCCCCTCACTTGTTGACCCGTCACCGTAATATATACTCGGTTTATTACTTATACCTCTTAAAAGGGTCTCATTATAATTCCGCCCCCTCTAGTAAACCTTTCTCTCGCCTAGCAGTACCAGTGAGAGACGTGATAGCTGTCCTTAGGTCGTAGTAACCAGAAATTGTTTTTTTTTTTTACTTTTAATTGCTTTTTAACACTCTCGGTATTTTTCTATATATTTACCCCATATTGTTTTACTTATTGTTTCGACTTCCCCCTCCCCCTCCCTAGTATCTTTTTTGACCTCATGCCCAGCTGTAGTCGGCACTATCAACGCATGACTGGGTCTCCTCCACCCCCTCTCCCTCTTTCTCCTACTGGCAGGTTCAGCTACCCCTTCCCTCCACAAATTGCCATGATAAAATTATTATGTCTCAACAACAAACTTTTGACCAATCCTTGTGACAATCACTTTTACCATATATAGGAATTACCCCGTAAGAAGCTCGGCTATTCAAATACCAGGATAAAAATGTTCATTTAGTCCAGAATTAGCCGTCGAAACGGCTTGAGCTCAGCCGTCGGGGTCCTACTCGTTCCTATATATATATATATAATATATATATATATATATATATATATATATATATATATATATATATATATATATATATGTATACAAATATACAAATATAAATATATATACAAATATAAATATATATATAAATAAATATATACATATATATACACATATAAATATATATAAATTAATATATATAGATATAACTATATATATATAAATATTGATATATATATATATATATATATATATATATATATATATATATATATATATATATATTGTTATACTTTGGGAGGGTCATGTTGCCAATAAGAAACACACGCACCAGTTACTTTCACTTCAATTTATTATATATTTATAAATTTATAAATTTACAAATGTACAAACTTATAAATTTCTGGTTGGTTGGTTGGTTCCACAACCAGATAGTTGTTTATATATAGTCATAGTCCTTTCGTCACACACTCTGTGACCTCTTCAGTGACTGGGGATTCCTTTCTTTGTTTCTGTGCCTTTCCTTTCTTCTATCCTACGCCATTTTGTTTCTGTGTGCGTGTTGTGTGCTCAGTTTGCGCATGCGCCACATCCGGGTGTCTGTGTGTGTTTGTGTTCATTTATCTATTTGTTTATTTATTTATTTATTTATTTATTGTTGGTTGGTTGTTTGTTCTATGTGTGTGTGTGTTTTCATTTTGTCCTGTGTGTGTTTTCATTTTGTCCTTAATTGTAAGTTGTGATGTTGCTGTTCCACTCATATTTTCTATTTAATTTTTGTTGTAATTCTTTTATGCTTACTGCCTCTGTAATTTGCCTAAACACACACACACATAGAACAAACAACCAACCAAGAATAAATAAATAAATAAATAAACAAATAGATAAATGAACACAAACACACACAGACACCCGGATGTGGCGCATGCGCAAACTGAGCACACAACACACACACAGAAACAAAATGGCGTAGGATAGAAGAAAGGAAAGGCACAGAAACAAAGAAAGGAATCCCCAGTCACTGAAGAGGTCACAGAGTATGTGACGAAAGGACTATGACTATATATAAACAACTATCTGGTTGTGGAACCAACCAACCAACCAGAAATGTATAAGTTTGTAGATTTGTAAATTTATAAATTTATAAATATATAATAAATTGAAGTGAAAGCAACTGGTGCGTGTGTTTCTTATTGGCAACATGACCCTCCCAAAGTATAACAATATCGGTTTCAACACACGATTTCAGATAAAGAATCTTGCTAAACAAATTCAGAAACGAAATGTATATATATAAATATATATATATATAATAATAATAATAATAAAATCTGGAGAGGAGGCACACGAGTTAGGATATATATATATATATATGAAAACAGGGAGAAAGAGACGATTATGAGGAAGAAAAATATATTATTTTCCTTTTTTCTGTCTCTCACTCTCTCTCTCTTTTCTTGGTTAGAAAATGATTAAAACGAAATGTTTTAATTTGTGTGAAGTGTTAAGGCATTAGTTGATTTATTTATTATTTAACAATGGCATTTATTTATCTATTTATCTATTTAATTATTGTCTATTACAGGTTTCTCCATTTATATGCATTATCAAATGATAGTGAAATGTATTAGTGTGATGTCGCACATGTTAAACAGAAGGTGCAGAAAGAATAATGTTATATACAAACAAGTTTTAAGAACTGAAAAGAAAAAAGAAAAAGGAAAAAAAACGTGCATAATGTGGAACGTAAAAAGTCAATGTAGAAGAAAACATAATAATGTTATTTACAAGCACAGTCATTGAGGTTAAGCAGTTCAAAATGTGTTAATATCGCAAGAGTGCTTAGTTGAACCATGGTTCCGTGAAGGAGGCAAATGGTGTACTGTGGTTTGGTATGATTTCCCTTTTTAGAGAGTTAATGTGCAGGGGGAAGCAATTCTTGCTGGGTGATATTTTAGGTAGGATGTGATGGAGGTAACTCTTGTAAATGTTTGATGGTTTGTTGCAGTTTTGGATTGGTCCGATTTTTAAGGCATTGAGTAGTGTTTGAAATTTATTAATGAAATGTGTTACCTTATTGGTGCGTTGGGTGAAAGTAGCATTGTCTATGAATTTGTAAATGGAGAAAATTTTAAAGTTTGGATGTTGGTTGAGAGCACAATTGGCGATATGTTCAGTAAATGCAATCTTTCTGTATTCCTGTATTTTAATTTGTGATTTATGGACGGTCATACGTTGACCGAGGCTGTTTTTTGTCTGTCCTATGTAGTGCTCTTGACAAGCTGAGCAGGTCAAAACATAGATAAGGTTTTCAGATGCACATGTAAAGTTGTGTTTAACTGTGAAACGTTGTCTTTGTTTAAAATGGAATGTTGAACCTTCTATTAGATTTATGCATATGCCACAGTTGGGCCTTCCGCATTTTGTTACTGTAGGCTTTATTGTGAAGGTTTGTTGGATTTTGGTTTGTGTGCGGATGTTTTTTATGGATTTGGGTTGTCTTTTGCTCTTTATGATGTTGTGTGTTTGGAGGATATTGTTCATTCTTGGGTCTCTTTTTAGTAAAGGAATGTTCTGGATGATGGTATTGAATGCCTCATTGTTGAGGGGGTTGTGTGTGGAGATGTATGGTAGAGTTTTTGTTGCGGTTCACTCCTGGGTTTGGAGTGTCTGAGTTCCTGGATGTCTAGTTTTAGGGCACGTTGGAATCCATTGGTGATTAGGGATGGTGGGTAGTTTCTGCTGATAAGTGT
>OZ024740.1:69499138-69504138 GCA_964016885.1 Eledone cirrhosa
TCAGCTATTCTGTATGTAAACACACAGACAAACCGGTTTTTAGAGTCATACTGGTTTTCGAGGAAACACCTTTCCTCTATTCTCCAGAAAGCCAGACAGGAATATTGGACTAGTTTCGATGTTGTTACATCTCATCAGCAATATTTACCTATTCCGGCCTCTCTAGAGAATCGTAAAAGCACATATCGTTATATGCTTTTTCTATGAAAATTAGTAGTGGGCAGACTAATTTGCATAGAGCGTGAGTACGTACCGGTTCAGCGGAGACGATAAAAACAAATAACGAAACGAAATTGAATTTCGCTTCGTTTGTAACTCACTTTTGTATGACTGACGCTTAAACAATTAAGTTAAAAATGTACATCCACATATGTATACTGAAATATTAGTATGCATATGAATACACACACGTGTACATATGTAGATGTACCGAGTTTTTCACTGGACACTTTACTGTGAGCGTTCAGCTATTCTGTATGTAAACACACAGACAAACCGGTTTTTAGAGTCATACTGGTTTTCGAGGAAACACCTTTCCTCTATTCTCCAGAAAGCCAGACAGGAATATTGGACTAGTTTCGATGTTGTTACATCTCATCAGCAATATTTACCTATTCCGGCGTCTCTAGAGAATCGTAAAAGCACATATCGTTATATGCTTTTTCTATGAAAATTAGTAGTGGGCAGACTAATTTGCATAGAGCGTGAGTACGTACCGGTTCAGCGGAGACGATAAAAACAAATAACGAAACGAAATTAAATTTCGCTTCGTTTGTAACTCACTTTTGTATGACTGACGCTTAAACAATTAAGTTAAAAATGTACATCCACATATGTATACTGAAATATTAGTATGCATATGAATACACACACGTGTACATATGTAGATGTACCGAGTTTTTCACTGGACACTTTACTGTGAGTGTTCAGCTATTCTGTATGTAAACACACAGACAAACCGGTTTTTAGAGTCATACTGGTTTTCGAGGAAACACCTTTCCTCTATTCTCCAGAAAGCCAGACAGGAATATTGGACTAGTTTCGATGTTGTTACATCTCATCAGCAATATTTACCTATTCCGGCCTCTCTAGAGAATCGTAAAAGCACATATCGTTATATGCTTTTTCTATGAAAATTAGTAGTGGGCAGACTAATTTGCATAGAGCGTGAGTACGTACCGGTTCAGCGGAGACGATAAAAACAAATAACGAAACGAAATTAAATTTCGCTTCGTTTGTAACTCACTTTGTATGACTGACGCTTAAACAATTAAGTTAAAAATGTACATCCACATATGTATACTGAAATATTAGTATGCATATGAATACACACACGTGTACATATGTAGATGTACCGAGTTTTTCACTGGACACTTTACTGTGAGTGTTCAGCTATTCTGTATGTAAACACACAGACAAACCGGTTTTTAGAGTCATACTGGTTTTCGAGGAAACACCTTTCCTCTATTCTCCAGAAAGCCAGACATGAATATTGGACTAGTTTCGATGTTGTTACATCTCATCAGCAATATTTACCTATTCCGGCCTCTCTAGAGAATCGTAAAAGCACATATCGTTATATGCTTTTTCTATGAAAATTAGTAGTGGGCAGACTAACTTGCATAGAGCGTGAGTACATACCGGTTCAGCGGAGACGATAAAAGCAAATAACGAAACGAAATTAAATTTCGCTTCGTTTGTAACTCACTTTTGTATGACTGACGCTTAAACAATTAAGTTAAAAATGTACATCCACATGTGTATACTGAAATATTAGTATGCATATGAATACACACACGTGTACATATGTAGATGTACCGAGTTTTTCACTGGACACTTTACTGTGAGTGTTCAGCTATTCTGTATGTAAGCACACAGACAAACCGGTTTTTAGAGTCATACTGGTTTTCGAGGAAACACCTTTCCTCTATTCTCCAGAAAGCCAGACAGGAATATTGGACTAGTTTCGATGTTGTTACATCTCATCAGCAATATTTACCTATTCCGGCCTCTCTAGAGAATCGTAAAAGCACATATCGTTATATGCTTTTTCTATGAAAATTAGTAGTGGGCAGACTAATTTGCATAGAGCGTGAGTACGTACCGGTTCAGCGGAGACGATAAAAACAAATAACGAAACGAAATTAAATTTCGCTTCGTTTGTAACTCACTTTTGTATGACTGACGCTTAAACAATTAAGTTAAAAATGTACATCCACATATGTATACTGAAATATTAGTATGCATATGAATACACACACGTGTACATATGTAGATGTACCGAGTTTTTCACTGGACACTTTACTGTGATTGTTCAGCTATTCTGTATGTAAACACACAGACAAACCGGTTTTTAGAGTCATACTGGTTTTCGAGGAAACACCTTTCCTCTATTCTCCAGAAAGCCAGACAGGAATATTGGACTAGTTTCGATGATGTTACATCTCATTAGCAATATTTACCTATTCCGGCCTTTCTAGAGAATCGTAAAAGCACATATCGTTATATGCTTTTTCTATGAAAATTAGTAGTGGACAGACTAATTTGCATAGAGCGTGAGTACGTACCGGTTCAGCGGAGACGATAAAAAAAAATAACGAAACGAAATTAAATTTCGCTTCGTTTGTAACTCACTTTTGTATGACTGACGCTTTAACAATTAAGTTAAAAATGTACATCCACATATGTATACTGAAATATTAGTATGCATATGAATACACACACGTGTACATATGTAGATGTACCGAGTTTTTCACTGGACACTTTACTGTGAGTGTTCAGCTATTCTGTATGTAAACACACAGACAAACCGGTTTTTAGAGTCATACTGGTTTTCGAGGAAACACCTTTCCTCTATTCTCCAGAAAGCCAGACAGGAATATTGGACTAGTTTCGATGTTGTTACATCTCATCAGCAATATTTACCTATTCCGGCCTCTCTAGAGAATCGTAAAAGCACATATCGTTATATGCTTTTTCTATGAAAATTAGTAGTGGGCAGACTAATTTGCATAGAGCGTGAGTACGTACCGGTTCAGCGGAGACGATAAAAACAAATAACGAAACGAAATTGAATTTCGCTTCGTTTGTAACTCACTTTTGTATGACTGACGCTTAACCAATTAAGTTAAAAATGTACATCCACATATGTATACTGAAATATTAGTATGCATATGAATACACACACGTGTACATATGTAGATGTACCGAGTTTTTCACTGGACACTTTACTGTGAGTGTTCAGCTATTCTGTATGTAAACACACAGACAATCCGGTTTTTAGAGTCATACTGGTTTTCTAGGAAACACCTTTCCTCTATTCTCCAGAAAGCCAGACAGCAATATTGGACTAGTTTCGATGTTGTTACATCTCATCAGCAATATTTACCTATTCCGGCCTCTCTAGAGAATCGTAAAAGCACATATCGTTATATGCTTTTTCTATGAAAATTAGTAGTGGGCAGACTAATTTGCATAGAGCGTGAGTACGTACCGGTTCAGCGGAGACGATAAAAACAAATAACGAAACGAAATTAAATTTCGCTTCGTTTGTAACTCACTTTTGTATGACTGACGCTTAAACAATTAAGTTAAAAATGTACATCCACATATGTATACTGAAATATTAGTATGCATATGAATACACACACGTGTACATATGTAGATGTACCGAGTTTTTCACTGGACACTTTACTGTGAGTGTTCAGCTATTCTGTATGTAAACACACAGACAAACCGGTTTTTAGAGTCATACTGGTTTTCGAGGAAACACCTTACCTCTATTCTCCAGAAAGCCAGACAGGAATATTGGACTAGTTTCGATGTTGTTACATCTCATCAGCAATATTTACCTATTCCGGCCTCTCTAGAGATTCGTAAAAGCACATATCGTTATATGCTTTTTCTATGAAAATTAGTAGTGGGCAGACTAATTTGCATAGAGCGTGAGTACGTACCGGTTCAGCGGAGAGGATAAAAACAAATAACGAAACGAAATTAAATTTCGCTTCGTTTGTAACTCACTTTTGTATGACTGACGCTTAAACAATTAAGTTAAAAATGTACATCCACATATGTATACTGAAATATTAGTATGCATATGAATACACACACGTGTACATATGTAGATGTACCGAGTTTTTCACTGGACACTTTACTGTGAGTGTTCAGCTATTCTGTATGTAAACACACAGACAAACCGGTTTTTAGAGTCATACTGGTTTTCGAGGAAACACCTTTCCTCTATTCTCCAGAAAGCCAGACAGGTATATTGGACTAGTTTCGATGTTGTTACATCTCATCAGCAATATTTACCTATTCCGGCCTCTCTAGAGAATCGTAAAAGCACATATCGTTATATGCTTTTTCTATGAAAATTAGTAGTGGACAGACTAATTTGCATAGAGCGTGAGTACGTACCGGTTCAGCGGAGACGATAAAAACAAATAACGTAACGAAATTAAATTTCGCTTCGTTTGTAACTCACTTTTGTATGACTGACGCTTAAACAATTAAGTTAAAAATGTACATCCACATATGTATACTGAAATATTAGTATGCATATGAATACACACACGTGTACATATGTAGATGTACCGAGTTTTTCACTGGACACTTTACTGTGAGTGTTCAGCTATTCTGTATGTAAACACACAGACAAACCGGTTTTTAGAGTCATACTGGTTTTCGAGGAAACACCTTACCTCTATTCTCCAGAAAGCCAGACAGGAATATTGGACTAGTTTCGATGTTGTTACATCTCATCAGCAATATTTACCTATTCCGGCCTCTCTAGAGATTCGTAAAAGCACATATCGTTATATGCTTTTTCTATGAAAATTAGTAGTGGGCAGACTAATTTGCATAGAGCGTGAGTACGTACCGGTTCAGCGGAGAGGATAAAAACAAATAACGAAACGAAATTAAATTTCGCTTCGTTTGTAACTCACTTTTGTATGACTGACGCTTAAACAATTAAGTTAAAAATGTACATCCACATA
>OZ024740.1:69511638-69519138 GCA_964016885.1 Eledone cirrhosa
GGAAGCGAGTGTGGCCTTTCTCGGGTAATTCTTGGAACCAAGATATTGCCTCAGAGTAAATATATATATATATATATATATATATATATATATATATATATATATATATATATATATATATATATATATTAATGAAGAGTTCATTCTACTGACATGGCTTTAAAAATGAGGCTTGTTTGCATAATTGCAAACGAATCGAATGTCATTATTAATATTCGAAAAACTCAGATTACATTTATTGTATTCAGCCATGTAGAGCGAAACATTTTTTTTTATATATATATAAATATATATATATACATACATATATATATACATATATATAGAGAGATATAGATATAGATACATATATATATATATACATACTTATTTATATATGATATATATTTATCCCTATCGATCCGTCTTTGGATTTTAGTCTACAGATTTATTATTATTACATGCATACATATATATATACATGATAGCTGCCCCCTCGTTATCGAGTATGGCCATTGCAATATATACCATTATTAATAATTATTAATTAATTCTATCGTGCAATGCCTGTGCGTGAAGATATTTTTTAATTGATGAAAGACTGTGCACTGAGCCAATCCCACTCTCTGAGCGACAGTACCTTTAACCCTAAAAGAAGAAAAGATCAACATAATCGGTAACTACTGAGCTGCAGGTTTATATCGGAGTTATACCAGTTTCCTGAGTTGCATTCTCCTAGAAGAATGCCCTGACAAAGGCTAGGTGTCCTTCACTCGCAGTGGTTTAACCGCGCGGTATATGTGTATATACATGTGTACATATTTACACACTTTCGGGTGACCTTTGACTCTTATGAGTTCTTCCGCCCTTTGACAGGTTTTGTTTTTTGTCCTGCCGGGTGTCCAAAATCACCCTCCTCACCAAGTAAACTTGGTGAGGTTTGCCGGTTTAGTCGCTGACGATCCGACCATGCCGCAGGTTGTACTGGGTTACATGTTACATACATACATACATACATATATATATATATATATATATTTATATATGTTTGATATAACTATAAATATGTAGGTTAGTACTAAGTACTAGCCGGTTACCGGTATGACAAAAGGCTCAATGCAAATTTTCAAGTGTGTTACAGAGCCGAGATACAAAGTGTTAAAACGATCAAATTTTAGTTTAGAACATTTATTAGGTGACAATTGTTTCTTCCAGAGGGAAGTCTGTATTCATCAGACATAAGGAATGTCGAAAACATGTAACTAGATTCCTAGTCAACTATGTACCCTAAATGTTCTAAATGACTAGGATTCTAGTTACACGTTTTCGACATTCCTTATGCTCCGATGATCCCAGACTTCCCTCTGGAAGAAACAATTGTCACATAATAAATGTTCTAAACTAAAATTTGATCGTTTTAACACTTTGTATATATATATATATATATATATATATATATATATATATATATATATATATATATATATATATATAGATACATAATATATATATATAGATATGTGTATATATATATATGACTTCCATTTTCTTCATCTTATAATGAATTAGCAGTGTGAGCTGTTGTTTGCTTGACTCTCATATGAGTATGAGTGGTTGCTTGTGATGGTTGTGTATAAATGGATCTGTTCGTCTGTACGCGTTTATGCTGTATTTTCTTGAATAAGGATTCGACTAAATATATTGGAAAGTTGACTAAGAAAGAACGAATGAACAAGAATGAAGAAGACACACTATGTATCCAGCGTACTGTAATAGACATCAGAAATAAATTACGTAAGCGGATAAAATATGGCTTACAATGTGTTTTGTTGATTCCCTAGAAGAGAAGTAAGGGAGTGCAAAGTAGAAACCCCATGTATGCTTCGAAATAATTCACGTTGAATTATGCTGCAGGGAAGTAATGAACAGAGGAAAAGAAGGGGAGAATGTTTCAAACTGAAATAAATGGCGATGTAAAATATATATTACGCCCGTCCGACTTGAACGTTGATTTTTTTTTTTACAGAGACAAAATCATTACTTATGTGTATTGATTTTTTTTCTTTTATTTATCTTTTCATAATACACTAGCAGAAGAACCGTCCCTTCGGGCGGTTTTCTGCGAGCATATGTAATGTGCATATTGGTATTATACGCAAATATATATGTATATAGATATAATATGTAAAATGAAAAGTAAATTGACAGTATCTGCTACTTCGCCCACTTATTTCTAAGAGGGTCGTAGGGGAAGAGTCCTTCTCAAACACTCCTACCAGCGAGTTGTCAGCAGCAAACATTTCTAACTGATCCAGCTGGATCCCAAAGCGAGACCAGCCTAGCTGATGGATGTTATCCAACCATCTTAATCAGGGCCTATATCTGGGTCTCTTGCCGGTTGGTTTCGCCTGTAAAATCTGACCAGCGATTCTTTCCTAAAACATTCTAACTACAAACCCATAGTATCGGAGCTGTGATCTCTCAATTCTGAGAGGTAGTGGCTCTACCAGGAGTGACTCTCTGATCTCCGAGCTACGCATTTTATCGAGTAACCTTACTCCAGAGACCCTTCGTAGGAATCCCATTTCGGCCGCTTGTATTTACAATTGTATTCTTTCGGTCATTACCCAAGATTCATGACCCTCGGTAAGGGTTGGCAGGAATACGATGAAGATAGCGAGTTTGGCTTTACACCAACCTTACTTCTTACCTGATCATTGTTTTGGGGGTCCGTATGGCATGGGTCCACCCAATCCACCTTCCCATAGGAGTCTTTTTTGCTGTTGAGGTTATGGTGGGGTGTCTACCTCATATGGGTCTACTGGGGAAGAAACGCCTAATGTCATGGTCTGTCTAGGTACACGGTGTCATAGGTAAGTCTAAATAGGAGGCCCAGTTCATATGACTCGACGTCGCAGAACTCCACCTCACTCTCACTGATCATCTCCACACATTTTCCCACAGTAAAATCAATGTTAATGGATGGGTATAGTGATACCACGTCCATAATGCCTATTATGCAGTTAGATAGGTTTTTGTTTTTGTTGCACTCATTGATTCTGCTGAGGAGGTCGTCTGTACTGTCACACATACATCTGGGGACATCTTCATTATGAGGCGTATAACCATTGAGAAGAAGTAGGAGATCCTGTAGTTGCTAGCGATATTGGCCCCGCATACAGGTCTTGTTGGTGGTCCTGTTGTCGGGTCGTCGACTGTCTTATGGTGTTTGCGGAGCACATACAAGGGCGGTATGTCATTGTTTGACGCCTGGAAGTTGTTGGCAGTGCGTCTGCTTGGCTTTAGGATGTCAGTCCACATCATCATGTGAACGTTGAGGATCTTCTCTCTCCCCTCATGTGTTTGTTGTGTAATTTCGCTCGTGCTGGTGAGGTGGGGTTGCAGAACCTTGATGTAGTTCGGCATGCTGTCTATCGACATCCTACCAGACTTATCTGTGGGTAGACACACTACCTCACCATCCATTGTGGGCTGCTTGAGGCTAACTAAGCCTTCTACAGGTTTCCTTCCAAGTTGTTGGAACTCTGGTCTGCTTTGCCTCTTAGTATATTTGTCTAATCTTATTTCTAGCTATGGTGAACTGTGCCTCTCTCTAGTCATCTATTTGTTGTGGTATACAAACCCTTTTATTAAAGGGTAACCACGTTGGATAGATTTTATTCATCTTATAATTTTTGTCAGCTGGGTTGAAGAATATTTTTTCTAAGGGGGTGTCATTATATCTATCGTCATAGGGCGGTGAATTGGCAGTATCGGTAGATGGTGGGACGCGATGCTTTCTAGGATGGTTACGTCCCCTTACAGTATGAGTTCAAATCCCGCCGAGGTTAATTTGCCTTTCATCCTTACGGGGTCGATAAAATAAAGTACCAGTAATGTATTGGATGATTGCTGGCCTTGTGCCTAAAGTAGAAACAATTATATCTATCGTCATAGTTGTGTGTGTTGCTATTATTGTTGTTATGGTTGTTGTTGTTCCTACCATTAACATTATAATTATTGTTATGATTCTTAGATGTATTGTTGTTTGCTGTATTGTTATTGTTGTTGTTACTGTTTTTTCTACCATTGTGGTTGTTACTTTTATTATTATGTTTCTTGTTTTGTTGTTGTTGTTGTTGTGCCTGTTAGACTATATGTGTGTTTATATCTGTATTTTTGACCGTTGGTGAGTCAATAATAAACATTGAGGACCAAATAAATTAACTGTGGAGATATAAAAGATACAGAAGCGAAAACTAACCAAACAGTGAGTGTGTTCTGTTATTATTTCTGGCAATATTATTACAACAATATGACCCTCCCCAAGTGTATCAATATTTGTTTCGACACACAATTTCATATCAAAAACCTCGTAAAACATATATATATATATATATATATATATACTAGTAGAAGTACTCGGCGTTGCCCGGGTGTAAGTCGACCTTTGGTCTGTTAGAATGTGTGAAAGTTACTTCCCGCGCATCACAGGTTCAAAACTTCGAACTTCAATGAAAAAAACATAGGTTAGTAGACACAGGTGTGTAATTTATTAATTGTAGTTACACAGTGTATTGTTGAAATTGCTCTCTGCACGACTGACGGAAGTCAAAATCGCTTGATATTGAATGTTCAGTTAATTTAAAGCAGGGTGAAAATGTCGATTACTTTCAGGGTTTTTTTTGTTTACAATTTTTTCGCTCACATGTGCAGAAGAAGAATTTAAAGGGCCTTTATCTTAACCGCTTCATAATGGCGAGTCTTTTGTGACAGTTTTCAATAATATAGGACGTTCCTGTAAAAAGTTTTCCCATGTGTAACTTTGCCTTGTATTTTTGCGCAAAGTCGAGCCCCGCTTCAGTTTTATTGATTTTTTACATCAATGCGTGATCTCTGAAGTAGATTTGAGTAGCTATAAAAGTGTCCCGGCAAATTAGCTATAGGTGAAAAAAAGTTGATCAAAATTGTATCGAGGGTTATTGCCCTTTGCCACAGCCTCAAGCCTCGTCTGACGGGATGTTGGTGATTCCTCCGTCAGCGCTTATTGGCGACGAAGGCGAACATCAGAAAGCCTTGTCGTACGTGATGTTGGTGACTAAACCAGCCGGGAAAGACGTCTATCAGCGAGTCGATATTCGCGCTCAGCAGGTGTTTCCTAGAGAAAATTAATTAATTCTGCTGTTTAGCTAAGCCAATGGCAGTGTCAATAGTAAATGAGAAAAGTCTAACATGAACAAAAGGGAATCAAGGTAAGACAATAAATTTAATATAACTACAATTAGAATGTTGTAGTTGCTTAAAAGTTCGTGATAGTTAGGATAAACGCAGTACTTGCTAACATTAAGGGAGAATATTGCATAAAGGATTAATCAATTGTGAATGAACTCATACCTGAGAACGCCTAATTCGTTGTCTCAAAGCAATAGCTGTACCTTTTTTGAAGGTAAGTCTTGAACGTTTCCGTGTGAGCATAACGACGTGTAACGAGGCTGTTAGGTTAGAGAGAGGTGATTAAATACAGAGAGAGATGACACCAGATTCGTTAGCATGGTTACTGGTGAATGGGAAGGTTTGGAAATATGATTACAAAAACTTACCTAATTTTGCCGTCTATAAATTGCACTTAAAATAATTAAATTTAATCAAAAAACAGCTCTGCGCTTTATACTCCGGTGAGCCTTATGTGTAAATAATACAATGGTAATCAATCACGGCTCGAACAGAAGTAATAGATCTAGAATAAAAGTAAAGAAGATAGCATTTTCTGGTTGGCCTTACACGCCGTTGCGCGGACCTGATTTTAAATGATACGCCTTATATCCTGGTGAGCCTTATAGAGCGGAAAATATCTATTGGAAAAGAATACGAATTCATGACCAAGGTGTGACAAAATAGGCGTCTATACAGCACCTGAAACAAACTTGTCCAAAACCCTAGGATTTTTCTCGTTAAGTATCCACCCAAAAGGAACCGTTTTTTAGTTACAAAAAATTACCAAAGTGTATAGTAGCTATATTTCTGACATATCATGCCAAAAAGAACAATATATTCAAAAAATGTTCTAAAGTACATTCAATCTCTCTTTTTGACCGATATCTTAATAAGCAAGTTATCGATTTTTTATTGGCTGTCAGTGTCTATCTGCATGCAGGTGTGCACGTGTGCACAATTAATTGCAAATACGCTCATAACATTTAGTCGTAAGCAGAACAAAAAATGCCATTAGAGGTGGGCTAATAATGAAGACACAAACCCTGGTGAACTTACGTTTAAACACCCGAAAAGTTACTCACTTCCTGTGCAAAAGACTGTATTATAAATTAAGTAATTTTTTAGAATCTTTTGTTTAAAAAATGAAAACATTGGTACGACGTAAATTTTTTTACTTGTATTGTATGTGTACAACACAACTTGGTCAACGTATTATTTAGTAATTTTTTTTTCAAAAAGCATGATTATTTAAGACTGTTTGAAAATTTACTCATAGCTTTTAGGTTCACAAAAGACACCATTAAATTTGGTTCCCTTTTCAGATAGGGATAATACTGTATTTCCACTTGAATAAGGTGGAATATGAAAAGAGAAACTCTTTAATGGTCGGTCGTTTACTGAGACAGCTGGAAAGACATGCAGCTGGCCGTCCAATCAATAACGCACGTCCTTATATGGGCATTTGAAATTTATTTTTATTGCGCCAGATGTAAACTAAGAGTTCTTGTGTTCGAATTCACATAAAATTTCATTGGAATCGAAAAATATTCTGTCATAGGGCCCGATTATCGATTTTTCGAAAATTTCAAGTAACCTATTCCACTCTACGCGTTGAGTTTTATATATGTGTAAGGTTTCATGAAAATTGAATGAACGGTGTAGCCTGCAAGTTCGGTACACTAAACAATGTCCATCTTCCCTTTATATATATAGATATATAACCAAAGATTAATATGGTTCGTTGATTAATCAACGAATACAATTTTACAATAGATTAGAAGCACTCGACAAGAGATTCTCCTGGAGTATTTAATATTATTCAAAATGTTAATAAATGAAAAATATTCTCATAATCAAAATATATATTTTAGTATACATATTTCAAAGGTACAATAGTGTTTAAGTACGTTTTCATCAGACAAAATATTGTACCTTTGAAATATATATAATAAAATATATATTTTGATTATGAGAATATTTTTCATTTATTAACATATTGAATAATGTATATATATATATATATATATATATATATATATATATATATATATATATAGAGAGAGAGAGAGAGAGAGAGAGAGAGAGAGAGAGAGCGAGAGAGAAGGAGAGAGAGAGAGAGGGAGAGATAGGGGAGGGAGTAAGAAAAATGTTTTTAATCAATTGAGACTTTCCTCGCAATTTCAAGATCGAAATTTCCTTTAATTGTGTTCAAGTAGAGACGCAAGCAACTGCGAGATATTTAGTCTGTGCTGGAACAATATAAAAATATACGCTGAGAGTGAACCTTATCGATATATCTACTTGGTG
>OZ024740.1:69521638-69526638 GCA_964016885.1 Eledone cirrhosa
TTCTACTGGCGCTGATTGGCTGAGCTGAGCCAAATCACACAGAGAGAATATATGTGAGCCCGCGGAATGTAGGTCACTACATCACCTCCGAGCAGATTTTTAGCCGAAAATCGTTAACGATGAAGCCGAGGACCCACAGATTATTGAATCAGCAAGAACAAATGCTGAAAGAGCACATCAGTGAAAAAATAATTGAGCAGAAAGATGCATGCAAGAAAAAAAAATGAGGCGCGACGAGCCGTGTTGAGCCGCTGTCAAATGACTAGCTGTTTTGTAGTTTATACGTGACCAGCAAAGATCTACTAGAAAACAGATAAAGTCTGACATGGGCGAAGTTGCTGTTCTTGCATTAAATGTTAATGGTAAGTGTTGTACCAGTAGCTGTGAACGAAGCTATTATGGTAGTTTACCAGTGCTGGCAAGAAGATGATGGGTAGGCGAGAAAATGTTGGCCTCCCAGATGTATTGCCGAATGTGCTAGGGAGCCAGGAAAAAATGGCTGGCTGCTTTGATAAGAAAAAAAGCAAGTTTAATCTGTAGGTGGGCTGCAATGCCACAATTCGGGCGAATCCACAGAAGTGGTGGAAATGCTGACAAGTCCAGTTCCATTTGTTGTTTTCCCGGTGAGTTGGGTATAATAACAAGATAGAGGTTGTTATGGACGATGAATGTGCAACGAGATGCGAAACTGTTTGAGTTCAGCTGCAATTAGCATTTCGTGTTGCGGTGCAGGTGATTAAGCTGCAAGTGTCTATAGCATGTTTTGGTACCTCCAGAAGGTGAAAAGGGAACTCGCAGAATATTACGACGCTTGAAGATCATATACTATAGACAACAACATGTTGGTGTGTGTATATATGCAGGCATGTAATACAGCAAAGAAAATGTGTGCGTGCGGTCACATATACAATGCTAGAGAGAAATGTACATATAATACAGTTTTTAAAAAAATAAATGTCCAAAATAAATGCCTGAAAAAAAAAGAAAGAAAGAAAGAATTGTTTCTTTTCTTTTCACAAAAAGTTCGCTTCATTTTTCTTTGAGAACGCTCTTACTAGGGAGCTAGTAGAGTTGTTTTTGTTGTTAAAGCAAAGTCACAATGAATCTTCTGTAGAGTCAAAGTTTAGCGTTAAAGAACGCAGAGTCACCAATATGGCAGCCACGTCTGACGCCATAATGGTGAGAAAACTAATGTCTTAATTTCTCGAGTCCTTGTGGTAACGAGACAGAAGGTATGGTGGTTGCGTCGGTAAAGTTACAAGCCGTTTCCTGGTATTGGTTAATAGTTAACCATGTGTTGTTGCTGATGGGTGGTACTTGGTGGTAGGCGTTTTGAAATTTCCTCGTGGCGTAAAGTTGTTGAAATACTGCTAATTTTTTTTCAAAAAATATTCTAAAGAAAATTTGAAAATATTCTAAAGAAAAAAAATTATTTTCCATGATGGCCGATCGAAAAATGTGTCCGTGATGAAGAAGCCGTCATGTGGCACGATGCAGCAAATCAGATGGCTGGGATTGAAGAAGACAAGCTGAACGCGGGAAAACAACATTTCTGAGTCTCCATTTGTAATTTCAACAGAACGCCGAACGCAAAATTCCACATCCAGAGAAATCCTTTTTCTTTTAATTAATTCTTTTTGTGTTGTATTTTTGTGTTTGTCTGTATGCGTGCTTCAACAAATGGAATATTATGAATTTTATGGACTTACGCTAAGTGAGTCTAGCTACCCGATTCCAACATTCCAAATGTTAAGCCATTCCACATTGCCGTTAAAACGAATGGCGAATTCAAATAGGCTGCGTTTTCATTCTTAATCATCGAGGCTCGCCAATAAAGGAAAATATTGTGTTTCTCTTTGTTGAATATAAGTCACCAATTTAGCGGAGAAGTATTTAGAAGTTGGTAAGGTTGCCACGAGGAACCAGGTTTGGTAGAAAGATATGATAGGAATATCGACCACGACTTTAGCTTGTTTTTACATTGTTTATTAACAAAGGTTGAGCTGGCATGCCAAGAGAAATTAAACAAACGAATTAAAATTCCAGAAAGACACGGGCTACTGGCTGAGAGAAGCATTGCCAGGCCGTGGTTAAATTGTTGTGTTACATACTGGCTAGTGATTTCACGGCGCAAGAAAAATGGTTGTTTACCTTAGCACGGTCGAAGCTGCGAGTCATAGCGTCCTCAAATCTTTGCGGGCTATTTCTCCCTCAGAACGCGTAGGGATACATGCTCTTCTACTGGCGCTGATTGGCTGAGCTGAGCCAAATCACGCACAGAGAATGTATGTGAGCCCGCGGAATGTAGATCACTACATATATATACATATATATATATATATACACATATACACATATACACATATACATATATACATAGTATTAAGGATACAATTTATGGTTATGTATATAATAAAACCTTATATAATTATATATATTTTAAACCCTAAATAGTGAAAGACAGTAATTCATTACTATCTTATTACCAGTAAGATAAATAGCTCAATGTAATAACATCAGTTGTTTTACAGAGCAGTTATATAGAAATTGCATGAATCAAAGTTCAGTTTAAATCATTTATTTGCTTACAATTGTTTCCTCCAAACCGAGGTTTGGTTTCTTCGGAGCAACTATTTAGTGATTTTTACGTACTTGACCTCCTTTTCAAGACAAGAGACATATAAAAACATATGTATATATTGATCCACAGTGGGTTGACATCCATCATAATAATATAATAATATGGCAATTTACATACATTCATATTAAAGGACAAAATTAAAGTTAAAATTAAATAAAAATAAATAAAAATAAAAATAAAACATTGGCAGTTTATGAAGATAAAGCAAGAGGAAAGTTTAGAGTAGTCAGTGTACGAAACAGTCTCACGTGTGGCATGCACGCGTGTCTTATTTATACAGTATTATAGTGCGGCAGATTGATACATGTAAAACAAGCAGTTAAAGCAGGCAATCAATAGCATCATGGGGTCTGTATTGTTAAAGCATTTTTCACACACACCTGTACGACATATACGTGTAAGCCCGTTTGTAGAGAAACACCAAAAATATAACAAATGTAACAAATGAGAAGCAAATCAGCACCACTGTGCTCGCACCCACCACCACTCACACAATCCAGGAAACGCAATTTATAAACTACATGTCCATTATACAATCCATGATGATTCGACATTGGGTGTCCGGTTACCCATGATACACTTCGATTCATAGATCAGGCTGTTTTATTTATTTTAATTTTAATTTTAACTTTAATTTTGTCCTTTAATATGAATGTATGTAAATTGCCATATTATTATATTATTATGATGGATGTCAACCCACTGTGGGTCAATATATACATATGTTTTTATATGTCTCTTGTGTTGAAAAGGAGGTCAAGTACGTAAAAATCACTAAATAGTTGCTCCGAAGAAACCAAACCTCGGTTTGGAGGAAACAATTATAAGCAAATAAATGATTTAAGCTGAACTTTGATTCGTGTAATTTCTATACATATATACATATATACATATATACATATATACATATATACATATATATATACACACATATACATATACATATATATATATATACATATATATATATATATATATATATATATATATATATATATATATATTTATATATATATATATATATATATATATATAAATATATATATATATATATATATATATATATATATATATATATATATATATATATATATATATATATATATATATATATATATATAAAAGAATAGAGGTGTAACACACAAGTTATTATATATTGGTAAACGGAATAGAAATTGCTGACAAATTGTTCACAGTTGAAAAATGGTTTAATTAGGAATAAAAGAGTATTAGTGATTGTATGGGTTAGTATTCAGTTGTGGTTTTAAGTTTTTAAGTTTTTACCGGTTGCGCATTTCTAAATGCTTTTCAAAAATAATTTTGAGATAGAGTGTCCGTGCTGTTTGCTCTGATCTGATTAGTTTTGGGAATTCTACCTGTTTTTATGTTATTAACATAAAAACAGGTAGAATTCCCAAAACTAATCAGATCAGAGCAAACAGCACGGACACTCTATCTCAAAATTATTTTTGAAAAGCATTTAGAAATGCGCAACCGGTAAAAACTTAAAAACTTAAAACCACAACTGAATACTAACCCATACAATCACTAATACTCTTTTATTCCTAATTAAACCATTTTTCAACTGTGAACAATTTGTCAGCATTTTCTATTCCGTTTACCAATATATATATATATATATATATATATATATATATATATATATATATATATATATGTATGTATATATGTATATATGTATATATGGATATATGTATTTATGTATGTATGTATGTATGTATGTATATATGTATATATATATATATTTGTGAATTTTTATTGTGTGAATTTACATATACGAACCAACATTATGCTTGTAACAAACTTTTGTATTACACTTTACAAGATGCGATTGCTTGTAGGTTCATATAATAAGCAATGAATACATACACTAGGGATTATATAGGACTGATTAATTAGGAATTCTGAACAATAACCTCGCAAGAACATACTGAGATTCATTCACAAGAAGGTTTAATTACTATATTTACTGATATCGTATATCTCAAACTCAGGGAATTCTGTCCAGGGAAATGCCTACCACTTATATTACCTTATCAATTTCCTTTCAACGTCCCTGTCTTCATCCTTCCTTTCTATATCCCGTTGACAGTTTGTCGTTCGTTATGGCTTTTGTTACTATTAATCTATGGAACGTATGTTACCTGTTGCATTTTTCCTTTCCGTCATTGCATTAGCACGAAGGTTTAGTGAAAAGAAATCTCGGGAATATATATCAACACTGCTCTAAATTTATAAAGAAAACAAAGCGTGTCTAAGAACGTTCTATGTAGTTCTATCTCCAAGAAGCCAAGCATTTCACTAAAGGGCACGAGGTGAAATGTTATAATCTATTTTG
>OZ024740.1:69531638-69534138 GCA_964016885.1 Eledone cirrhosa
CCGAATATATATGAAAATCACGCAACTATACCCTGCATGAAGTTACAAATGCTATGCTTCATCGTCACAGAGGTATTTTACACGTAACGGATATCTTTGACATAGAAATGACAGCATCTCAAACATTGCTCTTCTTCTTGAGGGACAGAAAATATTTCAGCTAGATGTATAGATAGTTACATGGATGGATAGATATAATAGTTGATAAATGTATGGATAGCTAGTTATCTAAACGAACAGTTGGAATGATAATTAGATCGATAAAAAGAAAGATAGATAGATACATATATATATATATATGAGAGAGAGAGAGTGGGAGAGAAAAGTCAACTGCGAGATACGGGAGATTATTGTATATATATGTTTGTATATATATACATATATATATATATATATATATATATATATATATGTATATATGTGTGTATATATATATATTCATATATAAAGAATGAATAATAACAGGTAGACATCATAAAAAGGTAGTTTATTCCGTGTGCTTACAAGTGTTTCCACGGTGGTGCTGCAGCCTAGTTCCGCTACGTGCAAATTCACAAGTATTTATACCTAATATATTCATATATATATATATATATATATATGTATATATGAATAAGTAACGATAGGTATACACACACATACATACATAAAAGCTCATTAGTGAATGTAATGCCTGAATGGAACAAAACGCGGTAGTTTGGACATATTGACCACATGGCTGACCAGCGTATCCCTAAACAACTGTTTGAAGGGGAGCTGGCTCGAGGAAAAAGGAAAAAGTTTAAGCCAATGGAAAGGTTCAATTAAGCATTGAAGGAGAATTTGAGGAATGTAGGAATTGATTCAAAGAAAGTGGGAACTGCCGCAGTGGATGGATCTACCTGTAAATAAATATTAAGAGGAACATGAGAAAGAAACAGCCAGGGTGCGAATTTAAAATTAATGGGAACATTTCTATTTTTACAGTTTCTGGTAAAATATGCCAGTCAGATGCTGGACTTTAATCTCATATAAGAGCACAGAGAAAGGTACTTCATACAGACTACATAAAATACCTACCAGTTCGCCCTTATCAATGCCACATATTTCTTAAGGTCTGTAAATCTCAAGCAGGCCTGAAAAGACATCTCATCAAAAATAATGTGAAATTTAGTGGACGTTTTTTTAAAAGTGTATCTGGCCTGAAAAAACATTCTGGAACCAAGGAACATGTATGTTAAAGCGGTCAAGCTTTTTATTGAGCAGACAGCCGATATATATATATATATATATGTATACATGTGTGTGTGGGGGGGGGCGTGTGTGTGCCCCCATATGTGTTTGTGTGTGTGTATGTGTGACTGTTGGGTTTGCACCTAGAAGGTTCCTCAGCGAGGTACACCACGATCAATGGTGTTTTGTGGAAGACCTGCACTCTCGCATGCATACCTGTCTCCTCTGTCTTCGGCACCAATGCGGTCCAAAGGAAAGCCAAAGGTCGTTGTAGCTTGGCACCATAAAGGCTGCAACTCATGTCTATAGATGAGGGAACGGCAACAATGTGAAATAAAGTATTTTCCTGAAGGTCACAACAGAGTGATGGGTCCGAAGATCGAACACTCAACCTCCCGATTGTGAATCCAACTCTCTAACCGTTAAGCCGTTAAGCCACTTTGTGGTACCAAGATAAATACTCAGCGCGAAAGCAGAGAGATTAAAATAAGTGTAAGATTTATGGGAATCTTCGTCATGTTATACCCAATAAATATATATATATATGTGTGAGAGTATCCATACATACCGCCGCCATATATATATATCTAGATATATATATATATATATACATGTATATATATATATATATATATATACATGTATATATATATATATATATATATATATATATATATATATATATATATATATATATATATATATATATATATGTGTGTGTGTATGTATGTATCTTTTGTATGTAAGTATGTATATATTTATATATATATAAACATATATATATATATATATATATATATATATATATATATATATATATATATATATATATATATAGAGAGAGAGAGAGAGAGAGAGAGAGAGAGAGAGAGAGAGAGAGAAATACACACATACATATATATATATGTGTGTGTGTGTGTGTATGTGTATGTGGGGGGGGGGGTTACGAATGTATGTATTACGCGCCTCTATGTGTTCGTCTATACATAGATATACATGTATATATCCCTGCAGATTTCTATAGGAATGTTTTCGGATGAAACGTGATACATCCAAGTGTTCATCAAAAATAATTGTTCGAACAATTCCTCGGAGATATATTCCGGAATATATTTTATTCTGATTGATTTCTGTAAAGAAAATTGGTTAGGACTTTAATGTTTGTGTGTTTTTTTAATCCTTTTCTTTTTTTCTTTACGTGTTAAGGTATTATTTAGAGGGCTCCAGTCTTTTTTTTTTTTTTCATTACTTTTTTTTTTTTGTATTTAGTCATAATTTCATTCTGCAA
>OZ024740.1:69539138-69559138 GCA_964016885.1 Eledone cirrhosa
TACTGAGTTAAGTTCAACAGTACGTCCTCATCAGATAAAATAAGATGATGAATGACATACCCTGACATAGTAGATGGTTA
Organism: Eledone cirrhosa; assembly: GCA_964016885.1. Classification (NCBI taxonomy): domain Eukaryota; kingdom Metazoa; phylum Mollusca; class Cephalopoda; order Octopoda; family Eledonidae; genus Eledone; species Eledone cirrhosa. The sequence goes on from OZ024740.1 coordinate 69,539,219, forward strand.
AGATTCAGTGACTGAACCTTAACCATCTACTATGTCAGGGTATGTCATTCATCATCTTATTTTATCTGATGAGGATGTACTGTACCTCTGAAATATGTATAATAAAATATACTTTATCACAAGAATATCTATTTTGCTAATATTTTGAATTAATATATATATATACATGTATAAATATGTGTGCGTGTGTGTAAGTGTTGTGTGTGTCTATGTGTGTACGTGTGTCTACGTGTGTGTCCCTTTTTATCTCTGCTACTGATGGAACACATTTTCGAAAATGTAGGTTATTTACACTAAAGCTCTGGGTTTTAGGCAAACTAAGAGGAGTAATAATTGTTTCTACTTTTGGCACAAGGCCAACAATTACCCAGTGCATTACTGGTACTTTATTTTATCGACCCCGTTAGGATGAAAGGCAAAGTTAACCTTGGCGGGATTTGAACTCAGATCATAAAAGGACGTAACTCTATGCTGCAAAGCATGGTGTCCGACTCTCTACCGATACTGCCTAAGAGAAGTAATAATGTTATTTCCTTCGTAGCTCTATTAAATAGATGATTCTATCTAAAAGGAATTTCTTGACTAGGGCTCTAGTCTAAGAAAAATCATTCTGCTATCGTTTTAACAGATCTCTACTCGTCTCAGTCGTAATTCTTCCTGCATCTTAATCCGTACAAGGCCACAAGCTTTCACATGCACGTTCGTTTTGCTACGTTTTTTCCACAACTCTACAATTAATTTCTGTGTGTCTCGGGTTCTTTATTGTTCGGAGCCAGGTGTTATTGGTTAGGCTGCTCTTCTGATATTGGTATTCTTGAGCATCTTCTGTAGGCCAAATTGTTGGATAGAGTCCAGCTTCAGAAATACTTTGCTGCCTTCTACTATTTTTAACTTCCATAAAAAAGTTGGTAATTTACACTACGAGTATTACAATATGGTGTCAAATCTTCATTTTAATGCTTATACTTTATAATGTCCAGTTTTTGCTACATTATGGTTCCTACCTTGTAGAATCTACTGTTAACATCGGTTTCAACGCTTCCGTCACTACTGACAAATAAATAAATAAATAAATACATATATATATATATTTATGTATATACATACTGAAGTAAAAGTTAAGTGGAAATATCCAAGAGTAAGAGCACGCAGTCAATAGGACTCTCGTGGCTTGAGTTTCTTCCGTTTTCCAGACTGGTACGTGCCTGCTTATCCTATACATCCAAGTGATGTTTACTTTATTTGTTGTATAAAGAACTATTTTCTATTGTAAAATAATCCAACACATAAACATATATTCTATTGCTTGCTTAATATTCTTTGCTCATTTCCTATAGTTAGTATAGAGCTAACACCTACATCAAACTGGTAACTAAATACGATGTCTATATTTAAAATAGGTGTCAACAAATCCATAGTGAATTTGAATTTATTAGCACTGATATAGCTCTTTATGTAAAACAGGAATAGAAACAAAAAGTGCAATATGTAATACATTTTATGTAACGCTTTATCAAAATAAAAGATGAAAAACTATAGAATACTTACCATGAATCGAAATAAATCATTCGGAGCAAAGATATCATTGAGGAGACAGGAAACCCAGAGCTAAATGTGGGAACTATTATAGATATTTATTTTCTTTTTCTTTTGTGGTAACTACATTTATTGAACTTTCCGGTAGATTGTTTGCCGATAAAGTTTATCTGCAGCTTCCCTAGATCTGAATTCCCTCCCCCACCCACCGAATAAAATCCTAGATAGTTAAAAGAAAAGAAAATATGTGTGTGTGTGTGTGTGTGTGTGTGTGTGTGTGTGTGTGTGTGTGTGTGTGTGTGTGTGTGTGCGTGCGTGCGTGCGTGCGTGCGTGCGTGCGTGCGTGCGTGCGTGCGTGCGTGCGTGTGTGTGTGTGTGTGTGTGTGTGTGTGTACTTCTCCACTAAATCTTAAAGATTTTTCAGCAGGAAATTGCCGCAGCAAGATATTTTGGAATGGATAAAACCAACATAAACCTTAACGCCTTTACACTAATGTAACACATTTTTACAATTATCTGTTCACTGATAATGTTTACAATTACCTGTATTGAAGGCGCTTGAATTAACAAAAACATTTCATATATTTTCAAATTTTTTACATTTAACGTCCCAACGCCTGACGTATACAAAGCCACCAGTAACATAGCTGAAAACGATAGTTCATATTTTACTGGTAATCGAAACCAGCTAGCAAACAGTGATCATAGAGAACTTACCTGTTGCGCTACATCTCTTTCGCGCCAAGTGTACAACATTCAGGAAACATAATTATTAGACAACGCAATAGTTTTAAAGATAGCTATACGAGTAATGAAGCATTTTATAAATACATTCGATAGTTCAAAGCCAAAATAAGAAATAGTTCTGTAACCTAAACAGTTCAGAGGATCAATCAAAATTTGTTGCTAACAAATATAAATTAAATTAAATAAAGCAAGAAAAGCGCAGAGCAAATAATTCTTTTAAAATATTCAAGAAAAACAGCCAGCGTGTTTGTAGATGAATTATACATCTCCAAAGATCAAATACTCAAAGCAGAGAAGAACAATTTCGTAAATATCTTTGATGGTTAGCCAAACAATTTCTAGAATGAAGAAGTAAAAGTAAATATAAAAATTTGGAGGATTAGTAAAGTGTTTGAACTCAGGAGGACAACATTGAAAAATAAACCAACCAATATATGTTTAATTACTTATAACCAGACATAAACATTTAAGTGCACGTTCCTGCGAACAAACCAAGTGGAATCTAAATATTCACACCATTCCTTCTAGCAAAAATATAAGAGTATGTATGCCGTTCACTATTCTCGGTCCTCTCTATTTTCAGTTGTAAGAATCTCAATATATATATATATATATATATAGAGAGAGAGGGGGGGGGGATTCCCCGGTAGTAGTGTCGTGGTGTAATCACAACCCCAGAAAGTACTCAATACGTTGGTAGAGTATAAGCATCTTTATTATATATAGAAATGACTTCTGCGTGACTAGAACTATTTCATTTGTATGAAATTATCAAGGCATTCCTGATGATTTGAAACGAATGAACGATTTCTATTTCTGTTAGAAGTCATATACATCTATATATATATATATATATATATATATATATATGTGTGTGTTGTGTGTGTGTTGTGTGTGTGTGTGTGTGTGTTGTGTGTGTATGTGTGTGTGTGTGTGTGTGTGTGTGTGTGTGTGTGTGTGTGTGTGTGTGTGTGTGTGTGTGTGTGTGTGTGTGTGTGTGTGTGTGTGTGTGTGTGTTAGAATTTCATAATCTCCGGTGGTGATTATCATTAATGTTTTATGCGTAATTAATTTATTATCTTTGTGCGTAGTTTTTACTTTGAGAAAATATTTATGAATGGAATAAACAATACGATTACGTTTTCATGTTCAGAATTGCTCCAGATATTATCCAAATAACTGTAAAAATAATTAAGGTGTGTAATTTAGTGGTTTCACTTTCGATTCGCTCATCGGTAGACGTGTTGTGTCATTACAAATGTCACTTCCTTAGCAAACGAAACTAAAATACATGGCTTCAAAATGATTACAAATACAAATAAGCTAACAGAAATGTTTTGTGTTTAGGTTTGCGTTTAGAAGAATTGTTTCGGAAGATTGCTAAAATGCTGTTTCAAGTACAAGGAAATATAACGATACCAGGTGAGTAAAACTAGTTAAATATTAATAACAGCGTTAATTCATACAAAAAGAAATTGAAGAATCATTCAAACCTGCCAATCTCTAAAAACGCAAATGTGGTGTACCATAAAAAGTGCCCCAAAACGGGGAGAAATGTGACACAAAAGGGTGATTTTACATAATGAAAGCTATATCCATTTTCACAAGAAAAGACATTTCTCATCCACCCCAAAGTGGGTGGGATATCTCCCTGTCGGACGGGGAAATTGATAGGTCTAATGATTAAATAATAGGAAGAACATGTCGAAATGTAAATATATCTCTCAGAAACCGGAAAGAATTTAGGGTGTCTTAATTTGAAGGGATTTAATATTAAATTCTTAATTATAGCGAAGATACAAATAAGTAAAAAGTGATTGAATATTAGGAAGATATAGTCGAATTGTAAACAAATGTTGTACATAAGGAATTATAAAACAGAACGTGTCTCTAAATAGAGTTGGGAGTGTTGAAATCACGGAGAAAATATATTGAATTTATGCATTGATTAAATATTGGGTCTCCGTTAGTATCGACCATAAGTGTCCCATGTTATTCCCTTAACATGCTACTCGTGAAATTATTATGCTCATGACTGACCACGCCACAGAAACGTCTACTATTATCTTAGTTCTCTTGAATTACAATTCATTATTTCCAGATAAATGGACTAGAGCAATATAACATAATGTACCTTGCTCAAAAACACAACATGCCACCGAAAATCAAAACCACGAACTTATTATCGTAAGCCGAAAACGCTATCAAAAACCGCGCCCCTTCGCTCCTTCAGTGTGGATAGTTTGAAAGAAAGGCCTATAAATGTGTTAATAATACTAAGTTATTAATACATCTTTTTTTTTTTCGTCGTTTATTCTTGATGCCGACGTATGTGCGCCTCGTGACATTTTAAACCTGTCAGAGCCCATATTATACACAGCGGATCTCAGCTAGAGAAAGTGATATAGAAGAAGAATCGATGGCTATACAGGCTTGGTACAGTTGTTTTTACTTCAAATGGATGTAACGCAACGTTGATATTGGCGGGATTTCAACTCAGAGTGCAGAAATCCAGAAAAAGCACCAAAGGTTCTTAAACCCTAACGTTTCTGCCAATTTTCCACCAATAAGTTATATTGCTGATGGTAGATTTACAAAAGTTCAATGAGTGTAATAAGGTTGGAAAACTACGAGCTGTATATATGAATTCAACTGTAGTGAACTGGGCGAAAATGCAATAAAATTATAGTAAATTACAGATTACATTCTGAATATCGGAGATGGAATTTAAGTTCATAAAGTATTTGAATATCCCCAGGCTTCCCCTCCCAACGGGACTGGACCGATGAGGAGGTAAATGGTCAGACACCATGGCAATCTTCTCATTCCGCAGTGGTCGCCCTCTCACCTGGGTTGCTTGATGTTGCGACACTTTCTTCAGCGGCAACCTTGTGTGTTCGTCTACCAGCCCTGGCTTGTTTGCCCGTGAAGATAAAGAGAGCAAATTGAAGAATTATCGGCTGCTCTTTGACAGGTTTGTGGTCGAGCCTGTGGTAGTAGAGAGTTCCGGGGTTCTTGGCACCTGGAGCACATCCCCACTACCTGCTATCAAAACGTAGTTTACTCCCCCCAGGAGCCAGCCCCGGGAGTTGGAGTGGCTGTTCGAGTGCGCCTATCTAGCCATCCTTCGGGGCAATATCTTCTCTATTTTGTCCGCTTGGACCCATGAGGCGGACTAATCCTTAAACAGTGTATAAGAAACATTGGATGCTTGTTTTTTTTCATGAACATAGATAAATATATATTAATAATAAAAAGGTTAGTTATGTATCTAGATCGTGTGTAGATATTCAGTTATAAACTGCTAAAAACTGATATCATTCTTTCAGTAATCCTAGTCATTTAATTTTATTGCATGTTTCTTCATCTAAAGCTCCTACACAATTATAATCCAGTTATCACTGTTGATTTTCTTTTTCTGTTTATTATACTCTACGTTCAATTAATAAAGATATACATTGAAAACACCGACTTACAGTTAGAATATACCCTATAATCGTATACTTGCCCCCTAAAATCTACCAAACGTTTGTAATGGAGAATTTTGTTAGTTTATTTGCGCTATCTCTGTATTTTGATATACGATTTATCTTGAAACACATTGTAGTGGGAACATCTACCGTTGTTCTTATTGTGATCGGGTTGAACATTGCTATCCGCATGAATGTGCCCAGCCTATTGGCCTTGCTATTTCAGTGCATCTCCCTCACCAACCTCCCAGGTAAATCATTCGCTATGCTGTCTACCGGTATAATAAAGGAATATCTATCTGATGTACAAATATAGTGACATCCTTGATTATATTTCAGTATTGATTGCAATAATATGGTGTAAAATATATAATTTTCCTATCTTAATTAAAATCCCTTAATACACTTTACCACATTTGGTTTTTCTCCTACCAATCTATTATGTTTATTTCTTAAAATATTATCAGCAGTTGCTGAACAAAGCTTAATTTCCTATCTTAAAAACCGTAATCATTGTAGGTATATTGCTAAATTGTTTGCTTTTTTAAACATTTATTATTATCTATCAGGTTAAGAAATCGGTTATAATAGTTTGTGGTATATGTTTCGGCTATCTGCACTCTGGGATCAAATCCTATTGACGCTACCTTTGTCTTAAATAATTTCCAGATTTTTAAATATAATACCAGTCTAGTGCTGAACTTAATTCTTTGTCTTTCTCACTATTCTCTCTCTCTCTCTCATTTTCTCTCTCTCTTTTTTGGAAGAAATTGGATAAGTCTAAACCTGGGGAGAGAACGGTTCCACAAAGTTCGAGTATCCATGTCATGATGTATATTAGAAGTATACCCCTAACTATATTAGGGGTCCAAACACATGGGTGGCTAAAGTCAATTTATCTAGCTCTTGATTTCAACTCTCCAAAACATATTTAGCAAAATGTTTGATAATATATTGATAATATATTGATATAAGTTTTATATTATTTTCTGGCTCTAGGATATTTGTTTACAATTCCAGCTCCAACTATTATTTGCCCTTCATCCAAATCGTCTTAACCATGAAAAAATAATTTACACAGGACCACGAGAAAAAATAAGGAGTTAACCGCTGTACTCCCTTCATTAAATAACAATGTTAGTCCTTCGTAGAATTTTAATATTCTTGTCAGTACAATTTCGATTCTTCGCCTTCATAAATATCAAACCTTTTATCGAATACAAAATCGAAACTCAGCTTTGTAGATAGGAGATTTTTCAAAGCACTCGAAATTTTTTGTTATGGCTGTTTATAACTTTTCACACATAAATTACTGGCACAAAAGGTTTTATGGCCACAATGTCCAAATACAAGGGTTTTTGTTCACTCATCTTCACCCACTGAAATTCGGTTACTGAAATGCACACACACACATATATATATATATATATATATATATATAACGAAGGAGGTGTGGTAAGGAACCCGATGGACCATACCACACAGAGTACTCAATACATAGAGTAGTAGAGTGGGTAATAGGAAAATGTTTGACCCCGACGGCAGAGCTCAAGCCGTTTCGATGGCTATTTCAGTCCAGAAATAGCCGTCGAAACGGCTTCACCTCTGCCGTCGGCGTCAAACATTTTCATATATATATATCAATTGAATATAGATTATATATATATGTGTGTATATATATATATATATATATATATAAATGAAAAGTATAGAAATTATTGTAGCAAGAAGCCAACAGTATTCCATAATATATATATATATATAATATATATATATAATATATATATATATATATATATATATATATATATATATATATATATATATATATATATATATAAATGTATATTGTCTCTGCGTATACGTGTATATACGTGTATTTGTGTATGCAGGGGGTTTGTGAGTGTGTCTCTCGCTCTCTTTCTCGATGCGGTGTGTGTGTGTATGTATATGTGTGTGTGTGTGTGTGTGTGTGTGTGTGTGCGTGTGTGTGTGTGTGTGTGTGTGTGTGTGTGTGTGTGTGTGTGTGTGTGTAAAATATATATGTTTGTATTTGCATACAAATCACAAATTTATATATACGTTGTTTTTTTATAGACGACATTGGATAAAACGCAGCCTCTTTCAGACAGTGAATGGTAGCATAACAGCCATTTATATTATATGGAAATCGTTATTCTACATAACAAATATTTAATATATTCCATGTCCCTGTTTTATGTTTTAACTATGAATTTTCAATCATAATGATTGTAATATGATTCTGAAATCAATATTGTAAAATAATAAATTCGATGTTTAATTTTTTTTTTAACAAATAACACAAACACTTCAAATTAAAGCTCTTGCTTATAATTAACGACAAATAGAACACATGTTAATTATCCGATCTGATCAACTTTAAACGAACACTAGTAATATTGATCAGATCGTGTAAATATGTATGTCTTGTAATTTATTTATTCTCCTTTATGTAATCTGTCCATCGACTCAATTATATCAACTAAGACATAATATAAGCCAATGAGGGAATCTCAGACTTTCTGTTTAAGCTGCAAGAAATAGCAGCCAATGCTTGTGTAAAATCGTAACCAATTGTATTATATTGTGAAGGTACAATGCAACCAGGATGTTGTATACATAGATATCCTATAATTTTAAAATGGGACGCTGTTTATCTGATTGAAATTCAAGGCTTATCGTAGATCAAACACACACATCTATTGTTTTCAGTTAAATCTAGATCAACTCTAATCGATAAGACATATCTCTGATTAAAGGCTTTCCACATATGACCACGGTGTCAATTTTCGGATATGTCTCGAACTGCATTAATCGATATGAAATTTACTTATTTATGTAGAATTAACTGGTATATCTAGCGAATTGTGCAACCATACACAGCCTCACTGGTTGACTTGACATATACTTTATAATATGGGCTGGGTGTGGAATATTCGTTCAACGCAATCTGTATTTTTTAAGAAATTTCAATTAATGTTGCTGTCGCACAATCAACGAAAGGTCATGAATGAAAATATGCTATTGTTTGATTTCCAATTGTAATAGAAAACAATAACATTTAAATTTTCAGCGGCCTCACTATTCAGTCATTATAAGAGATGCAATATAAATAAACAACGCCGAGGTTGACTTTGCCTTTCATCCTTACGGGGTCGATAAAATAAAGTACCAGTAATGTACTGGGTAATTGCTGGCCTTGTGCCAAAAGTAGAAACAATTATAAGAGATGCAATATAAATTTTCATTAAAATCTCATATAATCAGTATTATGCTAATAGGCTCTTTCACCATATTCCGTATTCAATGATATAGACTCTGATAAAGTAATTACAAAGTTTAAAATAAAATATCTAAACAATTTAACTAAATCCAGCCATTTACTGATGTGGCTTTTCAAAATTATGTAAACTTTATGATCAGGGTACTGAAATAATAATAATAATAATGTTCTCTTTATTAACCACAAGGGTTTACATAAAGTAGACATTAAGGACAGTACAGGACAATACAGGAGGGTACAAATGGGCATTTCTGCGTGTAAAAAAAACAGAGGATGTAATAAAATAACAAAGAAAGATTCCCCAATAGGGGGGAAACTTCCGAGGGACCATTGTGGAGAAAGCTCATTAAAAGACAGCAGTGGCCCTGACCACCAGGGCAAGTGACCTCTCCCAGTTTTCCACCTTTAATTTACAGACACATACTCAGAGTAGGCCCATTCACTCGGGCCATACTTGCCTCTCTCACCCATCTTTCAACAAAATGCTGGAAAGAGAGCACTTCCCTCTCTACCCTGATTTTCCTTTTCAAATGAAATTTGAAAAAGTTAATCAGGGCATCACCGAAGAGGTAAGTGCTCGTCTTCAGCCCTTTCAAACGTGTCCACAATACTATCTCTTTCGCCATGGCCACCAGACAGATAAAAACTGCCTGCCCTTCCTGGCTAAAGGAAGAGGGCGGGGCAATCATCACGATGGACTCAGCTGATAGCTGGATCCATCCTACACGTGACAGCAGGTGTTCGACATAAACCCACAAGTCAGCAATGCTCGGACACTGGACGAGTGCGTGCAAGACGGTTTCGTCGCCCTGCGCGCATCTCGGACATGCCCGGGTGACGGCACCTCCATGCCTGTAGAGTTTATCCCGAACTGGCAAAGCTCCCCGGTAGCACTGCCAGGCCAGGGATTTCTGGAAGTTCTCCATAGGCCCCGGCCCGAAAGTCCTTCCGAAGAGATTGGCTAGTTGATTTTCGTCGACGCCTAGAGTTTCTCCAAGTACGTCGTCGCTCTTCCCCTCCACTAATCCTCTATAGAACGCCAAGGTGGAGTTTCCACCGATCACATTGCCCGATTGGTCGAGGGCTGTGAGCGCCTGAAAACATTCCAGTCTCCAAGCGCTCCCTCTCGGTCTTCGCTTGACCCAGGACTGCAGCTCCGTCAAGGAGACGAGCTGGGGAAAGACGTGTCTACCAAACGGCGACCACACCTGATCACCGTCGAGGAAGAGGTGGAGATGTCGTAGCCTGAGCGCGTGTCTGCGCATCATCAGCCACGGCATGCCCAGCCCTCCACGTAACGGGTGATGACAGCAGATGGATCGCCTGACCATCGGAGCGCGTCCCTTCCACAAAAAGCGAAAGAGCAAACGCTCCAGCGCAGTCAGGCGGGGCTTAGGACAAGATACGACGGTCAGGCGGTAGTAGATGACGGACGCAATGTACGCGTTAGCCACCTCCGCTCGACATTTCAGGGATAGCTTCCTCTCGGCCCATTTCTGAGTGAGAGAAGCCACCCTGCTCGTCACCTCGTCCCAGTTTTTGTCCGTCTGGAGGTCCGGACCGAACCAGACCCCTAGCAATTTAACCGTCCGTCCGTCCAGCGCCCGACGACGCTGTTGGACGGCATGGACCTGCCTCTCCAGGTGCCGAGCTGCAGGCCCACTGACATTTCCTGGTTGATCATTGCTCCTGTCACCGCTTCGTATTCTCTTAGTGTAGTGCCGATCGCCTCGACGTGTTTGGCGTTCGACACCACTACGGTGACATCGTCCGCATATGCTGACACGGATCTTCCGCATCCTAGTTCGAGCGGGACCCCCTCAACGTCTCCAGTTTGTGCAGTAATGGCTTGAGAGTCAATACGTACAAGAGGGACGAGAGGGGACATCCTTGGCGGACCGAGCGCATGATGTTGAACGGTTCCGAAAGGTGACCGTTCACTCTCACCACAGAGCAGATGTCGCTGTGCATCGTAGCGATCCAGCCTCTGAAGACGGGCCCAAAGCCAGCCGCCCTCAGGACTGCCGCTAGGTAACGATGGTCGACCCTATCGAAGGCTTTCGACTGATCTAAATTTATCAAAGACCCACCCGTGCCAGGTTCCCTAGCTACCCTCTCTACGATGTATCGCATGAGGTGGAGGTTGTGGTGGATGGATCTGTCGGGAATGGCGCATGTCTGCGCCACTCCCACCAGACCACCAACGATAAGCGCCAACCTCTTTGCTAGCACCTTGGCCAAAATCTTGAACTCTGTGTTTAGCAGAGTTATGGGCCAAAAATTATGTATGTTATCCTCCTTGTTCGGATCCTTTCTCAGCAGCGCCGCCGCACCTCGGCTCACAGAGCTGGGAATTCTCCCGTTCTGTTGCCAGTTGCAGTAGACGTCCGCCAAGAGGCCTCCGAACAAGTCTGGCATTTGTACGTAAAGATCATAGGGCAGACCATCCAAACCAGGCGATTTACCCCTTGTGCAGCCAGTCATTGCCTCCCGTACTTCAGCGGCTGTTATCGGCTTTTCGCAACACTCCACCTCAGTGGCCGAGAGCCGCGGCAGTCCGTCGAGGTAGACACTAAAGTCCATCCCTCGATCCGGCCCGCCACTGCCTCCGAACAGTTGAGCGAAGTGTCGCTGAAAAGCTTCACACATTTTCCCGGGATCGAGTAGCAATGCGCCCGTCGTGGTCCACCAAAGACCGGATCGTGGCTTTGTTGCTACGACGCGCCTCCGCCACTCGGGCCCATTGAACGGCTTTCGTCCCCTTGTGTCTGAGAGCACGCACCCTAGCTCTGACAACGCAGCCTTCGTGCTTTGCATTGAAGAATTGGTCAAGGGCCAATGTCGCCGCAAGTACGTCGGTCGCGATGCCTTTGCGAAGCGCCTCATCTAATTTTTTAACTAATTCTCCCTCTGCTCTATTTTTCTCTATTGCTAAAGCCTTACTAAACCTAATGGACTCTATTCTAATTGCTCTTTTCAGAGCAAACCACCACTTGTTGTTGACGATGGCCCCGGTCAACGCCCGCTTAACTAGTTCGCTAATCCGGTCTCTGTAAGCCTTGCGCGCTGGTAAGGACGCGTTTAGCTTCCAGTAGCCGGGTCCTAGTCTATGAAGCCTATCTAAGTCAAGCACACAGATCACGAATTTGTGGTCCGTGTAGCTGACTATCTTGAATTGTGGACAGCCTATGCTAGACGTATCTATTTCCCTACAAAATATTCTATCTAGATATGATTTGGATGACCTAATGCGATTTGTCCAAGTCCACATTGGTACATTCGGGAAATCCAATCGGTACTTGTCAGACAGTTCAAAACGCCTGAGCAGGCTGGTCAGACTCTTGCACCCTCCTTCCCTATCCACTAATCCCACACAATCCCAGTGTGCATCTAAGATCCCGTTCCAGTCGCCCACTAACACTAAAGAGCGGGACGTTTCAAGAAAGGTCTCCAGACGCCGGAAGAAATTAGGCCGCCCTGCTCCTGTCGGGATATAGACGGCCACTAACCTGAAAGCTTGCCCAACTCCGCTGGTCACGTCCAGCACCACAAACTCACCTTCTGGGTCCATGAAGATGGCCCGTATGGCAAGATCAAAACCTCTCCATAAAAAGCACAGCAACTCCTCCCTCCGATCCCGGACGGCTGGAAGATGCGTACACATCGTAGCCGCCGATGATCGGTGCGAAGGCCCGTGCTTCGGAGATTCTGGTCTCGCTGATGGCCACTACATCTATGTTTAGTGACCTGAGGTCGTTGAGCAGGTGGCCCTACTTCCATGACGACCCCAAGCCACGCGCATTTATGCTGCCTATTCTGAGTGAAGTCATGTTGAAATGGAGTGGAAAAGATGGGAAATACCACTTACCTTACTTCTCATAGAGGAAGGACGGTTTTTCCATCCTTTTCACTGCTTGTGGCCTCCTCAGGAAGGATGTCCTTATAAATCCTCCTGGAGAGTGCTTGTCGGAAGTCTCCGATGTCTTTGGGGAATTTTTGTTTTAGTGTTATGTACGTTTTCTATGTGATGCGAGTGATTTGTATGTGTGGAGGTGGTGTGAATTTTTGGGTTGTTGTGTAGTATTTTTCTGTGATGCTGGTGTTGTGTTGGATGTAGTGTAATAATTGGTTGTTGTTCAAATGTAATGCTGTGTAGTGTGTATCGTTTTGATTGTTTCGTTTTGTTTACGTTTGTTGTGGGTTTGTTTCTGTTTCGCATTTTGGTGACTTTTGTGGTGTAGGTGATGTTGGTGTTGGAGTTAATGATGGTGATGGTGTTGGTGTTTGGGGTGATGGGGTTGGTGATGCTGGTGTGGATGGTGGCATATCTGTCCTAACTTCTTTGTTTGTTAATTTATTTGTTTCCCTCTGTATTTTGTTTTTGGAGGGGGAAGGAAAAAAATTTTTTTTTTTTTTTTCCTGATACCCTTTCCCACTCCTCATTGTCACAATCTGTCTCCAGTTCTGATAGGCCGGGGAGTGGAAAATCCTCCACAGGCGTTAGTTTTGGTTGTGCCGTGGTGGATGGTGTAGGCGCTGGTGCTAGTTCTGAAGCGTTGGGTGGTGGTGGTGTTGGTTTTACTGGTGGTGGTGGTGTTTGTTTTGCTACTGTTGCTGGGGTTGTTGCTGTTATAGTTGCTTCTGTTGTTGCTGCTACAGTTGTTGCTGCCATCTCTGCTACTGGTGGTGTTGATGGTTTAGTCACTGGGGTGGGTAGGAGAGGTGGCCTCAACCTTTTAGCCTGAGGGACAGAAAGCCCTTAGGTGGGTTCCTTCACCACAAAAGACACACCTAGGCCTTTTGCCCTCGACAATTACGCTGAGGTGACTGCCGTCAGTGAGGTCTATTATCTCTGGGATCTCCTCAATGCTTTTTTGTTCCGCTTGGATCAGGAGCTCCATCCCAGATCCGGACCAGTTCTCCTGCTTTTCTTTTGCTATTGCTATTATCTTGGTGTTGGCTTCGATACCGGCGAGGACGGCCGCTATTAGCCAGGGAATTTCGATAGCCGGTGGAACGTGGGTCACCCTGTTTTACGAGTCGGTGGCCACAATAGCTTGGGACGAGTGTGAAGCCGTCACTTCTTAATGGGGCCATGGAGTGTTCTCTAGCCTCCTCTGGTGTTTCAAAGAACACGTCCACGGTTCCATACTTCTGCCCACGTCTGATGTGGGTTTTTCTTGCCCACACATGTCCCAAAGCTTTTTGGATTTGGGACTCGGATGCCCGTTCCACTCGGCGCGATTTTACATTAATTGTTCGATACGACACGGTGCATAGGCGCCCGATACTTCATTTTATTAGGTGGGAGGTGAGGCTGACCCTGTACCGATCTTTCTTTACCATTTTTTGGCATTTTCTAATTCCTCCTGAGTTACCGTAAATGCTTCGCACTGTTTTGCTACTCTGGCAAAACTCAGGGTGGTTTTTTTAATGTCATTGTTGCTGTTGTTGTTATCGTTATTTTTGTTATTATTCATTTTAGTTTCAGTTGTGGTGGTGGTGACGTCAGTGGTGTTCGGTGTGGAAGAGTCCAATTTGGTTGAAAACATTTCGACATCACGAGTTGATTTATTTTTTCCTTTTTTTTCTGTTGTCGCGGTGGTGGTGGTGGGGGGGGTTGTCGCGGTGGTGGTGGTGGTGGCAGTTTTAACACCTGCAGTCATTGGTAATGGCGGGATATGAATGTCTGCCTGAGACAAATTTAAAATATTGCTACTGACTAAATGTTTAGTGTTGGAAAACGTAGTAATATTTACAATGGTGGTGTCGGTGTGAGGTGTTAGATTATGAGGAAGGCTGTCAGCTTCGTGTGGCTGTGAGACTTCCATGCTTTTTTTTTCAAAGAAATTTTTTTGATAATTATAAATGTTTAAATTTTGGGCACAAGGCCCCAATCTTTTTGGGTGTCCTTTTCGGAAAACAATGTATGTGCGCTTATAAACAGTTAACAATAAAATTTTCCATAAATGGCAATTTTTAACAAACGTAAATAACAAACCTTTGCGGAGCTCACGATGATACGATTTACTACGTAGGTCGCTAATAATAATAATAATAATAATAATAATAAAGCATTTGACATGGTGCCTCATTCTTGGATCACCAAAAGCCTGGAGATCTTTAAGGTGGCAGATAACATCAGACAGTTGTTGGGCAAAAGTATGAAGTCCTGGGAAACAGAGTTAACATCAATTGGAGAATCCTTGGGAAGCGTGAAGATCAAGAGAGGTATCTTCCAGGGAGATAGTCTGTCCCCCTCTGTTGTTTGTCCTTGCCCTGATGCCCCTGACGAGTGTAGTGCGAAAAGTGAGAGAAGGATACAGGTTGGGAAAGGGAGGGCTTACCATCAATTACATCCTCTTCATGGACGATCTTAATCTCTTCGGGAAGAGTGAGTAGGAGTTGGATGTACTTGTTGACACTGTCCGTATTTTCAGCAATGATATATGTATGCAATTTGGTATTAGTAAGTGTGGAGTCATTGTGATGAGGAGGAGTAAATTGAGCAGAAGTAACGGAATCCAGGTACCAACAGGTGAAATGATAAAGGAAATTGACTCTGAAGAAGGATACAAGTATTTGGGTGTTCTGGAGGCTGATGACATCAAGAACAAAAAAAATGAAGGAATTGATAAGAACTGAATACATTCGGAGAGTAAGGAGCGTATTAAAGTCACATCTGAACAGTAGAAATGCCATAAGTGCAGTAAATTCCCGAGCTGTGTCTATTATTTGGTACACTGCGGGAATTCTGAGATGAAATGTTGCTGAACAAAAAGAAATGGATAGAAAGACTAGGAAGCTATTGACTATCTACAACATGTTCCACAAGAGGAGTGATGTCGATAGACTCTACTTAAGGAGATCTTAAGGTGGAAGAGGTCTTATCAGCATAGAGGACTGTGTTCAGATGGAGAAAAACAACCTACACAAATACGTGACTGATAGTAAGGAGCCAATGCTCAGAACTGTACTGAAGGAGTGGACAATAGACCAGGGGATGTCCAAGGAGGAAATAACATCAAGGAGAAAGAGCAGCCTTCAGGAAAAATCCCTTCATAGTATCTTCTTTGAGAAAACTGAATTTAGAGATCCACAGACATGGAACTGGTTGAAAAGAGGAGACCTTAAAAAGGTTACAGAAGGAATGTTAATGGCTGCACAGGAGCAGGCCCTCAAAACGAAGTGGTTGAAACACCATATTTATGTGGAAAGAGAGAGGAGACTGTGGCTCACATTGTATCCGAGTGTAAACACCTAGCCCAGACTCACTATAAGGGCTGGAGACATGATGTGATGGGCAGGGTGATCCACTGGCACCTATGCAAAGTAAACAATTTACCACATTCTGAGAAGTGGTATGAGCATAAGCCAGAGTCGGTGATAGAAAACGATCAGGTGAAGGTGCTGTGGGATTTTAGGATACAGACGGACAAGAAACTGGAACACAATAGACCTGACCTGGTGGTTGTGGACAAAGAAAAAAGATCGTGCCTGATTGTGGATGTGGCCTGCCCATTCGACACGAGAGTGCAAGAGAAGGAGAGGGAGAAAATTAACCGATACCAGGACTTAAAGTGGGAGGTAAAAAGGATTTGGAACTGCCATGAAGTCAAAGTGATCCCGATTGTCATAGGCGCACTAGGGACTATCTCAAAAAGTTTACAGGGATGGTTAAAGGAAATTGGCCCCTTCACGCTTTTTGGAACGCTTCAAAAGGCATGCGTGCTGGGAACAGCAAGACCCTCCGATACGTCTTGAATATCTGAGTCTGCAGGTAGTGGCTTGATATTCATCTCAACAAACTTTCCAGTTAACTAACATCAATGACTGAGACTCAAAGAATAATAATAATAATAATAATAATAATAATAATAATAATAATAATAATAATAAAAATAATAATAATAATAATAAATAATGATAATAATAATAATAAGAAGAAGAAGATTTCAGCCTCCTTTCATTTCTGTTGTGTGATCGAGTAGTTGTTACGCTTCGACAGTATGTTAAATATTAGAAGCCATATGATGGATTTCCGAAACAAGTGCATTTGTGTACCGATTGTGTTAGAAAGATTCATTTAGCTCCATCTTACAGTCATCGACAAATATCTTTTGATCTTTCGTAGGGAACAAAAGAAAGAAAGAAATAGAAAATAACAAAATAGTAATAAAAAACACAAATATAAGCAAAAAAATTTTTTTAAATTATAAAAGGAAAGACGATGGCGTTGACGAGAAGGAAACCAAAAAACTTTAAACCGAAACAGTTCAAAGAGATTGGAACAGAAGAAAAAATGTGATAAGAGGATATTAAATGAAATCTGTGCCAATATTTACAGGGATCACGTATTCGTTGAATATATTAGTTTACGGCTAAAAGTAACACAATTTAAACACAAAATACAATTTGTTCTTATATATATGAGTGTAGATTCTCATGTGTGTTTCTATTTTTCTGTTTATATGTTGCTTTAGATATAAATTTATGTATTGTGTAGTATAAATTTTGAACTTTGCAAACGTGTGCATATTTTTGGCCCATTTATTGAATAAATTTTCAAATTCTGGTTTTCGAATTCTTTCCTGTGTTGTGTAATGCAAATAAGCCTTGTGTCACCAGCGTTATCTTTGGTTGTAGATTATTCAGCTCATATAATGATATAATTTATTTTGCAGAATCATGAAGATTCCAGCGTCAATTTTATATTTACTCATTTTTTTCTATATATGGAGAAATTATGAGAAATTATTCCATTATATCTTATCGGGGATAGTTTAGTATTGAATAAAAAGCAGGTTTGCTAGTTTCAGTCATTAAACAGCAATCGTAATAGGATTCCAGCCTTACGGGTTTAAGTCCATTTTATCGACCACTAACAGTTAAGTTAGGCTGCTTCTTCTAATCCTCTTTTAGGAAACTTCATTTATCGATCGAATTAGTTACCTGCTCATATGAAATGAAGTAATAAGTCATATCGTTTTTTACTGGGATACACACACATCCACAAACATACATACACCCCCCTCACACACATATATATATATCTATCTCTCTCTCTATATATATATTTAATATATATATATATATATATATATATATATATATATATATATATATATATATAGTTCAAAAGGACAAACAAACACACACACGCACACACACACACACACACACACACACACACACACACACACACACACACACACACGGATATATATATATATATATATATATATATATATATATAAGTTATTAAATTAACAATGAAAATAATAACAACAAAGTCTTATTATTTTACCGATTCACATCATTGTTTTACGATCGTTCGGAATGTTGATCATATTGACATATTGTCTGATCTATATCAGTTATATAACTATCAGACCTCACATATAGATTCGATCGAAAATATATATATGAGTTCTGATAGTTATATAAATGCTATAGATCAGACGATATGTCAATATGATCAAATCTCCGAAACGATCGTAAACAATGATACGAATAGGTAAAATAATTCGACTTTCTTATTATTATTTTCATTGCTAATTTAATACCTAATATCTGATACAGTATCAAAGGAATTAACTCAGCGGAACACGGAACTTTTCCGTGGATTTCACTGGATTACTCGCCATCAGATTACATTGAGCTCTATCTACGGTAGGGACCCTACAACCAAGGGTAGACCACACTGTAATATATATATATATATATATATACATATATATATATACATATATATATATATATATAAGTTGAAAAAAAAAAATGAAAACGAAATTTCATTTCTCACTCTTAGTATGGCACTTACTTAAATGTAAGTATGTATGTAGGCTAAACTGATGCGTGCATATATGTATGTGTACCTGTATGCATATGTGTATGTGTATGTATGTGTGTATATATATATATATATGTATATGTATATATATATATATATATATATATATGTATATATATATATATATTTATATATATGCATGCTACTGGACGTCTGTATACATATATGTATGTACGTATACATACATACTTACATTTATATATATATATATATATATATATATATATATATATAGGAACCAGTAAGACCCCGACAGCTGAGCTAATTCTGGACGGCTAATTCTGGAGTCCAGAATTAGCCGTCGAAACGGCTTGAGCTCAGCTGTCGGGGTCTTACTGGTTCCTATTACCCACTCTACTACCTCAAGTATTGAGTACTTTGGTGCGTTATGGTCCACCTGGTTCCTTACCACATTTCCTTCGTTATATATATATATATATATATATATATAGTAATAATAATAAATTTCAAGACTAAAATCCAAAGAGGGCTCGATATGGATAAATATATATCAAATATATAAGAACCGTAGAGCAAATATTTATTAAAATAACAGATTAAAGTTTAAGCAAAAACTCGCTGCTTTCACCCTTAACGGGATCTTCTGAAACTAACAAAGTCAATCTGTAAACGCAGAAGTGGATATTTTAAAAAAACGTTGCAACCGGAGGAAGACAGGAAGACGATACTTTGGTTCGTCGAAACGTTCGCTATGCAAATAGGTAATGGTATAAATAAACGGAAATAAAAGACCATGTGACCTCTGCGCCGCTGAGGCCCTGGAAATACTCTACGCCACAGACCACATCTTAAACAAAAAATCTGAGGCAATTTCGGCTTGTAAACATAAATTGCACAAAACTTTCCTGTATTACAGCCCCACGGTATACCCTAATGGATAGTACGATCTTTACGTGGATATTTTACGTCTTGATGTGGGAGCTAAGTATGTGTTTTATTTATACCGTTACTTATTTGCATAGCGAACGTTTCCACGAACCAAAGTATCG
>OZ024740.1:69561638-69576638 GCA_964016885.1 Eledone cirrhosa
AAACGTATAATGAATAATAAAAGTAGTATATCTCTTTGCTCATTTCAACGTATTTTTAGCAGTTTCCATGTAATAGACAAGCCAATTTCAGGCTCTACACTTCCATGCTTGTTTATGTATATATGTATGTTATGTATGTATGTATGTATGTATGTATGTATGTATGTACGTATGTATCTATGAATGTTATGTATGTATGTTATGTATGTATGTCAGGTATGTCAGGTTGCTCTTCAGCGGTACTGGTAACATGTAAACCAGTACAAGATGTGCATGGTCGGATCATCGGCGACTAAACCGGCATCCCCATCTAGCTTTCCTGGTGAGGATGAAAAACAAAACCCGTCAATGGCGGAGGAACTCAACAGCCATTCAATAAAGTTTGTTTTTTTCTGCCTTTTTTTTTTTGGCGAGACACTCCTGGTCTCCATTAATATATCTCTCTGAGAAAATGTCAATCTGATATAAAACCTGCGACTTCGTTTGCATCCAATGATGTGGACCAGATCTTCTTTTTGGACAAATGCATTCGATGTTCAGAGAGTGGGATTGGCCCAGTGCAAAGCATTTCCTCACTTAAAACAGATTGAAGCACAGGTACCACTTGATGGGTGACATTTTGTTTGCGTTAGATGGCACGGCTAGCCAATGGCAAGTCTCTAGCATGACTAAAAAGCCACGTCCGTAATGCTCATGCTTACGTATCAAGCGATAGCATTACACAAAGTCGAGTTGCAGCCATCATCATGTAAGTATGTATGTATATATTTATGTATGTATTTATGTATGTATTTATGTATGTATGTGTATGCATGTATATATGCTTCTATGTATCTATGTTATCCCTTTTGCAATCGTTCATCCTTTGAATCGGAAAAATGTTTTAAAGATGTTTAACGTTCCAGATATTTTGGCCATTTGTAGCTTATGAATTAAGGAGTTTCTTTCTCTACAAATCCATACTTCGCTTCAGACAGGTTGATATATATTCCGAATATCTAATCATAATGGACTGCGCAATCTATTTCATATTGCTTTGAACCCTCCTCTTGTTTTTCTAGGCAGACAGCCTGCATATGGAACTAATGGTTTGATCATTACTTTCCCTCAACTTGATATTCTGTAGTGGTGTCATTTACAGAGATTGAACCTTTTATATTGAAGCTACATTAAACCGATTTTGAAACTATGGCAAATAATTTTTCTGCATTTGCCGTATACATATTTCAGTGTTTCAACTGTGGTTGAAACGGTACTTTTATTTATCAAACCTGAAGGGATGAATAGCAGTTAACCCCATTTAAAGTTTCATCTCAGATCACAGATTGCCGAAACGAATATCAGAATGTATTTCATGCGACGTTTGAACGACGCTCCGTCTGAATAAATAATCAAGGGAGCTTGATAAATAAAGTGAAAGCTAGACTAAGTACTATGGAGACTGGATCTATATAATAGATGATGTGACATCATAGTTATCACAGGGATCTCGGGAAAAGGTTCATGAGTTCCTATGATTGATAAAAACACACACACACACACATACATACACAGACACACGCACACACACATATATATATATATATATATATATATATACAGACACACATACGCACTTGCGAGTGCAGACCCTTTTACTTTTGTAGTTATGGACATGACGAACGGGTAAGGAACTGCAACATCACATGGAGTGTGCTGGCTACGATGCTATTAAGGATTTAACCGATTATATACTCGTATCGAAATTCGAATGCAAATACTGGTTAATTTAATTTTGAGACTTTATCGTCACGTTACTGAATGTTTTCTCGAATACACACCCAACTTTCCTTCACCTTGCCCCTTTCTATTTCCTGAATTACTAGATGACCCTATCACCTCCCACTTAAACATATATATATCAAATAATTCTCAATATTCATGAGATTAATAGAATCTTTTCATTATCGGATAATTAATTAGGGGATCATTGCTTGTTATTTTCTGAATCGAGTTATGTACTAGGGTTGATTTTACTGAGTTCATAGCACGAGCACTGGGGTCAATTTAATCGATTTCCTTTCCTAAAAAAAATTATTAGCCTTGTACATAAATCAGAAACGGCAGTATCGGTAAAGTGTCGGACGCCATCCATTGACGTATAGAGTTACGGCCCTTGCCATTCTGGGTTCAAATCCCGCCGAGGTTAACTTTGCCTTTCATCCTTACGGGGTCGATAAAATAAAGTACCAGTAATACACTGGGTAATTGCTGGCCTTGTGCCAAAAGTAGAAACAATTATTAACAAATAATAGAATTTAACAGATATAAATATATACAATAATGTGATTGTTTCAAATGAATATAACAAACTTATAGAGATTGTCTGTATTATGTACCTCCAGTATTATAAACTTTCTTACTACAACTGTGAAATGAAAAGTTCCAAGAAACCCACGATCCACTGAGAGAAACTAAAATATAAGAATTCGCTACAAAATGTATTTTCATTCCAGATTGATTTTTATTTTTTAGTTTGATATTTAATGCTAATGTTTCATTAGGTACTCCACATCGATGATTCAAACTATAGACAACAGATACACACATACACCCACAGAAACAAACAAACACACACACACACACACACACACACACACACACACACACACACACACACACACACACACACACACACACACACACACACACACACACACACACGCGCGCGTGGCTGAGTGGTTAGGGAATTAGATTCGCAATCGTAAGGTTGTGAGTTCGATTCCTGGACGAGGCGATGCGTTATGTCCTTGAGCAAGACACTTTATTTCACGTTGCTCCTTCTACCTGGAGTTGCGACCGAAAGATAGTATTAGCAATTGGAAAGACCAACGGAAACATTGTTCCCTCGGTCCGATTTGACGAAAGTCGATCGTTCCTTTTATATATATATATATACATATATATATATATATATATGTGTGTGTGTGTGTGTGTATAGATAAATACATATCTATATATACATATATATATATCAATGATATTAAATAAATGGAAACTATATTTATAAAACCATATTTATTCTATTATATTATTTCAAGGGTACCAATACTTATGTACGCTCTCATCAGATAAAATACAAAGTTTATTTTATAAATATTGACATATCCAGGAAGAGGATCTTAACGGTTCAAGGTTTTCCTGGATAGTTTCCATTTATTTAATATCATTGATATTATACTCCAGAAAATCTGTCGAATGCTTCGAATCAGTTATAAACATATATATTTGTTGAATTACCAACAAATTAAATATTCCTTTATGCTTATATATATATATGGATGTTTGCGTGTGTGAGTGTGCGTGAGAGAGAGAGTGTGGTGGGGGGAGTACGGTTGTATAAAAGTGTATGTCTGGGTGAGTGCTTATGTATATATAGTTATGAATGTATGTGCATGTGTAAGCATGTATATTTATGTATATTGAATACAGCATTAACGAATTGTTACGTACGCGAAGCAACAACCAGGTCTCGGGTGTCAAACCTCACGTAGTATATTGGTCAAGTGCCATTTACCATCACCTCAGTACTAACCATGCATTCTGAGTGAAATTAGATACACGAAAACTGTTCGTATGCACGGCGGTTTGACTGTACCTGTAATTCAAGCGTCACAGTCTTGCCTCACAGTGTAACGCTGAATGACCTTGACATTTACAGTAAGGGTAGACGTAAATGTGAAATGCTCAACCGCATACACGGAGATGTAATGAGTATGATGTTCGGTTGATATTGGGTCTAAAAGCGTCGAAATGAGTGCAAATCCAATCATTCATGTATATATCTATGTATACGTTTGTGTGTATGCCGGTTTGTTTTTCTCTGAGTTTGTATGTATGCATATAGAGATATGTACACTCGCATGTATATAAGCATGAATATACGTATATATGCATATAGGATTCTCACATGACGTATTGAGTACTATTCTATTATAGACTTCGATAGATACATATGCATTCAAACATCCCATACATACACAAGCATACACAATACACACAGAAACACACACACACATATATATATATATATATATATATATATATATATATATATAATAATATGTGTGTGTGTGTGTGTGTGTGTGTGTGTGTGTGTGTGTGTGTGTGTGTGTGTGTGTGTGTGTGTGTGTGTGTGTGTGTAAGAATATTTTCGAAATATCATAATGCAGTTGTTGAAACTCTGAAACAATTGGATCTCAGAATAGTCATTTTAACCATTTAAGAGCACTCAAATATCGTTATGTTCACTTTTTCGTTTACTTCTTATCATAAATAGGTAATTATATATATATATATAATATACATCCGAATATATATATATATATATACACACACATACATATTTATGCCCACGATTTCCCGTCTATATGTGTGTGCATATACGTTAGTATGTATACATGCATATAAATATAAATATATGCGTGTGTCTGTGTATGTGCGTCAGTCTCTTTGTATATATATATATATATACACAGAGCCAGACGCACACATATATATATATATATATATATGTGTGTGTGTGTTTATATGTGTGAGTGTGTGTACTTCTGAATTTCTGTATGTGTTATTATGAATGCATGCACTAAAAATATTACTGAAAAGCAGCAATTTGTGACCTTTCAGCTTCCTTACAATAGTTCTTTTTACTGTTGTCTAATATGGTTACATGGTAATCGTAGGTCGAAAATGGATGAACGTGTTGACGGAATAAGTGGCCTGCCAAATACATACTTTGCTACTCTGTCAGTGCCTATTCCATATCAATTCTGCCAACATAAAACAGATATAGATTAACTCTTACTAACACCTTTTTACACTGCCTTCTTTCTCTCTATTAGAATGGTAACCTAATTTGACAATAGGCCAAGATGGACGATTTGACTCATTAGCAATTCTTCGGCTTCTTTTCAATACTATATTCCAAGTCCGGTCAGGCTATTTTCTAAGTATATACGATTTGAAGTGTGTTGAGGTGGGAATATATAAGTTGGGTTGGAGGGGTTGAGTGATTCTTTCTTTTTTCATCTTTCTTTTTATTTTGTACTTTTCATTGTTGTTTTCACTTTTGTTTTTTTTTGTTTTTGTTGTTACAGTGTCCGAATGTCTCCACGAACGATTTACAACCAGCAACCGGCAGCAAACAGCCAGTACATTAACTCATACAACCACAATTATTTCTCAGCCAGACACGCTGGTCATTGAAAACAATGGCGCTTTCGCCGTTACTCGACGTGTTTCTTCCAACAAATATGAGACGTAGTTTTTCGTGGACATTTCTCTCGATGTTGAGTAGAAATTAAAGGCTCTCTCTCTCTCTCTCTCTCTCTCTCTCTCTCTCTCTCTCTCATCCCCCCTCTCTCTCTTTCACATTCTCTCTCTCTCTCTTTCTTTCTCTCTCTCTCTTTCTCTCTACATAACTCACTCCCCCTCTCTCTCTCTGTTCATATACATACTCAAATTTATATATGTGTATATGTATATATATATATATGTGTGTGTGTATATATATGTATGTATATGAACAGACAGAGCGAGAGAGAGGGAGTGATATATTTATATATATATATATATATATATATGCATACATACATATGTGTGAGTGTATATATACATAGATATACATACACATATATACATTATATATATATATATATATATATATATATATATATATATATATATATATGTGTGTGTGTGTGTGTGTGTCTGTGTGTTTACATGTATATATCACGATCCTTTTCATTATTTTTTTTTTATTTGTTTTATTGCCTTTTATTCTCAAATTTGTTTTTATTTTAATATTTCCTCATTTTTGTCATTTGCTTTTATTTCATTCTTTGTATTAGATTCTTTTTATTCGTTAGCTTGCTCTATAGTTTATATTCTATGCGTTCCTCGTCCCAACTCCAGCCACGACTCACAACGACACCAGAAACAGCATGTACAACAACAGCATAACAAAGCAACAACAACAGCTGTAGCATCAGTAGCAGCGCTAACTGCGACGATAACGAAAACAAGGAAAAGACATGATTGGCAATACCAAACAACAACAATGCATGCAACTAATTATCTCCAGTCCCTTTTTCTTACATTACTATCGTTTCATTCAATCTCCAAACCTGACAGGTTACATCCCGACCAAGTCTTCTTCTTTCACTTCACTTTCTCATTTTCCTCTACTCAACTTCTTTGCTTTCACCCTTCCCAAACGTTCGACCCCACCACCAGTTCCCCTTTTTCATTCCCTACTTCCTTTCTTCTACCACACCCCGACGACCATTCCCTTGTCTTTCTCTCTCTCTCTTTCTCCTTTTCTCTCTCTCACACCACGCACACACAACATACGAATACATCACTAATACAGCAGTGTATAGACGGCGAACACAATCGTATTTTCTTCTAAAAGCTGTTCTTTTTATGCGTGTCGGGGTCTCTCAGAGAAAAATCTGATGCTTTGTTTTGCAACAACCTTCTTGCAATTAGATGGAAATTGCATGAAATTCCACGAATTTCATTCTTCTTGCAGAGGGGGCTGTTGTTATATTTCTTTGGTTTTGTTCGGAACTGATGCATTCTTGAAGATGTCTTTTGTTGTTGCTTTGTTAAAGCGGTTCGTCTCTGAAGTGAAAATACAAAGCCTTTTTATTCCATCTGCCTATTGATTAGACCTCGTCGTCTGAAAGATTAAAGTCCGTATTGTTATTGATTTTTGTTTGTTTGTTCTCCTTCGTTTTATTTTTTTTATTTTTTAGTTATATTGTTGTTATTGTCGTTGTAGTAAAATTTGTTTTTGCTGTTTTTATGAAGGAATAACTCTAGCATCCACAATAACTCAGTCGTATTAGAAAGAATTGTTTCGACTGAGACAATTTACAATAACTTAACATAGATGTTAGAAACATAACATACATTTTGCATGCGACAGCAGAAATTAGAAGAACGTGAATATCAATAACACTGATATTGGTAAAATACACACACACACACACACACACATACGCACACACGCACGCACACAAATACACACACACAGAAACATATATATATATATAGAGAGATGAGAGAGAGAATCTGCGGTGTTAAGAGCGTGTAGGCTACTGATCATGGGAGCAATCAATACACGGGGAAATGCAGAGTGGGTATAGAGATATGTAAGATCCTGACAAACGGTTTTGCATTGTGTGTTCAAGCAAGCCTTTTTCAAGGGTGCAGTGATATTTGTGGGGTTTGAAAAAATAGGTCCCTTGTCTTGGTAGAGCTTTGGTTGAATTTATCATAGTAGTAAACTGGTCGCAACGGGGAAAGTGAGAGAGGGGGCAGAAAATGGTAAGTGTATCTGGACAGGCAAAGGGTGAGAAGAAGGAAGTAGTGTAAGTGGGACTTGGTATGATTAGTGAGTATGTGTGGAGTATGAGGGAAAGGGGCATAATAGTCACAGGAATAGGGTGAGGGTAAAGCTATTTATAAACAGGATTTGGAAGCAGAGGGAGTATTTTACGGTGGAGAATAGGAAGTAGGTTATATAGAAATAAAGGATAAAAGGGTTAAATTGGAGCAAATAAAGAAATAAGATCAAGTAAAATATAAGGGTGTAACAATTGGTACTATGGGTTGCTAACCAGTGATAAAGTGTATGTATTATGTCTATGCATACACACAATCACACACACGTATATATATGTATATATATATATATATATATGTGTGTGTGTGGGTGTGTGCGTGTGTGTATGTATGTGTGTGTGTGTCTGTCTGTGTGTATGTCTGTGTGTGTGCGCGTGCGTGTGTATATGCTCAAGCATACTGAAGCACAGTTATAGTACATGGAACACTCAGAAAATCGCGCTAAAGTTACATGATTTGAGTAATGGGTCTCTTGAGCTACGCGTACATTTCACACTCCGAAGCTGTAATGATGAAATACTGAGATAAGGTTATTTAAAAGAGAACCAACAGTGCCACCTCCACATGAATTTCAAGGTTTTCAGATAATCAAATTTTGGTTGTGAATTTACTCTACTTTTCACACAATACTTTAACTAACATCTATTGATTTCTTTTGATTTGATATTCAACAGGAAATGGCAAGTTACAGATACATTTATACATACACACCCACCTCTCTCTCTCTCTCTGTCTCTCTCTCTCTCTCTCTCTCTCTAATATACACTCCCCTATACACAGATACATAATTATACATAGATATTTATGTAGCAGAAGTACTTGCCCAAGATGCCGTTCTACTTAATGAAGATGGAAGCTGAAAACATGAAGTTGACTAAAGAATTTCATAATCACACATCCATTCCTAAGACCCGGGTGGACCAACAGAACCGTTGGTAGGGGTCGAAACTGGCAAAATCCATTTTAACAGCCGATTACCCTGGAATCCCGACTGCATTGTGGAATTAGTCAGATGTGACAAGACGCTTAAGACGGGTAGTGTTTAAAGTGCTGTAGCAGCCCGAACCTTCAACCTGGAAAAAATGATGTCATGTTAGTTTATTACAACCATATCAATGCTGTATTAGTGTGGCTTTTACGTAGGTGAATTAAAAGTACCTGAAAAGAAAAGGTCTCAAAGATTCTTGAGTCTACCTCAGATATATATACATTTATCAGCAGATTTTATAAACAATATTAAATAATATCGAATTATATAGTAATACACGAGAGATAAATAAATACAAAATCAGGGTATGTTCATTGTATTTAGAAATATTACATTATTATTGAAACATTTCATCAAAGCGTGTCTTTGTTTATTCAATCATATTTTAAAAGAACTTGAAAATATGGTTTAATTCTTTTTTTTCCTTTTCCTGAATATCGTTAGTGAAAATCTCTTTTAGTGTCAAGGTTGAATAATTAAACACGAGATGCGATGAAATACGTTCATGGCAGTGAACCATTGAAATGTTGTAATAGCAATGAAGCAACGTATTGTTTCTATATCACACAAACTCAAACACATACACACACGCATACACACACACACACACACACATACACACACACACACACACACACACACACACACACACACACACACACACACACACACACACACACACACACACACATATATATATATATATATATATATATATATGTGTGTGGGAGGGTCATGTTGCAACATGACCCTCCCAAAGTATAACAACATCGGTTTCAACACACGATTTCAGATAAAGAATCTTGCTAAACAAATTCAGAAACGATATATATATATATATATATATATATATATATATATATATATACAATATATTAATAAATGAAACTATATTTATAAAACCATAATTATTTTATTATATATATTTCAAGTGCAACCAAGGCAGTCTTGGTGCGCTTTCATCAGATAAAATACAAGATTTGTTTTATAGATATTGACATAACCGTGGAAAAACAACCTTGACGGTTGAAAGTTCGCTGGATATTGGAAACATTTTATTGAGGGTAATTCAAAGTTCTGTGTGAGTATGCAAATGAATGTCCGAAAAATTGAAAAAAAACGTTTATTTAAATTATACTGTTGGAAGAAGAGAGAGAAAAAAGAAAGAGTGGAAAAACTACACGGAAAACCTTAATTAAATTTAACAACGATCTTTGGACCAGAGCAGATAGAGATAATAATTTCGATATCCCTATGGGGTCATCAGACTTGGCGCAATTAACAGATCTTGTGGGGTTTTTATTAACAATGCATTACATAGAAAACTACCGGAGATAACCGGTGGTTTATAACGTGATGATATGCTGCTGTTAATTGAAAATAATAATAATTGTGAAATCAATAGACAAAGTAAATCAACAATACAATTTTTTAATAGCTATAATCTTAAGTTAGAAATAGAGAATAATTATAAATAGTTAACTTTTTAGACGTAACATTAAACCTTAAACTGAGCTATACTATCCATTCGATAAAATTAATGAGATTTAAATTGTTAACTTTAACTCTAATCATCCGAGATCTGTTAAGAACACTATCGTAAATTCTGTACAGCAACGTATTTCTAGAATTTCAGCGAAATTAGTTTTTTTCAATTTTTCGGACATTCATTTGCATACTCACACACAACTTTGAATTACCCTCAATAAAAAATGTTTCCACTATCCAGCGAACTTTCAACCGTCAAGGTTATTTTTCCACGGTAATGTCAATATTTATAAAACAAATCTTGTATTTTATCTGATGAAAGCGCACCAAGACTGCCTTGGTTGCCCTTGAAATATATATAAAATAATTATGGTTTTATAAATATAGTTTTCATTTATGAGTATATTGAATATTTACACCAGTACTTTGTTGAGTGCTTTATATCAGTTATAAAGTTTTAAGCTTGTTGGAATCCCAACAAATTAAATATAACTTCTGGATATATATATATATATTAGAAAGTGTGGGTTTTTTACAAAAAAAAAAAAACCAGGTGTCCTACACAAGGGAAGTATAAGGAAAAGAGATGAAAGCGAAAATGCAACTGGAGTCTCATTTTTTTTAAATCAATTTATTTGGTTCCTTTACGGTTTCGCATTTCTTGTGTTTTTCAAAAGTAGAAAAACCACAAACCCTCCATCTCAATTCTACTTTTGAAAAGCACAAGAACTGCGAAACCGGTAAAGGAACCAAATAAATATATATTTTTTTAAAAAGACTGCAGTTGCATTTTCGATTTCATCTTTTTTCCTTATATATATATATATATATATATATATATATATATATATATATATGTATGTATATGTATATATATATGTGTGTATATATAACGAAGGAAGTGTGGTAAGGAACCATATGAGTATAACGCACCAGAGTTCTCAATACTTAGGGTAGTAGTGTGGGTAATAGGAAAATGTTTAACCCCGACGTCCAGAAATAGCGGTCGAAACGACTTGAGCTCTATCAGCGGGGTTAAACATTTTCCTATATATATACAATTTCTAGTTGATATATATATATATATATATCAACTAGAAATTGATTGACAAATATATATATATATATCTAAAATAACATATGAAACAATCACAGGGAATAATTTGTAAAAGTGTGTAAGCACACATAGCTATGTAGGTAACTAATTAAAGTTTAACTAGAACTTTAAAATAGATACCTTATAAATGGATTAATTGTTGAGCTAACTCAGTTGAAAGGACTCGACTGCTATTTCTAGTTGCGATAACCCTATTCACGCCACTGGCATGAAGCTGGTACAATGTGTGTATTTTTGAAAAGTGCAACACGAACTACTAGACATTCGCAGATTTGAATTTGCTGTGCAAACACAGATAGTTAAGTCTTCTTCCTTGTTGAAAATCCGATTTTTGGCTACTGTCGTTACCGAACGATTGATGGGGAAATATATTTCTGTAATGAATTATATACAAGGAAGATTAATCTATTTATAAGGTATCTATTTTAAAGCTTTAGTTAAACTTTAATTAGTTACCTACATAGCTATGTGTGCTTACACACTTTTACAAATTATTCCCTATGTTTATTTTAGATATATATATATATGTCAATGAATTTCTAGTTGATATAAAATGCTCGGATCTATTCATTGGAATCTTGGAGCATATTCTACAGTGGATATGGTGCATGTCTCTCTGACATGACACCCTTAATTTAATTTAATTTAATTTTGACACCCTTAATTTAATCTAATTTAATTTTGTTTATATATATATATATATTGTTTATACATATATATATATATATATATATATATATATATATATATATATATATATATATATATGTATATATATATATATATATATATATATATATATATATAAACACTGTGTTTCCTCCAAAACATACACAACAAACATATCAAAACAAGTAAATAATTTATTATTGAACAAAACACAAGCTGAACGGCTAAAATACACAATAACAGTTAATATGAAAAGAACAACATACACAAAAGTCAACACACTCTACAGACAAAAACGCATCAACGGTAAGGAAATCCGAAATCTCATCACAGCAAACGAGAGAGATGACTTCATGAGCGTCATCCGACGCGAAACGAAATATGCTCAAAACGAATGCTGTAGGCATTTCAAGAAGAAATTAGAATGGATGAATAAGAAAAAACTACAAGAAAGGAAAATCGAATATTCTCAAAAATACCCAGATAACATCGACAACATCCGTATGAGTGATGTAAAACTATCGGAAGAATTTACCAATGACCACACAGTAAATATCTATGGGAACACTTTAATCAGTGAACAAGAACAACAAATCCTAAAGTTACCACCAAAATTTGCCATCTACAAAAAGATTAACCCTATGGAATGCAAAACGGAGCTGGAAAAGTGTTTCACAAAAATACGTTGGAATGCAAAGGTAAACAACAACAACGATAATAACGGTAGTAGTAATATAAACAATAACTCTGGGTATAGAAATAACAGCCATAACCATAACAATGGCAGGAAAGTGAGAAATAGTGATAATGACAATAATACTAGCGATAGACAGAACAACAACAACCACAATAATAATAATAATAGAAACGTTAACCACAGACACAGCAACAGTGACCACAGTAGTAATAACGGTAACAATACGAACAACAACAACAACAATAACCACAGTGGTAATAATGGAAATAGTACATGTAGCAACATCAACAAAAACAAGAAACATAATAATAGTAACAACCACAATGGTAGAAATAGCAGTAACAACAACAACAATAACGGTGAAGTAAACAACAATACATCTAGCAATCATAACAATAATAATATTAATGCTAATGATAGAAACAACAACAACCACCATGATAACAATAATAGCAACACACACAACTATGACGATAGAAATAACGACAACCCCTTAGAGAAACTATTTTTCAACCCAGCTGACAAAACATATAAGATGGGTAATATCTATCCTACGAGGTTACCCTTTAATAAAAGAGTTTGCATACCACAACAAATAGATGACGAGACAGAGGCACAGTTCACCATAGCTAGAAATAAGATTAGACAAATAGTAGACAGGTATACTAAGAGACAGAGCAGACCAGAGGCCCAACAACTTGGGATAAAACCTGTAGAAGGCTTGGTTAGCCTCAAGCAGCGCACAAGGGATGGTGAGGTAGTATGTCTACCCACGGATAAGTCTGGTAGGATGTCATTAGATAGCATGCCGAACTACATCAAGGCTATGCAACCCCAAATCACCAACACGAACGAAATTGCACAGTTCAATGAGAAAATCTACACCCAAAATGAGGGAGCAGCCATCGGCGTCAGCATAGCTGGTGATGTTGCCAACCTTTTCATGGTATGGTGGGAAAGGAGACTTAAAGATCTCCTTAATGAAAGCTCCATAGACCTCATCATGTACTCTCGTTATGTAGACGATATCAATATAGTTATAAGAACACCCCCACTAGAGAGCACTAACAAGTTTAATTTAGAACGTAGCACGATGGAAAGCATCCACCAGATAGCTAATTCCATACACCAGAGTATAACTGTAACTATAGACTTCCCTTCCAAACACCCTAACAATAGACTACCTGTATTAGACACAGAACTCTGGATTAACACTATAGACGAGAGAGCCCAAATTCTCCACTCACACTATGCTAAACCCATGGCCTCCAAATACCTGATACTCAAAAACTCAGCAATGTCCAGTAGTGCTAAGTTTAATATTCTGATCGCAGATTTGGTACGAGTGATGAAGAATGTGTCCAGCATGTGCGACCCAACAGAAATGGAAGGACACATCCAACACTTCATCAACCGCATGCAGTTCTCTGGCTACAACCAAAGAGACAGAGTCAGAGTATACGAAGGAGCCATGGAAAAGTATAAGACCCTCATAGAACTGGACATGAAAGGAATTTGCCCACTATACAGGAGCAAATCATGGAATAGCTTAGATAGGGCTAGACATAAGATAGGGAAGGCCACATCATGGTACGACAACCAGAGATATCAGAGTGTCATGTTTGTGGACGCCACCCCTGGAGGGAAATTAGCTAACCAGTGTAGAAAGGCCCTGAGAAAGACCCACTTAAAAATAAAGGTGGTAGAAAAGCCAGGAACCACCATAAAATCCCTGATCAGCAAAACCTACCCTTTTAAGAAAACCCACTGTACCAATAGGAAATGTATCATATGTAAGGTGAACCCCCGGATAAACTGTAAAACTAGAAACGTAGTCTATAGCATAAGATGTACAGAGGGTACTTGCAGAAACATGACAACAACATACATAGGTGAGACAGCTCGTAGCATAGGTGAAAGGATAGACCAACACTGGGGGGAACTAAAAGGACGAAAAAACGGGTCAGTACTATACGAACATGCTAGACAACAACATGACGGTAACATAGACAACATAGAAATTAGAATAATATCTAAACATAGGAATGACCCAGCAGATAGGCAAATCAGAGAGGCCAGTGAAATAGAAATTAGAAGACCAAAGCTAAACAGAAAGAATGAGTGGAACAACAACAACACCCAAACAAACAACACGACCTAAGAGAAGTATAAATAAGTAAATAAAATAAAATAAAATAAGATAAATAAATACATACACAAGCACATAAACATACACTAGTCACCCAGCAGACACAACACTATACACACTAGACACACATCACACATAACACTATACACACACGCAAACGCATGCGCAAAGAAGAGAAAATAAAATAAGATAAACAAACAAGCAAATAAATAAATAAATATATAGACAGACTGAACAAAAAAAATGGCGTAGACATACAACACAACAGGAGGAACAATGAATATAACACCACTGACGATGTTGCAGATGTGCAACGAAAGATTTATGTAAATTATGTAAACTATATATATGTGTTTCTGTCTATATTGTATCTGTATTATTTTTGACCGCCGGTCAGTCAATGGCAACATTGAGGACCGAGTAAGTTAGATCGCAGATATATA
>OZ024740.1:69579138-69646638 GCA_964016885.1 Eledone cirrhosa
AGTTTCAAGCTTGTTAACTATCATCAGCACCGTTTACCCATCTGCCAGATAGTTGAACGTTCGAAAGTATATACTTTCCTTATGAAAATTAACGGCTGAGCAGCCTAATTTGCATATTGAGTGAGTTAAATCGGTCAGGCATACCGAAAACGATAAATTGAAACAAAATGAAAACGAAATTTCATTTCTCACTCTTAGTATGGCACTTACTTAAATGTAAGTATGCATGTATACGTACATACATATATGTATACAGACGTACAGTAGCATGCACATATATATATATATATATACATATATACATACATATGCATACAGGTACACATACATATATGCACGTATCAGTTTAGCGGCGCTAACGTCGCTTTGTTCGTTTGTAAACAAACTGAACAGCCTGAATTTATGCCATACGGTGTTAAGGCAACCACGTCACCTTTTTGTTCAACACTGACACAGGAACAATGTACTAGTTTCAAGCTTGTTAGCTATCATCAGCACCGTTTACCCATCTGCCAGATAGTTGAACGTTCGAAAGTATATACTTTCCTTATGAAAATTAACGGCTGAGCAGCCTAATTTGCATATTGAGTGAGTTAAATCGGTCAGGCATACCGAAAACGATAAATTGAAACAAAATGAAAACGAAATTTCATTTCTCACTCTTAGTATGGCACTTATTAAATGTAACTCACTCAATATGCAAATTAGGCTGCTCAGCCGTTAATTTTCATAAGGAAAGTATATACTTTCGAACGTTCAACTATCTGGGAGATGGGTAAACGGTGCTGATGATAGCTAACAAGCTTGAAACTAGTACATCGTTCCTGTGTCAGTGTTGAACAAAAAGGTGACGTGGTTGCCTTAACACCGTATGGCATAAATTCAGGCTGTTCAGTTTGTTTACAAACGAACAAAGCGACGTTAGCGCCGCTAAACTGATACGTGCATATATGTATGTGTACCTGTATGCATATGTATGTATATATATATATATATGTGCATGCTACTGTACGTCTGTATACATATATGTATGTACGTATACATGCATACTTACATTTAAGTAAGTGCCATACTAAGAGTGAGAAATGAAATTTCGTTTTCATTTTGTTTCAATTTATCGTTTTCGGTATGCCTGACCGATTTAACTCACTCAATATGCAAATTAGGCTGCTCAGCCGTTAATTTTCATAAGGAAAGTATATACTTTCGAACGTTCAACTATCTGGCAGATGGGTAAACGGTGCTGATGATAGCTAACAAGCTTGAAACTAGTACATCGTTCCTGTGTCAGTGTTGAACAAAAAGGTGACGTGGTTGCCTTAACACCGTATGGCATAAATTCAGGCTGTTCAGTTTGTTTACAAACGAACAAAGCGACGTTAGCGCCGCTAAACTGATACGTGCATATATGTATGTGTACCTGTATGCATATGTATGTATATATGTATATATATATATATATGTGCATGCTACTGTACGTCTGTATACATATATGTATGTACGTATACATGCATACTTACATTTAAGTAAGTGCCATACTAAGAGTGAGAAATGAAATTTCGTTTTCATTTTGTTTCAATTTATCGTTTTCGGTATGCCTGACCGATTTAACTCACTCAATATGCAAATTAGGCTGCTCAGCCGTTAATTTTCATAAGGAAAGTATATACTTTCGAACGTTCAACTATCTGGCAGATGGGTAAACGGTGCTGATGATAGCTAACAAGCTTGAAACTAGTACATCGTTCCTGTGTCAGTGTTGAACAAAAAGGTGACGTGGTTGCCTTAACACCGTATGGCATAAATTCAGGCTGTTCAGTTTGTTTACAAACGAACAAAGCGACGTTAGCGCCGCTAAACTGATACGTGCATATATGTATGTGTACCTGTATGCATATGTATGTATATATGTATATATATATATATATATGTGCATGCTACTGTACGTCTGTATACATATATGTATGTACGTATACATGCATACTTACATTTAAGTAAGTGCCATACTAAGAGTGAGAAATGAAATTTCGTTTTCATTTTGTTTCAATTTATCGTTTTCGGTATGCCTGACCGATTTAACTCACTCAATATGCAAATTAGGCTGCTCAGCCGTTAATTTTCATAAGGAAAGTATATACTTTCGAACGTTCAACTATCTGGCAGATGGGTAAACGGTGCTGATGATAGCTAACAAGCTTGAAACTAGTACATCGTTCCTGTGTCAGTGTTGAACAAAAAGGTGACGTGGTTGCCTTAACACCGTATGGCATAAATTCAGGCTGTTCAGTTTGTTTACAAACGAACAAAGCGACGTTAGCGCCGCTAAACTGATACGTGCATATATGTATGTGTACCTGTATGCATATGTATGTATATATGTATATATATATATATATGTGCATGCTACTGTACGTCTGTATACATATATGTATGTACGTATACATGCATACTTACATTTAAGTAAGTGCCATACTAAGAGTGAGAAATGAAATTTCGTTTTCATTTTGTTTCAATTTATCGTTTTCGGTATGCCTGACCGATTTAACTCACTCAATATGCAAATTAGGCTGCTCAGCCGTTAATTTTCATAAGGAAAGTATATACTTTCGAACGTTCAACTATCTGGCAGATGGGTAAACGGTGCTGATGATAGCTAACAAGCTTGAAACTAGTACATCGTTCCTGTGTCAGTGTTGAACAAAAAGGTGACGTGGTTGCCTTAACACCGTATGGCATAAATTCAGGCTGTTCAGTTTGTTTACAAACGAACAAAGCGACGTTAGCGCCGCTAAACTGATACGTGCATATATGTATGTGTACCTGTATGCATATGTATGTATATATGTATATATATATATATATGTGCATGCTACTGTACGTCTGTATACATATATGTATGTACGTATACATGCATACTTACATTTAAGTAAGTGCCATACTAAGAGTGAGAAATGAAATTTCGTTTTCATTTTGTTTCAATTTATC
Source organism: Eledone cirrhosa (assembly GCA_964016885.1). Lineage (NCBI taxonomy): Eukaryota > Metazoa > Mollusca > Cephalopoda > Octopoda > Eledonidae > Eledone > Eledone cirrhosa. The sequence goes on from OZ024740.1 coordinate 69,582,124, forward strand.
GTTTTCGGTATGCCTGACCGATTTAACTCACTCAATATGCAAATTAGGCTGCTCAGCCGTTAATTTTCATAAGGAAAGTATATACTTTCGAACGTTCAACTATCTGGCAGATGGGTAAACGGTGCTGATGATAGCTAACAAGCTTGAAACTAGTACATCGTTCCTGTGTCAGTGTTGAACAAAAAGGTGACGTGGTTGCCTTAACACCGTATGGCATAAATTCAGGCTGTTCAGTTTGTTTACAAACGAACAAAGCGACGTTAGCGCCGCTAAACTGATACGTGCATATATGTATGTGTACCTGTATGCATATGTATGTATATATGTATATATATATATATATGTGCATGCTACTGTACGTCTGTATACATATATGTATGTACGTATACATGCATACTTACATTTAAGTAAGTGCCATACTAAGAGTGAGAAATGAAATTTCGTTTTCATTTTGTTTTAATTTATCGTTTTCGGTATGCCTGACCGATTTAACTCACTCAATATGCAAATTAGGCTGCTCAGCCGTTAATTTTCATAAGGAAAGTATATACTTTCGAACGTTCAACTATCTGGCAGATGGGTAAACGGTGCTGATGATAGCTAACAAGCTTGAAACTAGTACATCGTTCCTGTGTCAGTGTTGAACAAAAAGGTGACGTGGTTGCCTTAACACCGTATGGCATAAATTCAGGCTGTTCAGTTTGTTTACAAACGAACAAAGCGACGTTAGCGCCGCTAAACTGATACGTGCATATATGTATGTGTACCTGTATGCATATGTATGTATATATGTATATATATATATATATATGTGCATGCTACTGTACGTCTGTATACATATATGTATGTACGTATACATGCATACTTACCTTTAAGTAAGTGCCATACTAAGAGTGAGAAATGAAATTTCGTTTTCATTTTGTTTCAATTTATCGTTTTCGGTATGCCTGACCGATTTAACTCACTCAATATGCAAATTAGGCTGCTCAGCCGTTAATTTTCATAAGGAAAGTATATACTTTCGAACGTTCAACTATCTGGCAGATGGGTAAACGGTGCTGATGATAGCTAACAAGCTTGAAACTAGTACATCGTTCCTGTGTCAGTGTTGAACAAAAAGGTGACGTGGTTGCCTTAACACCGTATGGCATAAATTCAGGCTGTTCAGTTTGTTTACAAACGAACAAAGCGACGTTAGCGCCGCTAAACTGATACGTGCATATATGTATGTGTACCTGTATGCATATGTATGTATATATATATATGTGCATGCTACTGTACGTCTGTATACATATATGTATGTACGTATACATGCATACTTACATTTAAGTAAGTGCCATACTAAGAGTGAGAAATGAAATTTCGTTTTCATTTTGTTTCAATTTATCGTTTTCGGTATGCCTGACCGATTTAACTCACTCAATATGCAAATTAGGCTGCTCAGCCGTTAATTTTCATAAGGAAAGTATATACTTTCGAACGTTCAACTATCTGGCAGATGGGTAAACGGTGCTGATGATAGTTAACAAGCTTGAAACTAGTACATCGTTCCTGTGTCAGTGTTGAACAAAAAGGTGACGTGGTTGCCTTAACACCGTATGGCATAAATTCAGGCTGTTCAGTTTGTTTACAAACGAACAAAGCGACGTTAGCGCCGCTAAACTGATACGTGCATATATGTATGTGTACCTGTATGCATATGTATGTATATATGTATATATATATATATATGTGCATGCTACTGTACGTCTGTATACATATATGTATGTACGTATACATGCATACTTACATTTAAGTAAGTGCCATACTAAGAGTGAGAAATGAAATTTCGTTTTCATTTTGTTTCAATTTATCGTTTTCGGTATGCCTGACCGATTTAACTCACTCAATATGCAAATTAGGCTGCTCAGCCGTTAATTTTCATAAGGAAAGTATATACTTTCGAACGTTCAACTATCTGGCAGATGGGTAAACGGTGCTGATGATAGCTAACAAGCTTGAAACTAGTACATCGTTCCTGTGTCAGTGTTGAACAAAAAGGTGACGTGGTTGCCTTAACACCGTATGGCATAAATTCAGGCTGTTCAGTTTGTTTACAAACGAACAAAGCGACGTTAGCGCCGCTAAACTGATACGTGCATATATGTATGTGTACCTGTATGCATATGTATGTATATATATATATATATGTGCATGCTACTGTACGTCTGTATACATATATGTATGTACGTATACATGCATACTTACATTTAAGTAAGTGCCATACTAAGAGTGAGAAATGAAATTTCGTTTTCATTTTGTTTCAATTTATCGTTTTCGGTATGCCTGACCGATTTAACTCACTCAATATGCAAATTAGGCTGCTCAGCCGTTAATTTTCATAAGGAAAGTATATACTTTCGAACGTTCAACTATCTGGCAGATGGGTAAACGGTGCTGATGATAGCTAACAAGCTTGAAACTAGTACATCGTTCCTGTGTCAGTGTTGAACAAAAAGGTGACGTGGTTGCCTTAACACCGTATGGCATAAATTCAGGCTGTTCAGTTTGTTTACAAACGAACAAAGCGACGTTAGCGCCGCTAAACTGATACGTGCATATATGTATGTGTACCTGTATGCATATGTATGTATATATGTATATATATATATATATGTGCATGCTACTGTACGTCTGTATACATATATGTATGTACGTATACATGCATACTTACATTTAAGTAAGTGCCATACTAAGAGTGAGAAATGAAATTTCGTTTTCATTTTGTTTCAATTTATCGTTTTCGGTATGCCTGACCGATTTAACTCACTCAATATGCAAATTAGGCTGCTCAGCCGTTAATTTTCATAAGGAAAGTATATACTTTCGAACGTTCAACTATCTGGCAGATGGGTAAACGGTGCTGATGATAGTTAACAAGCTTGAAACTAGTACATCGTTCCTGTGTCAGTGTTGAACAAAAAGGTGACGTGGTTGCCTTAACACCGTATGGCATAAATTCAGGCTGTTCAGTTTGTTTACAAACGAACAAAGCGACGTTAGCGCCGCTAAACTGATACGTGCATATATGTATGTGTACCTGTATGCATATGTATGTATATATGTATATATATATATATATGTGCATGCTACTGTACGTCTGTATACATATATGTATGTACGTATACATGCATACTTACATTTAAGTAAGTGCCATACTAAGAGTGAGAAATGAAATTTCGTTTTCATTTTGTTTCAATTTATCGTTTTCGGTATGCCTGACCGATTTAACTCACTCAATATGCAAATTAGGCTGCTCAGCCGTTAATTTTCATAAGGAAAGTATATACTTTCGAACGTTCAACTATCTGGCAGATGGGTAAACGGTGCTGATGATAGCTAACAAGCTTGAAACTAGTACATCGTTCCTGTGTCAGTGTTGAACAAAAAGGTGACGTGGTTGCCTTAACACCGTATGGCATAAATTCAGGCTGTTCAGTTTGTTTACAAACGAACAAAGCGACGTTAGCGCCGCTAAACTGATACGTGCATATATGTATGTGTACCTGTATGCATATGTATGTATATATATATATATATGTGCATGCTACTGTACGTCTGTATACATATATGTATGTACGTATACATGCATACTTACATTTAAGTAAGTGCCATACTAAGAGTGAGAAATGAAATTTCGTTTTCATTTTGTTTCAATTTATCGTTTTCGGTATGCCTGACCGATTTAACTCACTCAATATGCAAATTAGGCTGCTCAGCCGTTAATTTTCATAAGGAAAGTATATACTTTCGAACGTTCAACTATCTGGCAGATGGGTAAACGGTGCTGATGATAGCTAACAAGCTTGAAACTAGTACATCGTTCCTGTGTCAGTGTTGAACAAAAAGGTGACGTGGTTGCCTTAACACCGTATGGCATAAATTCAGGCTGTTCAGTTTGTTTACAAACGAACAAAGCGACGTTAGCGCCGCTAAACTGATACGTGCATATATGTATGTGTACCTGTATGCATATGTATGTATATATGTATATATATATATATATGTGCATGCTACTGTACGTCTGTATACATATATGTATGTACGTATACATGCATACTTACATTTAAGTAAGTGCCATACTAAGAGTGAGAAATGAAATTTCGTTTTCATTTTGTTTCAATTTATCGTTTTCGGTATGCCTGACCGATTTAACTCACTCAATATGCAAATTAGGCTGCTCAGCCGTTAATTTTCATAAGGAAAGTATATACTTTCGAACGTTCAACTATCTGGCAGATGGGTAAACGGTGCTGATGATAGCTAACAAGCTTGAAACTAGTACATCGTTCCTGTGTCAGTGTTGAACAAAAAGGTGACGTGGTTGCCTTAACACCGTATGGCATAAATTCAGGCTGTTCAGTTTGTTTACAAACGAACAAAGCGACGTTAGCGCCGCTAAACTGATACGTGCATATATGTATGTGTACCTGTATGCATATGTATGTATATATGTATATATATATATATATGTGCATGCTACTGTACGTCTGTATACATATATGTATGTACGTATACATGCATACTTACATTTAAGTAAGTGCCATACTAAGAGTGAGAAATGAAATTTCGTTTTCATTTTGTTTCAATTTATATATATATATATATATATATATATATATATATATATATATATAGAGAGAGAGAGAGAGAGAGAGAGAGAGAGAGAGAGAGAGAGAGAGAGAGAGAAAGAGAGAGAGAGAGAGAGAAAGACAGGTGAAAGCTTAGTAAAATCGAATCTCTGGCTGTGGCCAAGCTAACGAACTACAATTAGGAACGTGAAGCAAAGCACCCAATAAGGTTGTAGGCCTTAGAGTAATAACATACGTTTAGACAGCTTGACAGATGGAAAATTGCGGCAGGCAAACCTAGCCATACAATACCAAACCAACATAGATAGATATATAAATGTATGTGTGTGTGTTTGTGTGTGTGTATGCGCGCGTCTGTGTGTGTATGCGTGTGTCTGTGTCTGCCTGAATGTCTATGTATAGAGATAGAGAAAAGAGGTAGGGAAAGATAGTGTATAATATGTCGTTATCTGGTTGAAGCAGAGATTGCTTAATGCATGGATTAGATCCATAAAAACTTGATATTATATATAGCTATGACATGACACACTAGATTCTCTAATCAATACAAAGATATATATTGAAAAGAATACTTTCTCAGATTTGTGGATTTACAATACTTACTTTACTACATTTTCGTCAATGGTTTGATCATTTATTGTGAGATTACTCAGATGATATACTAATTTCTAATATGGATCCATGGAAACCGGATTATAGAAGAAGCTTTGAATTGACACTCGACATAAATGTTTAGTGATCCGTCTCGGTATTTGTCAGTAGATTTCATCAACACATCAGATACCGTATATGCATGCATGGTGCTGTAACACCTGATGGAAGCTCTGGGGCGCCGTATTGGCATGGGGTATTTTTAAACCTGGCGGCGCTCATCCCTTCTCCAGGTCTGAACATAGTAGATTTCTTCCGGAGAATGGTTGAGAGTAAGAGAAAGGAAAAATGCGAAAGTGATATAGAGGTAGAATCTACACCAGTAGCGGATTGTTATTTTTTATCGACATTGAAAGGATGAAAGACAAAGTTGAGACTGCGGGATTTGAACTCCGAGATCAGAGAGTCGGAACGAATATCGCAAAACATTCTCTCCGACGTTCTAACAACTCTTCCAATTCGCCACCTTCAGTTACCTTATATATTCGTGTAAAATAAGTCCTATGTAAAAGTGGAACCAATTTATTGACAAAAGAATATCGAACATATCTATATATATTAACGGAAATCGACCGTAGACAATAGATTAAGATTGATGAATCGGGGTATCATACTGCCCATAAATGGTACGCTGCCAACATTAGATTTTTCCACATTATCATGATTGGTGTACGCAAGCGAAAATATTTCAAAGAATTATATTATTTATGTGTTTTAGGAAGTAAGAAATAAGTCTTAATGACAAATTTTTTCCATCTCCAAGATCATTTTCTGAAACCGATTTTCTTAATTGTTATTTATAATAATCAATATTTATTGTAGTCATTTGTCCTGCGACGTATATGTTTCAAAAAGATATATATATATATGTGTGTGTGTGTGTGTGTGTGTGTGTGTGTGTGTGTGTGTGTGTGTGTGTGTGTGTGTGTGTGTGTGTGTGTGTGTGTGTGTGTGTGTGTGTGTGTGTGTGTGTGTGTGTGTGTTTGTGTGTGAGTGTGTGAATTTGTTTTGCAAGGTTTTTTATATGAAATCGTGTTTCGAAACAGATATTGTCATAATTGGGAAGGGTCATATTGTTGTAATATTGCCAGAAATAATAACAGAACACATTCACTGTTTGGTTGGTTTTCGCTTCTGTATCTTTTATAGCTCCATGGTTAATTTATTTGGCAATCAATGTTTATCATTGATTGAGCAACGGTTAAAAATGCATATATATATATATATATATATATATATATATATATATATATATATATATATATATATATATATATATATAGACTATCAAAGTTCTTTCGTTGCACATCTGCAACATCATCAGTGGTACTATTATGTTCCTCTTGTTGTATTGTATGTCTACTCCATTTATTGTATGTCTACGCCTTTTATGGCGTAGACATACAATACAACAGGAGGAAACATAATAGTACCACTGATGATGTTGCAGATGTGCAACGAAAGAACTTTGATAGACTATATACATGTATTTATATCAGTATCTTTAACCGCTGGCCAATCAATGGTAAACATTGATTGCCAAATAAATTAACTATGGAGAGGAGATATAAAAGATAAAGAAGCGAAAACCAACCAAACAGTGAGTGTGTTCTGTTATTATTTCTGGCAATAGTATTACAACAATATGACCCTTCCCAAGTATAACAATATATATATATATATATATATATATATATATATATATATATATATATATATATATAGAGAGAGAGAGAGAGAGAGAGAGAGAGAGAGAGAGATATAACGAAGGAAATGTGGTAAGGAACTAGGTGGACCATAACGCACCAAAGTACTCAATACTTAGGGTAGTAGAGTGGGTAATAGGAATAAGTAGAACGACGAGTAGTCCAGAATTAGCCGTCGAAACGGCTTGAGCTCAGCCGTCGGGGTCCTACTCGTTCCTATATAGATATATATAGATATAGATATAGATATAGATATAGATATACTCTTCTTCTTCGAGTACTTATTCCTGAGAGGGACGTGGGGTCAGTAAACACTCCTTCCAGTGGGTCTTGTCAGAAGCAACCATCACCAACTTATCCGGTTGGATCCACAAGCGAGGCTAGCTAGTCTCATGGATGCTATCCAACTTATTTGCTCGAGGTTTAACCGGAAAATATGTCCAGTGGTACTTTCCTAAAACTTTATAACCACATACCCATAGTATCGGAGCTGTGATCTTTCAATTCGTAGAGTTAGTGGCTGTACCTGAAGTGAGTCTCTGATTTATGAGCTGCGCACTCTGGCATGTAACGTTACTCCGAAGACCTTTCGTTGAACCATATTACGATCACTTTTATTCGCGATCTTATTCTTTCGGTCATTAACCAAGATTCATGACCATAGTTAAGAGTTGGCATAAATACCGAAATGAATATATTGGGTTTGGCTTTTACACCTACTTCCTTTCTTCTGATTACCGAATGCTGCAGCTGACGCATTACTGCACCAGCTCCTGCAATTCTTTGAATTAATTCAGCTTCCTACTTTAAATCACTATTGAACATGGCCTCGAGATCCTTGAACTCCTCTACTTGTTTGAGTGGAACTCCACTCACATGTAGAGTGCACTGTGCAGACTTCTTTGAGATCGAATGTCTCTGTTTTCGCAGCACTTATTTTCATTCCACCCATGCATCACTCGCCATCAAACCTATCAGGTGCAAGTCAGAGATCACCTTTTGTCAATTGTAGCAACATCATGCCGTCTGCAAATTTCAATCGACGGATTTTACATATGCCAGTTATGACAACACTTCCATTCTTGCTGCTCATATCAATCCTGTTCATGAAAATCATAAACAGTAAATGTGACAGTACGCAACCTTGACGGACTCCGACTTCCACATTGAATAGTTTCGATTAGGCAAAGTTTATCCGAAAACAAATACTCTGGCATTCGTATAGAGATATCAAGGCAGCAAGAACCTGACCATCGATTGCATAAACCTGCACAACCTTCCACGGCAATCCCGAGGATCGCGGTTATGTGCCTTTTCGATGTCTGCAAAACAAAAATATACCTCTTGGCAACATGCTCGTGATTTCTCGAAGTCCTACCGCGGTGTGAATATTTGGTCGGCTGTGCTGGGACCGGAGTGAAGACCACACTGTTCATCAACTAGCTTGGATTCGACATCACAATGTCCCTACATCTCTTTGCCAGACACTTAGCATGGACTTTATCGGGGAGGCTTATCAAAGAAATCCCCCTGTAACTGGAACAATCTCTTTTGTATCCTTTGTGGAAACTTGGGTTATCACTCCCTATTGGCATTGCTTAATTTTCTTCCCAGAGATGTATATATATATATTACACCTCTATTCTTTTAACTATATATATATATATATATATATATTAATCTGTAAATATGAGTGAATATTGTTTCCTATATGTTTGTCCAATAGTCATTATTCAGTCACGATCTCGTCCCTCTTTCTTTCTCTCATGTTCTTCTCCTTCCATTTTAATGCATTTGTCACTTTTTACACTTTAAAATTATGCTTTATTTTCTTTTGGAAAGTATAATATATTGTCGGTAAATGTATCTGTCTAGACTGGTTTGTGGGTTAGCATATGCATTATATGTTTAAAGTATTAGGGGTGGATCATTACTTATTTTATGCTCGATAAACTACGAGAGAAAAATATAGTTCATTCTTTATTCATTTTATTGGTGTTACACTTAATACCAGCTTAATGTGTGTTCGAATGGGTGATAGATGTAAAAGAGGTAATTTCTCGGAGCAAATGTAGTGGTGAATACTGGAGACAACATAATCGACATTACTCTCCACACAAGTCATTAGCCTTGTTTCGAAATTAGAAATCATTATTCGTCGTGGCTGACTTTGTTCTGAGTTTAAATCTTTGGGGGTTAACTCTTGTTGTTCAACCTTTCGGAGTCACTAAATATAACACCAAAGAAGAGTGCTGAGTTGGCTGAACTGTTAGCGCTATATCATATATCCATTTTCAATCTGATTTCACATACTCCCTCATTAGTTCCAAGCTGTAAGGAAGTTTGCTTTCACATTGGACAGCGTCGGTGGCGTGGAGAATGGAAACTTGCCAATGCGTTTACTTTAGAGAGGAACATTTCAACTTGAAACCCCTGTTAACTAAAGAGAGGCATTATTAAGTTATACGTGTCATGCGACTACTACTTTGCATGAAATATATACACAGCGAAATTATTCTAATTGTAAAACATATAACTATTAATACCCTGAAAAACAACTCTACATATTTCAAAGTTTTAATTTCAGTGGCCAACATCTTTGTTGGGAATACTTTTGCAAGCTAATTCAAGAATAATGTCATCAAAAAACGAAAGATACATTAGAAATGTTGAAGAATGTGTCTGAAAAAGAAAGGGCAGAATATTTATGATGGAATAACTTTCATCATTTCTATCTTTCATCATTATTGGCCTGTGGGTAAACGAGAGGAAGAACAACATCAATATGTGGCCTCCTATTAAATCCGGTTAGATTTCCATATTGCAATCTATGATATGTTTCGACATTAAGTATCATAAACGGTAAGTGATATTTTAAAAAACAATATCATGTATAAGTTTTTGTTCAAGCTTCTAACCTAACCATTTTGTGAACAAACAGTAATTTAGTTATATTTTGATATTTTACGAATTGCTTTTCCATTATTCCACTTAGAAAATGTATATCATTATTTCCGAATGTATAACTAGAAAATATATAGGTTTCTGATTGGTGTTCGTGACTTTTATCATTTTTTTCCTTCATTTTATGCACCGCTAATTTTGTCTTTGATGGCTGTAAGCCCGTGCTGTTACACCAGTCATATTCTCTTTAATAAACACTGCATAACATTTTGCCAATACGTAATTCAGATTAAACTACATCCAAATGCTAATTGCTACACTATCATATTTTGGAATATTTCCATATCTTTAGAACTGTTAATGTACTCGCTGTAACATAGATAATGTTGATACAGAATTATTAGATGTGTAATGGTGTACGAAACCTAACAGTATGGTTTAGTATTATCGAAGTTATTTTTCTTTTTTTGCTTCTACATTTATTTTAACATTTACTTGAATACGCATGTTAAATACTATCGTGAGAGATAGTATTGCAGGGATCTGGCGCGTAGTTTAAGAAACCTGTGGCATCATGATTTCGATTGCTGGTGGTGCTTTGTGTCCTTCAGCTACTCCAGTCTCACTCAACTAGCAAAAATCAATTATACTTGTAATTCGACGGGGTAGCTTTGTCGCATTGTGTGTCACACTGAATCACCATGAGAACTACGTCATGGGTACACGTGGCTCTGGGATGCTCGCCTATTTACAAGTTAATTTCGCGAGCTTGCTATTCCGTCGATCTATCAACTGGAACACTTGACGTTGTAACCGGCGGAGTGCCAGTTTTAGAGTAGTCTTCCTGTGTAAACTAAATTAACGATTCCCTAAAATAATATTTAGGAGAAATAAGAGGGGCACTGGAAGGCTAGTTGCTAGAACGAGGTCATTGATAATTAAGGTCAGTGAAAGAAGAAAGTTTACAAAATAGAACTTGCTCGTAAAGTTATCACCTTATTACAAGATGAATAATTAAATAAAATAATAAAGAATTATTAAAATGTAATCATTGATGTAGGATTTTTAGCACATTTGCTGGAGTAGTGGGGATGAAACATATTCTCTAAAAGGGGACGATATTTTGAGAGCATTTGTGAAAATCTAATCTAATTCATCAAGGCCCCAGTCGTGTTTCTAAGGATACAAGAGTGAAACCATATTACGGAAGCAACCACAGTCATTACACATTCACCATACAGGCACATACATGCGCGCAGAAGCACACTTATTTATGTGTCAGATAAAATGTTATATATATATACTTTGTGTAATTATTGTGTTTACGTCGCAACCTCGCAGTGTCAAGTTCAGTTCTCCTGCGTCGCACCTTAGGCTAGTATCTCCTAAGACAGCCTTTTGTTGGCCAATACCTTTTGGAAGAAAGCTAGTAAAAAGTGGTATGCATTACCGTCATCATCATGTTGCCTACGTTTTCTACAATGGCATGGGTTTGTCAACTTGTCAATGTCCGAAACTAGATGGGTGAGATCGCTCTACTATTGTTCCTACATTCCACATTTTGCATGATTACTAAGACTGGATACTTTTACCAACGACAACAACCTTACAATGCACCTTGTACATTGTGCTGTGTGTGTGTTGGTATTTGTGCCGTAACGTAGCAGCTCGGCAAGCAGATTCCCATAAATAAAGTACTTCATTCATTATGATCGACTATATCATGTTAAGGTAATGCATGGCCGTAGCCTAATGACAGAAATCAGTAAAAGAATAAAGGAAGAATACTAAGAAAAGTAATTGCTGCATTTATCTATCTATCTATCAATATACAACTAAAACTCTGTGATTGCTTACTTGTTTGCTTGTCTATATGTAATACAGCCAAAACGGCGCATAATGGGAAAATACTTTGAAAGGAAGTTGCCCTGAATGGGGAATATGAATTGAATAAAACAAGTATCGCGTAAATCAAAGCATGGGTTCCCGAGATATGGGGTTTTCCGGGTACCTTCATAAACAGAGAGAGAGAGAGAGAGAGAGAGAGAGAGAGAAAGAGAGAGAGAGAGAGAGAGAGCGAGAGAGAGAGAGTGAGAGAGTGAGAGAGAGAGAGAGATGGTGAAGTTGTGTATATATATATATGTGTCATTGTGTGTGTGTATATAGATCACAGACACTCACATATACATATATATATACTGTATATATATTTATTAAAATAACAGATTAAAGTGTAAGCAAAGAATCGCTGCTTTCACCCTTAACGAGATCTTCTGAAACTGGTTAGTTTCAGAAGATCCCGTTAAGGGTGAAAGCACCGATTCTTTGCTTAAACTTTAATCTGTTATTTTAATAAATATTTGCTCTACGGTTCTTATATATTTGATATATAATTATCCTTATCGAGCCCTTTTTGGATTTTAGTCTTCAAATTTATTATTATTACTATATATATATATATACACACATACATATATATGTATACACACACACGCATTTATATATATACACACACGTATATATATATGGCCCTTCCAGTTTCATTTCACAGTATATACATGTCTATATTTTAATTATTTAAAAATTATTTTTAAGCGAACATGATTTTTAAAAAATATTTTGTAGTGAACGTGACCCAACGAATCACTACAAAATATGTGATTGCTTGCTTGCTTGCTTGATTGCTTGCTTGCTCGTCTGTAATGTAATACAGCCAAAAGGGCGCATAAAGGGAAAATACTTTGAAAGCAAGTTGCTCCTGAAATGGGAATACAAATGGAATAAAACAAGTTATCGCGTAAATCGAAGTACGGGTTCCCGAGATATGTGGTTTTTTTCGGGTACCTTCATAAATAGCCAAAACGGGGCATAATGGAAAAATACTCCGAAAGTAACATTACCCTGCAAACCTTCACAAATATCAAAAAACGAAGCATAATGGGAAAATACTCCGAAATTAAAATAACCCTGAAATGGGAATACAAACGGAATAAAACAAGTTTGGCCTAAATCAGGCATAGGCAATATTTTTATTATTCAAAAAATATTTTTAAGTGAATCGGATTTTTAAAATACATTAAAAACATTTTTGTCAGTGATTTGTCAGTGAATATGATTTCAAAAATATTAGTTGTTTGTACCTTAAGTCTGTATATTTCAAGTTTCTTTAAACAGACGATATTTTAATTATTAGAAAAAGCATTTTTAAGTGAATATAGTTAAAAAATACGAATTATTTTTACAGTAAATGTTTATATTTTTGCTTTTGTTAAACAGAATATTTTAATTATTTAGAAATATTTTTAAGTGAATGTGATTCCGAAACTACAAGTTCTTCCTACAGCAAATATATATATTTTAACTTTCTTTACACAGACAATATATATTTTTTTTTAATCGAAAATACAAGTTGTTTGTACAGTAAGTATTTATATTTTAGCTTTCTTTACACAGACAATGTTTAAATTTTTTTTATCGAAAATATCGAAGATGTGGCGTTCTCTGGGTACCTTCACAAATAGAGAGAGGGAATGATAGAGAGAAAGAGATAGTGGTTGTGAGAGAGTAGATTCAGAGAGAAAAAAGAGAGGGAGAGAGAAGGAGGCAAAGAAGGAGAATGGGGGAGAGAGAGAGAGAGCTGGTCGAATTGTTACCTATATATATATACGTGGGTGTGTGTTTATATATGTGTATGTGTGTCTATGACCAGTGTGTATAGATCACAGGCACCCACATATATATATACACTCACATACATACACACACACATATATGTGTGTGTGTGTGTGTGTGTGTGTGTGTGTGTGTGTGTGTGTGTGTGTGTGTAGATACATACACATAGGTATATATATCTATATTGGCCTTCCAGTTTCATTTCACATTATATACATGTCTGTGTATATTTTAATTATTTAAAAATCATTTTGAAGAGAACGTGACCTAAGGGATCACAAGTGGTCTAGAATACTACTAAAACTTCTGATTGCTTGTTTATCTGTAATGTAATACCGCCAAAAGGGCACATAATGGGAAAATGCTTGGAAAGGAAGTTTACCCTGAAATGGGGATACAAATGGAATAAAACAACTTTCGCGCAAATCCGAACACGGGTTCCCGAGATATGGGGTTTTTCCGGGAGCCTTCATAAACAGAGAGAAAGAGAGAACGATAGAGAGAAAGAGATAGCGGTTGTGGGATAGTAGATTGAAAGAGAGACATAGAGAGAGGAGACAAAGAAAGAGAATGTAAGAGAGAGAGAGAGAGCTAGTGGTGTTGTTCTGTATGTATATATATGTGTGTGTGAGTGTGTGTGTATATATATATAAATATGTTTGTGTATTTGTGTGTCTATGACCAGTGTATATAGATCACAGACACCTACATATCTGTACATACACGCATATATATATATATATGGGCCGTCCAATTTCATTTCACATTATATAAATGTCTGTGTATATTTTAATTATTTAAAAATTATTTTTAAGTGAATATGATTTTTAAAAAAAATATTTTGAAATAAACGTGACCCAACGTTCTAGTATACTACTAGATTGTGATTGTGTCTTGTCTGTGATTTAATACAGCCAAAACGGCGCATAATGGCAAAATACATTGAAAAGAAGTTCCCCCTGAAATGGAATAAACAAGTTTTGCGTAGATCGGAGCAAGTGTTCCCGGGTACCTTCATAAATAGAGAGAGAGAGAAAGTTAGAGAGAAAGAGATGGTGTTTGTGAGAGGGTAGAATGAAAGACAGGCATAGAGAAGGAGAGAGAATGAGACAGAGAAGAAAAATGGAAGAGAGAGAGAGAGAGAGAGAGAGAGAGAGAGAGAGAGAGAGAGAGAGAGAATAAGAAAGTGAGAGAGAGAGAGAGAAAGAGAGAGAGAGAGGTGGTGGTGTTGACGAATTTAAGTATGACAGATGACTTCAAAGGATGGAATACAGCATTACTGTATCTAACTCGTATTTGGTTACTGAATAATATGTCGTATGTATCATATAACTTGTTTTACGACAGGATGTGTGGAGCGAATATGTCTTGCTGAATAGGAAGGGTTTAGAGTGTGTGTGTATATGTGTGTGGTTATATATATATATATATATATATATATATATATATATATATATATATATATATATATATATATATATATGTATATATATATATATACATACATCTATATATATACGTGTGTGTGTGTGTGTGTGTGTATAGATATGTGTGTGTATGTATACATATATGTGTGTGTAAGTATATATATATGTATGCACACACATGCATATATATATATATACAGACGCACACAAACATATATATATATATATGGGCCTTCCAATTTCATTTTATATTTTATACATGTCTGTGTATATTTTAATTATTTAAAAATAATTTTTCAGTGAACATGATTTATTAAAATATTCTTAAATGAACGTGACAACGTTTCACTGGTGGTCGAATATATATATATATTTATATATAAAATTGAAAAGGTGAAGAATAACATGGTCAACTGTACAAACAAGGACATTTATTTACAGTCTAACAATTATTTCCATGATAGAGATGTCTAGAAATTGCTAAACTATGAAGGTAGTGGCACTCAATTTAAAATACATGCAACCCACATCATTTCGTCAGAGACTAATAGAAAATACAAAATATATGCGTAACGGTAAATTTATAAATTCAAATTACCACATCAATAATGATATTAATAATAAAGATATTGAGAGAAATACAGGAAGGGGGACAGATGGAAAGGAGAGGTGGGAAGACGAAAGGCAAAACGAAAATACAGTTATATGCACAACCGGCAAAATTAGGAAATCAAACTATCACATCAAAATAAAAATAATATTGATAATAAAAACACAGTTAGAAAGAAGGGGAGATAGATGTAGTAAAGGTAGAGAAGAAAAAGAAGGATGAAGCAGGAAAAAGAGAGAGAGATAGAGAAAGGTGAAGAAGGAAACAGAAAAACAGGTAGGGACATCATGTGGAAGGACAGAAGAATAAAGGCGTGCGACCGGATGGGTAATTGTTGATGAATGAGAGAAAAAGGAAGATAAACAGACAGACGAATAAACATTAATTCAAGAGTGAAAGCAAGTAAAAAATATAGATTTAAGCATAGAAACAAATAAATAAATTTATTATAAATTATTTATTTATTTGTTTCTATGCTTAAATCTATAATTTTACTTGCTTTCATTCTTGTATTAATGTTTATTCGTCTGTCTGTTTATCTTTTAACAATTATTATTAATATCATTATTGATGTGGTAATTTGAATTTATAAATTTACCGTTACGCATATATTTTGTATTTTGTATTAGTCTCTGACGAAATGATGTAGGTTGCATGTATTTAAATTGAGTGCCACTACCTTCAGTGTTTAGCAATTTCTAGACATCTTTATCATGGAAACAATTGTTAGATTGTAAATAAATTTCCTTGTTTGTACTGTTGACCATGGTATTCTTCACTTTTTCAATTTTATCACTCCAACTTATACTTACATGGGAAGATATGTGGAGTCATTAACTCGCCATCCACGTAAACCTCTTGTTGAGTCGCTCAACGCCGTACGCTTAAACTATCCATGATAAGTAGTTTTCTCAACCTCTTATCGGATTACCTTTAACGATATATTGTTTTCCTCTATATTTATATATATATATATATATATATATATATATATATATATATATATATATATATATAGAGAGAGAGAGAGAGAGAGAGAGAGAGAGAGAGAGAGAGAAATATCCACCGTTAGTTGTGGGGTCTAGTCTGCAGAAACAGTCCCGAAAACAATGAAATAAAAATTCAAGTCATTAGGAATATACTTCACTGCTTTACGATCGTTTCTAGGTTATAATAATACATCGTACGCATATTTCGTTATCGATCTATGTAAGGTTAGTTACAAAATATCAAATAAGGAATATATTTTCCTGCGTGTATATCATCAGCCGTTGTCAAAAGCAATGACAATGTTATTCAAAATTGAGTTCTATGACCTGAAGAACAAACCAATCAAATGGTCTTTTGCCATATGATGTTAAGACGATATATAACTCACTTTAGTTAAGACAATGACCTTTTGAAAGGAATGGTTGAATGGTGTTAAAAATAGAATTACTATGAAGAACCTATGAAGAAAAGGGATTGTTATATTGATAGTTGAATGTAGATGGTGGAGTGAATTTTAGAAAGAGATGTAAAAATTATATGTTGAGTTGTGTTGTATGGGGTTTTAAGGTGAATATAAATAAAGAAATATAAAATATACGGAAATAACTAGGATAAATATAGATGGGTAAAGTAATGGTCATAACTAGGAAGGGTGGTATATTAAAAGATGACAATTATAATAAGATAATAAAATACAATAATATAATAATATAATATAATGTAATATAATTGATTCTACTTTTGGCACAAGAACAGCAATTACCCAGTGTATTACATGTAATTTATTTTATCGACCCCTTAACGATGAAAGGCAAAGTTAACCTCGGCGGGATTCGAACTCAGATCATAAAGGGACGCAACCCTATGCTTCAAAGCATGGCGTCCGACTTTCTACCGAATCTGCCAATCCACCGCCTAATATACTGTAATATAATATAGTGCAGTATGGTACAATATATTTAGTATAGTATAGCGTATGATGCGTTATAAAATATAAAGTGGGTCTATGCATAAGTAATCAATCCCAAATAAATGCATGTTGACATATAGCCAAAACGCATAATTGTCTTAGTTTATAAAAGTACATATACTCACATATATAGATAGAGGTATAATTACATAGATACTCCATTAAAAACATACATACGCATACATAGATATATACATATACATATACATGCACATACATACATATATATATATATATATATATATATATATATAATATGAGATCAAAAGATGCTTAAAAGATTTCCAAGTATTTTATTATGCGCATTTCAAAAACAAATATCATCATGGGATGATATCTGCGTTCTCATCAGATAAAATAGGGAGACATGACATGAAGCTTAAAAAACACTTTTGAATAGTGAAGTTTTAAATCAACATATGAAAAATAAATTAAGATTGATGTATGAGATTGGGAAAAAGTGAGGGGGCTGGAAAAAGTAAGGAAGAGGAAGAGATGAGAGTAAAGGATGGTGGGGGAGGAGTATAAGAAGAAAGGATGAGAGAGGAGGAGAGATGGGTGATAGAGAGAGAGAGCTAGCCTTTACAACTGAGAAAAAAATATATATTGTCTCACAGAGAGAAATTAAAAAGCCGTTGAAAGATAATAGATAATTTAAAAGATTTTGAAATTAAAAGTTAATGAGGTTTATGCACGAAGAAAAAAGAATTAAGAATAGTATTAAATTAAGGTTTGTATATTGCATAATAAAATACTTGGAACTCTTTTAAGCATCTTTTGATCTTATATTATTTATACTCCAGTCAAACAGACTGTAGAGTGCTACTTATCCGATATTTGCATTGCTTTATTGTGCTACAATAAAACTCACCTCCTACATTATATATATATATATATATATATATATATATATATATATATATATATATATACATATACATACATATATACATGTACACACACATACATGCCCATACACATATATATATATATACACACACATACACACATACACACATATACATACATATATATATTCTCTTATCATACATACATAGATACATGTATAACCATGCAATTACAGGTGGTTATGTATCTTGATGCCCTTAATCTATGAAAGATAAACAATTAAAAGGTTAAAAAATTAACAGGAAGGCGTATAATTAGGAGAAGGGGATACTAGCAAAGAGGTACGTCACATAGAGCTATAGTGAGCTGCTATTTAGAATGTTTAATTAGGTTTATAGTACTTAAATGTTTTTCGTATACGGTGATTACAAGCTATAATCAGTTCTTGTTTTTTATTCAATAAATCATATTTAGATTTAGTAATTTCCCAGATCTCACCGGAACATAATCTGCATTCTCTCCTGTTCCCAAGATATGGAGTTCTTTGTAGAATAGTATCACGATAGCCTGAAATCTATTTTTTTCTTTTTATAGTTATTTACTGCTTCGGCTAAAGATGTGGAGTTAGCTAGTTTAGTATTGTTAAAGCTACTGAAGTGTGCGTAATATATTTTCTTAAATGTGTTCGATGTAGATCCTATATACGATTTGTTGGAGTCAGTTAAATTTCTAAAGTGAGTTAAATTTCGTCCTAACATCATATGGCAAAACACCATTTGATTGATTTTTTCTTCAGCTACTTCCAAATAAGGTCATAGAACTCAATTTACTATTGATTTTGAATAAAATGTTCATTGCTTTTGACAACGGCTGATGATATACATGTAGGTAAATATATTCCTTATTTGATATTTTGTAACTAACCTTACATAGATCGATAACGAAATATGCGTACGATGTATTATTATCACCTAGAAACGATCGTAAATCAGTGAAGTATATTCCTAATGACTTGAATTTTTATTTCATTGTTTAAACTTATATATATATGTATATATATATATATATATATATATGTGTGTGTGTGTGTGTGTGTGTGTGTGTGTGTGTGTGTGTGTGTGTGTGTGTGTGTGTGTGTGTATATATATATATATAGAGAGAGAGAGAGAGAAATATACACGGGTCTGTATGATTGTGTATAGAAGATTATATTAATAAAAGGAATTCCAACTTTGTCTGATTTACTCGTTTTATTTACAATCCTTTAAAATATATAATGGTATTAGAATGAAATAGTATGGTAGAATATTAAATGTTAAATGTTAAGTGTTAATTGAACAAGTACTTTCATGTTTTCGCAATCTTCAGGTTCAAATTGCGTGGTAACAGTCAAGTTTGGAATTTTCAACTGTGAAAATTGCAAATTCAACAGTTGAAAATTGCAAACTTGACTGTCACAACACAATATGAACCTGACGACTGCGAAAGCATGAAAGTACTTGTTCAATTAACACTTAACATTTAACATTTAATATTCTACCATACTATTTCATTCTAATACCATTATAAATTTTTAAGGATTGTAAATAAAACGAGTAAATCAGACAAAGTTGGAATTCCTTACCTGAAATTAGAAGTTTGGCCCCTCTCGCACTGTGGAACAATTCTTTCGCGGTGATTGATTGGTTCAACGGCATATGTAACAAGGAACATTGCCGTTTTATCCAATTCGACATCAACAATTACTACTCCTCCATCACTTTACCACTTCTCCTTAGAGCTATCAATTTCGCTAAAACACTCACAGTGGTTAAGGATTTCGAAGTTGATGTCATCCTTAATGCCCGAAAGTCGGTGATTAATTTCGACGACTCTATTTGCATAAAAAAATCCAATAGTACCCCATTCGACGTGAGTATGGGGGCCAGTGACTCTGCGGAGGTTACTGATCTTATTGGCCTTTTCCTTCTTTTCTCTATCAAGGACGAATTCCCCAACGCGGGCGGTGGTTTGTACCGTGACGATGGTCTTTTGACCATGACTAAGTGCGGACCTCGTGCTTGCGACAGGTTCAGAAAAGAACTCACAGCTTTTTTTAAAGGCTTCAACCTCTCTATACAGAGTGAGGCCAATCTCTCGGTCGTTAATTACCTCGACGTTACCCTCAATTTATTGAATGGGTTGTATTACCCGTAGAGAAAGCCGAATGATACGCTTAATTACATAAGTAAGCATTCCAACCATCCTGCCAGCATAACCAAGAACCTGGTAAAAAACGTTTCGTTGAGGCTTACCCGTCTTTCCACCGACGAGCACATTTTTAACGACCATTCCACTTATTACAATAAAGCTCTTGCTCGAAGTGGATTTGTCGATAAGGTAGCATATACAGAGTACGAAAATAGACCTAGAAGAAATAGATCCCGTCGCATTTGTTGGTTTAACCCACCATATAATATGGAGGTGGCCACACCATTAGCTTAATTTTTTCTCTCCCTTATTACGAAGCATTTTCCCCCTACACATAAATATAGTAAAATTTTTAATAGAAATACTATTAAAATTTCTTACTCTACGACTCCTAACCTTGCACATAACATCACAGCTTCAAATTTAGCTAAACTACCTAGCCGTAGGAACACGTACAACCCTGTAGTTAGTACTAACTGTAATTGTAGGAATCGGGCTGATTGCCCCCTGTCCGGAAAATGCCTCTCTAGTAACATTGTCTACAAATGTAAGGTTGTAACACCCACGTCCCGTAGGGCCTACATAGGGTTAACCGCCAATAGTTTCAAGCAGCGTCTTTACATGCATACCCATTCTTTTCGTTACCCTCTAAGAAGGAATATGACGTCGCTTTCAGCTTATATCTGGAGTCTAAAAGACAACCATACCCAATATAAGTTACACTGGGAGATCCTAGCATGGGCTAGATCGTATAACAGAAATAAAAGACCATGTGACCTCTGCGCCGCTGGGGCCCTGGAAATACTCTACGCCACAGGCCACATCTTAGACAAAAAATCTGAGGCAATTTCGACTTGTAAACATAAATTGCACAAAACTTTCCTGTATTACAGCCTCACGTTATACCCTAACGGATAGCACGATCTATACGTGGATATTTTACGTCTTGATGTGAGAGCTAAGTATATGTTTTGTTTATTCCTTTACTTATTTGCATAGGTAAGTATATATTACCCGTACGTTTTGTGAAGGTATGTATACCTTCTCGTACGTATATTTGACTGTTATGGTGTATAATTTTTACATATTCTGGTATTTAGGGTTTGGCTATGTGTATACGGGAGTTTTGCGTCTGCGTGAGTATGCAGGTTCGTACGTATGGTGGGTGTGTGTATATGTGTACTTCTTGTTTTAGTTGACTTACGTCTCCGAACATTCGTGTATTTATTTGTATGTATGTGTGTGCGCTTGTTATATACGTATTTATTTACTTATATACGTTTATATAATTATTTATTTATTTGTACACAAGCACACACACACACACACATATTTATATGTGCGTGGTTTTGTATACCTATGGTAAGGTTTTGCGTATGCTTGTGTATGTACGTATCTGTTTGCGTGTATGTATTTATTTGTTTCTATTACTTCTGTATTGTATTTATTTACTTTGTTCTTAACTCTGTAGCGGAGATTCATTTTGTCTCCTAGTTAGAATTTTTGTCTACAACTTCTGCTACACCATTTACGTGGTTTTGTCTTTGCGTGCTATTGTTCTCCACGCTCCACATATGACTTATTATCTTCGTTTTTTCGTTCATTGCCAAAGAACGTCTCTATGCACCACCTAAGAGAAAATTAGTCTACGACCTCTTTTATACCATAAACGTGGTTCTGTCTTTGCGCGTAATTGTTTTTCACCGCTCCTATTAATGACGTATTATTCGTTTTTTCCCGTTCTTTGCCAGCGAACGTTTCCACGAACCAAAGTATCGTCTTCCTGTCTTCCTCCGGTTGCAACGTTTTTTGAAATATCCAGTTCTGCGTTTACAGATTGACTTTGTTAGTTTCAGAAGATCCCGTTAAGGGTGAAAGCAGCGATTCTTTGCTTAAACTTTAATCTGTTATTTTAATAAATATTTGCTCTACGGTTCTTATATATTTGATATATATTTTCCTTATCGAGCCCTCTTTGGAATTTAGTCTTCAATTTTATTATTATTACTATATATATATATATATAAAATTTCAGGTTATCAATAATGTAGTGATAATATATCGTTACGTTAGGGATGAACAGCGTACGTGCAGGTTTGCTCAACGAGTATAAATTATATTCCGGAGAAAATGTATAAAGGATGAATATAAAATGAAAGTGCTTTTTTTAAAAAGGAATTTATTAGGTATTGACATATGTTTCTGTAACAGGCGGAATACCTATGTATCGCTGCTTGCGTAATCATATAATGTTAGCAAGTATTCGATAGCAAATGTATAATCAGTTGTCACTTCTTCAGAGATTTTGGATAAATTGGATAAAATCAGAAAAATTGAAGTATTTATATTAGTAATAGAGGAAGAAAAAGAGGGGATAGTATATGACAGATGGTAAATTAATTTACTGCTAAACAACTATATAATGGGTTTCTAATGAGAATACCATGAGTAAATCTAAATAAGAAATTTGGGAGTGCCAATTTTAATCTCTACTTGACCAATTGGACAGTGGACAGGGCTGGTCATTTGGTGCAGTAGTATTAATTATAAAGTGTCAATTGGGGAAGGGGGAGATTTCGATTGCTACTAAATAACATCAATGCTAGTAGCCAGCTGGTATATGCATTAGGGAATTGAATCAAAAAATCAGAAATCTCATTTTATCTATAGCATTTTATATTAAAAGGTAAATAATAGAAGAGTTGATAGAATTAAGACTAATAAAGAATGTTAATATCTATTTTGACAATCAAACGGAGATAGAGACAGGCGTTCAATCCTGGTAGTATTTATAATATGAAAATGTAGATTTTAAGCGATAGTTACAGTATAACGATCGCTCTAATCTGTTATTTAATAAAATGTTTTTGGATTTCATAATATAAAATAATTCTACATTACATAATTTACAAAATTCCTGTCCATGGGATTATAGGGGGGGGGGGGGGGGGGGGGGGGGCAGCCGGTATTATATCCCATTTTAGGTGAAATTGTTGGTTATTTTCACGCAGCTGCCAAGCCTTGTCTGCGAGTGTTGTTACATAACGCTGGTTTTCATGTTTTATCGAGTAACGATGTCTATAAAGGCGTGATTTGAAGGAGGTGGCTGTAGATCCCACATAGTACCACTTCTGTCTATCCGATTCGATAGTACATTTGTATACGATGTTGCGTTCAAGACACTGATTGTTCAACGGACACATTCCTGGTTGGACCCAGTTGCAATTATAATTTTGCGTTGTTGTATTGCCATGGATGGGTTGATGAGGTTGCTTATGTAGGACAGGATGTTGTTTGTTGTTTTGTGATGTTATAGCTAATGTTTTACGTGTATTGTTATGTGTTGGAAGGCGTTTATACAACCGTGTTGCGTTAAGCTTTTTTATATGTTGTTCAATATTAGGGGCGGTTGAATATGAAAGTCGAATAGTGTTAGGGTTTAAGATTTTATTATATTTATGTGATGTTGGAAAGTGTTTTTTAACTAATCGAAAGAATTTTGAGGGTAGATTGGTTTTAATAGAGTTGTTATAGATCGGATTGTACCAAATATACTCCTTACATCGCCTTCTGTTTGGTGGTGTGCGACTATTATTGTGTCTATTGCGGTAGTGTATGTATGGTGGTGATTCTGTGCTATTTCTACTCCTATGGGATTTATTTTGGGTGTTTTGGTGATCTTCGACTATATACTCTATATTATCTAGGTGACCGGCTTTCCTAAGTGCATCATCATAATATTCCGCATGTTCTTTGAAGGTTTGTTGGTTGGACGACAGGCGGGAGATTCTAAGAGAAACATTTCTAGGGATGGATTTAATTATAGAGAGTGGATGGTTAGAACTCGTATTTACATATTTAAGGTTCTCATTTAGTTTATGGAACGGTTTAATCGTATCTGTATTGAGATTCAAAGTAACATCATGGAAATTGACCTCTTTGAGGTTATATTCAAATGTAATATTTAATCCTAGTTCCTTAAAAAGCTTTCTGATATTTTTACGCATCCTTTCTAAATTCTGGTTATTCATATGCTTAACTAATAGGAGCGCATCGTCACGGTAGATTCCACCGTGGAGATCCTTGAATTGTCCTTGTAATCTGTGGGTGATATAAATTCCCACAAGATCTGTTACTTCCGCCGAATCATTAGAACCCATAGTGATATCAAAATTAGAAGGTCTATCTTTGCGAACCCAGTAGCTATCATCGAATTTAACTATAGTTTTCCTCGCTTCCATAATAATTTTAATTTCAGTATCCGTAAGGTCGGAATTATCCTTAGCGAACGAAAGAGCTTCATGTAGAGTATCAGGTGAAATTGAGGAATAATATTCATCAATATCAAACTGAATAAATTTTGATTTTTTCTTATCAGTAATGTTATTAAACCATCTTAATGCTTCATGAGTGTTACCCCATAGTTTAATCTCTACTTTAACCTTAACTTGGGGGATAATTCTGTCTAGTATATATTTGCTAATTTTGCCTATATCAGATTTAGAGGGGCATATAAGTCTAATATTAGGGTTAGTATCGAAGTTTACCTTGTGGTCCTTCAGGTTGAAGGATGGTATAGCTGGTGTTAAGGGTTGCGTTCTATCGTCAATACAAAGTTTTTTAACAATTTCACATGCCGAGTTGTTGATGTTTTTAAGTGTAGCCTCATTAGTTTTCCTGTATTTTTATGCAATTCCTTACGGATGAAGTTATTGTAAGTGTCCACATCCATGGTATATACGTTTGATGTTTTGTCTGCTCTAACAATAATTCCATTGGCGTTTTTTAGATTATTGAGCAGTGCCGTGATGTCATTCTGTAGTTTATTGTTCTTCCGTTTTGTAAATTTGATCTCCATGATCATATCCATTAGGTCTTGTTCAAATGCATCCAAAAGTGGGTTTGAGGGTGGGTTCTTGTAAGATTTAAATCCAAATTTATCCTTGTTAAGATCCGATGTTTGGTTTATACGGCTTTTGTCAAAATGGAATGTTTTCCATCTGATTCGTCGAATAAAATCATTGGTCCTTCGTATCATACCTAGAATATATTCCCTTTTTGCCTGAATAGGTATGTTTTTTAACGACATATCCAATTGGTGCCTTTCCATTTCAGAGGCGTATGCTGAATTAGTTGCTCAACTGTATAGGAGATTAATAAAATTTCAGGTTATCAATAATGTAGTGATAATATATCGTTACGTTAGAGATGAACAGCGTACGTGCAGGTTTGCTCAACGAGTATAAATTATATTCCGGAGAAAATGTAGAAAGGATGAATATAAAATGAAAGTGCTTTTTTTAAAAAGGAATTTATTAGGTATTGACATATGTTTCTGTAACAGACGGAATACCTATGCATCGCTGCTTGCGTAATCATATAATGTTAGCAAGTATTCGATATCTGATTTCTTGATTCAATTAATGTTAGCAAGTATTCGATTTCTGATTTCTTGATTCAATTCCCTAATGCATATACCAGCTGGCTACTAGCATTGATGTTATTTAGTAGCAATCGAAATCTCCCCCTTCCCCAATTGACACTTTATAATTAATACTACTGCACCAAATGACCAGCCCTGTCCACTGTCCAATTAGTCAAGTAGAGATTAAAATTGGCACTCCCAAAATTCTTATTTAGATTTACTCATGGTATTCTCATTAGAAACCCATTATATACTTGTTTAGCAGTAAATTAATTTACCATCTGTCATATACTATCCCCTCTTTTTCTTCCTCTATTACTAATATAAATACTTCAATTTTTCTGATTTTATCCAATTTATCCAAAAACTCTGAAGAAGTGACAACTGATTATACATTTGCTATCGAATACTTGCTAACATTATATGATTACGCAAGCAGCGATACATAGGTATTCCGTCTGTTACAGAAACATATGTCAATACCTAATAAATTCCTTTTTAAAAAAAGCACTTTCATTTTATATTCATCCTTTCTATATATATATATATATATATATATAAGTTTAAACAATGAAATAAAAATTCAAGTCATTAGGAATATATATGTATATATATATATATAAACTTCCAATTAATTATATATATATATTTCCAATACACACACACACACACACACACACACACACACACACACACACACACACACACACACACACACACACACACACACACAAGCACACAAATAAACATACATATCTTTACTTTCTTTACTTCAATAGAAAATCTGAATTCTGACACCCCAGCGAACTAACCATATTCACTGAACCAGAACAATTCTCCCATCCAATTTCTCTTGACCATTATTTTTGCTTGTCATAAAATTCTCTTAAAAGGCTACAGAATAGATTTCCAAATAAGGGCGCAAAAATTTAATGAAAACTTGTTCACGTGACAGCCATAATTTCCTTTTTAACCAATCAAATTACGTCTATTAAAAAAAAAGCCCTCGTGAACCCCCTTTTTTTAAGTAACAAGAAATTCAAACACACACACACAACACACAACACACACACACACACACACACAAGCACACAAATAAACATACATATCTTTACATTCTTTATTCAAAAGAAAATCTGAATTCTGACACCCCAGCGAACTAACCATATTCACTGACTCAGAACAATTCTCCCATCGAATTTCTCTTGACCATTATCTTTTACTTGTCATAAAATCCCCTAAAAAGGCTACAGAATAGATTTCCAAATAAGGGCGCAAAAATTTAATGAAAACTTGTTCACGTGACAGCCATAATTTCGTTTATAACCAATCAAATTACGTTTATTAAAAAAAAGCCTTCGTGACCCCCCTTTTTTATAAGTAAAAAGAAATTCAAACACTCATATATGAAAAAAACAACCTGTGAACCCCCCTCCCCTTCTTTGAAGAACTGTGTAACGCGAACTGGCGCGAAATTTATTATAATTATTGACCAACCAATCAAATTACTTCTCTAAAAACCTGGCATTTCGAGCCACTTTTTTTCCATATCAAACAAGTAACATTCAGAAACCAACGAGATGTGAGAAAAACCACAGACCCTCCATCTCAACTCTACTTTTGAAAAGCAGAAGAACTACGAAACCGGTAAAGGAACCAAATAAATATATATATATATATTTTTAAATAAGACTCCAGTTGTATTTTCAATTTCATCTCTTTTTCTTTATACTTTCACTCGTGTAGGACACCTCGGTTATTTTTCATTTTGTAAAAAAAACCTCACTTTCTAATAATATATATATATATATATATATATATATATATATATATATATATATATATATATATATATATATATATATATACATATATATATATATATATATACATATATATATATATATATATATACATACATATATATATATATATATATATATATATATACATATATATATATATATATACATATATATATATATATACATATATATATATATATATATATAAATATATATATATATATAAATATATATATATATATATATATATATATATATATAAATATATATATAAATATATATATATATATATATATAAATATATATATATATATAAATATATATATATATATAAATATATATATATATATATATATATATATATATATATAAATATAAAGAGATTACAATAATCAAAGTTCAGTTTAAGTCATTTATTTGCTTACAATTGTTTCCTCCAGGTCTGACATTGGAATTATCAGTAAAAAAATCCTAGACAAAATCATCCCACAGATTAAACACAAGATTTACCTTAAACAATGGGGAAATACGGGTGAAGTGATTGCATGGTTCAAAAATATCATAGATAACAAGGATAAAAAATTTATTCAATTTGATATCAACTCTTACTACACCTCTATTTCCCCTATCCTACTAAATAAGGCACTTATAATGGCCATGGACAATAGTGACTTGACTAGACCCCAGATTGATGTCATACTTGCGGCCCGTAAAACAATAATCACCTTTGAAGACCAATTATGGACCCGCAAGGATACGCAAAACAACTTCGACATTACTATGGCGTCTAGTGACTCGGCGCAGGTCACTGATTTAGTTGGCCTATACTTACTTAACCTAATCCACAGGGAACTTCCGTACCTCAGCGGTGGTTTGTATCGCGACGGTGCACTTCTACTTATAGACTATAAAAAATTCAATATAGAAAGGACTAGAAAACTATTGCACAAAACATTCAAAAACTTTAACCTTAGTATTACCATGGACAAAAACACCAAAAACGCCAACTTCCTAGACGCCACACTCTACTTAGACTCAATGATATATGCACCTTTCCACAAACCTAATGAAAAACTCATCTACGTAGATACCAAGTCTAACCACCCTAAATCTATATTGAACTCTATCTCTAATGGAGTATCTAATAGAATCTCTAATCTATCCTATGACATAAACACATTTAACAATAACTCGCAGTATTATAATCAGGCATTAGCTAGATCAGGCCATAATACAGGGATAGACTTCCTACCTACAAAAACACATAGCTACAACATCATTTCACACAACATGTCCATGGGAAAATTTAATAATAGGAATAGCAACTGCACACACACTAATAGGGATTGTAACAACAAAAGTAACCCGCACCACAGAAATGACCATAGGGACATCAAAGGAAACAAATCACCAGACATAAAAAAACAGAAATAGAAGAAGAAATAATACATTTTTCAACCCTCCTTTCAATTTAAACGTCTCTACCAACCTTCCTAGGGCTTTCTTCTCACTACTAGATAAACACTTCCCATCTGGCCACAGGTACCACGGCCTTTTAAACAAAAACACTATTAAGATCTCATACTCTACTACGCCTAACTTAGCATACCACATAGCTAGTACAAATAAAAGAAAAATTAATTCTTACTTCCAACAAACTAAATCACAACGGTCGATAAACCTTCAAAATAACATTCAAAATAACAGTCAAAGTAACATTATAACAAATAACCGCAATATCAATGGAAATAATAGTAATAACACTAGTGTAAACATTAACGATGCGTACCACAACCCACATAACCATAACCCTATAGCTAACATCCAAACTTCTACACAGCATAGTAACCGGCAGACTAGCACCCAGAGTAATTGTAACTGTAGATCAAGTAGAACCTGCCCTTTAGATAAAAAATGCTTAACCAAGGATATCATATACTCATGTACAGTCACAACTAACAGCTCTTCTGAAACCTATATAGGCTCCACTTCTAACTGCTTCAAAACTAGATACAATTCGCACCTCCACTCTTTCAAAAAACACAGTCTAGCCAACTCCACTTCACTATCTAGCTACATACACCATCTAAAAAATAAAAATAAAATATATACACTTAAATGGGAAGTGGTAGGTAGTGCAACATCGTACAAACCACCTAATAAATTTTGTAACCTCTGTCTACTAGAGATCCATACTATCATCTTCTCTAAACATAATCTCCTTAATAAAAAATCAGAAGTGTTCGCAACTTGCCAACACCGCTTCCGACACTCGTTCCAAATCTTTAAATCCTATATATAATAATGTCAGACTAGAACCGGCACCACCCCTAGCAATTAACATCAGTAGCACACCTTACACCTCACATCCACCCCCATTTCTATACTCTAAAGTTAATACTGACAGCATTTTAGTACCACCTACCCTGGGAATACCCCCTTGTACCTCTAATTCTGATATCTCGACCGTGGACTACTTATTCTGCATTGCACAAATATAAGATTAGTATAAACTGGGGACACGGTACTGGTTGCGATAACATAGTCCTGTGCATGGATTCCCACCAAGAGATAGATTGATGATTAGATAGATAATCGTATTGTTATGTGAATATATACTGTAATCGATCAGTTCAATGAATTATGCACGGGAAATGCATGAGTTAGGAGCATCTGTGTTGCCTGGTGACCTGACTGGCACCTTTTGACGAAAGAACCGGCCACCGGACCACCCTGGTGAACTTACCGGCGATGCAGTCATACTACAACCTGAATCTCGCCGGGAGTCATGTATGATAATAAGACCATTACTGATAGTGAGACCCATGTAGTTAATTATGTAGTCTGACTCTTCTTATGGATTGGCCGCGTGTGGCACCCCATGTTGGATTGTAGTCATCATGATACGAACTCCTTTAGTACTTGTTACTGGACTCCACTCTAACTTGTGGATGGGATACCTGATCTATATGTGGGACGTGGGTTTATGTATTGCTTGGTGGCCAGACAGGTGCCCGGGTATGAGAGATTTAATCCCCAGATTGTAATCATCTTGATGTGAACTCCTTTAGTACCTATTAATAGACTCCACTCTGGCTTGTAGATGTGATACTTAATTGATTTATATATGAGACGGGGGTTGTCTATTGATTGATGACCAGACTAGTGCCTTTATATGAGAAATTGGCTCTCCGGACCATACCGAAGATTTACTGGAGATTCAGACATGCAATGACCCGGAGCCTACCGGGTGGCATATATATAATAGTGGGACCATACCAGGTCCTACTGTTATATTACATTTGCATGGAACAGTGACTTGAGAGTCTGACTCCTCTTATAGAACGTTCAGATATGACACCCCTTAATGGATGGTAATCATCCTAATATATACACCCTTGTACTTCTTAATGGACAACTCTCTAACCTATAAATGGGTAACATACTCTAGAAATTAGTTATAACTTCATATGATAGGCACGTATTTGAATCACCATTAATGTAGTTTAGGATAGTAATTTAACTAAGATAACTAGCTAGTTACCTCCCCTTACGCATTAATTCCCCTTAGTCATTCAGACACTTCCGGAATCTGGACAGCATGATCTATTAATTAAAAACCGACTGGATACGGTTTATAGCTTGATTATATGCTGAACCACCGCGAATTATACGATAGACAAGTGTTCTCTATATATATTGCGTCTCATGGATTATGTGAGTGGTGGTGTAAGCGAAGACAGTGGTACGTCTTTGCCTACGATACAATAAGGTTTATAGTATGTGGAAAGTTTTTGATATTTTGGTGTTTCCCTGCATCCGAGACTGTATATCATACAGACGTATGATAATAAATGACTTAATAATCAAGCCCACATAATAAGATCGATTGCCTGCTTCAACTGCCTGACCCTGCAAATATCATTCTGACGCACTCTAATCATGTATAAATAAGACACGCGTGCATGCTACACGTGAGACTGTTTCGTACACTGACTACTCTAAACTTTCCTCTTGCTTTATCTTCATAGACTGCCAACGCTTCATGTTTATCTTTATTTTCATTCTTGTTTTTATTTTATTTTTATCCTGTAACCTTTATATGTAAATTGCCATGCTATATCATTTGATGAATGTCACCCCACTGTTGATCAATATGCGCATATGTTTTATGTGTCTCTTGGGTTGAAAAGGAGGTCAAGTATGTTATAGATCAGTAAATAGTTGCTCCGAAGAATCCAAACCTCGGTTTGGAGGAAACAATTGTAAGCAAATAAATGACTTAAACTGAACTTTGATTATTGTAATCTCTTTATAACTGCTCTGTAAAACAACTGATGTTATTACATTGAGCTATTTATCTTACTGGTAATAGTATAGTAATTAATGACTATCTTTCACTATTTAGGGTCTGTGTATATATAATATATTACCATTAAAGGTTTTATTGCATACATAACCATAAATAGTACCCTTAATACTATATATAAATATATATATATATATATATATATAAATATATATATATATATATATATATATATATATATATATATATATATAAATATATATATATGTGTGTGTGTGTGTGTGTGTGTGTGTGTGTGTGTGTGTGTGTGTGTGTGTGTGTACGTACGTATGTATGTATGTATGAATATATGAATATATATACATATATTGTATTAGTACTGGTGCTCTGAAATAACGATGTATACATGAATGTATGTATAGTATATTTGGCAATATACCGTATGCTTAATTAAAAACATTTAGAAGACCATTGGGTATCAGTTTTAAATTAGTGACTATGACACTTACTTATTTTCCGCAAATTCTGGGAGAGAGGCTGACAGCTGACTACTTTAAAACTGATAGCGTATGGTCTTCAAAATGTTTTTACTTAAGCATACGATATATTGTCAAATATACTATACATACATTCATGTATACATCGCTATTTCTGAGCATCCATACTAATACCTAATTTTTGCTGGACCGGCAATCGGTCTGTGTAATCAGCTCCTGATTATTACTGGAATTCTATAAGAATCCAGCTTCTATAATTTTTGGCAAAGGCAGGTGAGTGCGTGGCTTTGATAAACTCAAACAGCAACAAAACACCTGTCAGCCTCTCTCCCAGCCTTTGCCGTAATAAGTGGTAGCAGCAAAACTTTAATTTCTGAAAATTACCCATTGCTAAGGGCCACCCTAATATGTATATAAATGTAAGGAAACTCAGAAACCCTTCCTATTTAGCAGGAAATATTTCTCTGATCATATTCTAATCAACAAAAGCAGGGGGTGTGCAAAATTGCAGCTCAATCGGACAACTGTTGTGCGACCCTCAAACGCTTTGATGTTGGAACGTAGCATACGCAACGATTAATTCTGTTCAAAAACGATATACTGTTCCCTACCTCGACCATTTTCTTTCTTCTTCTCGGAGAAACTTATGTGGACACATCCAGGCAACCCCAATGTTTTAAAATGTTCCGAATCAAATTTACCAATTTGAAAAATTCCTGAAATAACATGAAAAACTTAAGAAATATTAGGTACACAATTTCTATAAGAGAAACGCATTTTTATTTACAACAATAATTTCTATAGAATAAAAAACATAATGTGAACAATGAAAACTGAATATTGAACATCATTTTTGCATAAAAGAGTATTTAGTGGCAGTCTGGTATGTTTTACGGTTTTCGGTAACGATCTGTAAAACAAATTGTTTCTCAGTTTCATCTTTTGTGAGAATGTTATTGTAATCCTGAATGAGTTTGACACCTCTTTCTGCAACATCATTCACAACAACTGTCTCCTCAAGTTTTTCAAGTTCACTTTTGTAACCAGGATCATCCTATCATGTTGAAGGGTCTTTGTCGAGGAAATCGGTTTGTGATAGAAAATCACGTGAAGCAAGTTTTTGTACCAGGAGTTACAAATGCTCTCCTTTACCCATTGCCCTCCTTCCTCTTCTTCTATCCTTGCTCTCCTTTTCTCATTGCTTTCCTTGCTCTCCTTTTATCCTTGCTCTCCATGATATCATTTTTCTCATTGTTCTCCTTGCTCTCCCTTTCTCCTTGTATCTATGTACGTGTTTATATACAAATAGAATGAGAGAAGGGGAGCAAGGAGAAATATGAAAGCAAGGATTGTAAGGGGAGTATACATATATATATATATGGTGGCCCTTAGCAATAGGTAATTTTCCGAAAGTAAAAATGTTGCTGCTCCCACAGCCAAAAGTAGGAGTTTGCCCTTTACATGCGTTCTGTCCCCAGCTTTGCAAGTTGCCTTCCCCAAGATATTTATTGTCAGTTGTCCTTCTAAAACGAAGAATAAATCTGAACAAGTTTTTAATTTAAGAGAAAATTATATAGGGGATAACATTTATCTGAAAAAATGACTTTGCGGGCAAAAACTTCAAGATATCACGGTCGATGAGGGTTGCATTGGAGTTGTCTGCTTGAGCTAAAGTTTTGCAGAGATTGGTTTCTTCAATTGCAACAAGATAGCGGTGTGTGAGCTAAACATTTAGAAAGTTGAAAAATAAGGGCCACCCTAATATATATATATATATATATATATATATATATATATATATATATATATATATAAATATATATATATGTATATATATATATATATATGTATGTATGTATATATATATATATATATATATATATATATATATATATATATATATATATATATATGTATATATATATATATATGTATATATATATATATATATATATATGTATATATATATATATATATGTATATATATATATATATATATATATGTATATATATATATATATATATATGTATATATATATATATATATATATATATATATATATATAAATATATATGTATTTATATATATATATATATATGTATATATATATATATATATATATATATATATATATATATATATATATATATATATGTATATATATATATATATATATATGTATATATATATATATATATATACATATATATATATATATATATATATATATATATATATGTATATATATATATATATATATATATGTATATATATATATATATATATACATATATATATATATATATATATATATATATATATATATATATATATATATATATATATATATATATATATATGCATAAGGGTGGCCCTTATTTTTCAACTTTCTAAATGTTTAGCGCACCCACCGCTATCTTGTTATTATAAAAAATAAAAAATAAAAAATCAGAAGCGTTTGCGTCGTGCCAGCACCGCTTCCGGCACTCCTTCCAAAACTTTAAACCCAATATATAACAATGTCAGACTTGAACCATCACCGCTTCTAACGCCACACCTCAAGGACATACCTTACACCACTACACCACACTCTCTGATCCACGCTTCCCTCGACACAAATCATTCTAGCTATCTATAACTTTATACCCTAGAAATATCCCCATAAACACCAACTTGTAATATAATTACTTTCAATTACTTATAATTATATAAGGATAGAAATATAATACAGTCTATATAAACTTTAAATACTAGATACGACAGTGAATTATATATGCAATTGTAATGAAATGTATGGAGTAATAACATTAGATATATATAGGATTAATTTATTAACATAAGGGATCTGTCTAACTTATATGTAGGCCGGTGCAATGAATTATATATGAATTATATATGCTTGTATAACTTGATGGATAGATTAATGACATTGTAAATGAGGGATGTATTTGTCTACCCAAGAGATGTATTTGATTTTGTCATGCACACAGCCATACGCTGCTCCATAACTTACCAGGAGTTATCTAGACAAAATTCTAATAGGTCCTCTGATATGTGTTGAGAGTAGACTGTATTTACAGTGAACTTTGATATAAAGATATGGCACTTTGTATGGAAAATTCAATTATAGCACTATATAATAAAGAGTAATCAACTTCCTATACTTACCTTTAATACATTATGATAGAGTAGACTGTATTTAAAATTGAAAATTAGATATAAATATATAACCTTTTATATAAGGGACTCAATTGAGGCACCATATAATGTATGTTAGAACAATGAATTTAGTTATGAGAATCAGCTAGTTACCTGCCCTTAATTACACACCTACTTCCGGGTAATAAACCACTGTAAATTCTCGCAGCAGAAAGAAACTATTCTATAAATATGGATTAAATAACACTGAGCCTCAATACGCTACAATAATTTAATGCATCAAACATCCAATACGGAATCATCGTAACTTATGTGATGGATGTAAACACTATATCTTCCTTTTTCTGAATGTGAAAATGGTGGTGGATGCGAAAACTATAACTTTCTTTTTCTTTTTCTTTTTCTTTTTCTTTTTCTGCACACATACTTTTTTGATCTATACAAAAAATACCCTACCACTACAACCATCATAATACTCATGCTTACATTACATGTAACACCTTGCCACACAATAATCGTATATAAATGAGACACACTTGCATGCTCTATGTGTGACTAACGCATACACTATCTACTAGATCTGATTATCAAACTATCCCCTTTCATTATCTGTGTTATCTGCCGCATGCATTTTAATTTTAATTTTAATTTTGATTTTAAATTTGAATTGCTGTACAAATATAGTATAGTATAATATATGTCACTCCACTGTACATCAATATATATATATGTATCTGTATGTCTCCTGCGTTGGATAGGAAGTCAATTATATGTACAAACATTAAAAAATGCTCCGAAGAATCCAAGCCTAGGTTTGGATGAAACAATTGTAAGTGGATAAATGCTTTGTGAATTGTATAATATATATATATGTGTGATAACAAAATATCGTTTTAGGTAATCCAGTTAGAAGTTGTGGGTACTCTGTGCTGTGGATAGCTTTAACGTACGGCGTTTTTATTCTTCACTCTTTGACTATCTCTCTCTCTCTCTCTCTCTATATATATATATATATATTAATAAGTTGACGGAACTAGCATGGGTTTCACTGCCAGGACCGGTTGCATCTCAGCGTACCCAATAGTTAATGTTAAATAAACTCCCAGAGTAGACACATATTTGTTCGCTTCAATACAACGCACGTAAATGTGTTCCTTCAATTATTACACGTACTCTAGTTTCGGCCACACTTAATGCAGCAATAGAGTGCACAGCACCGACTCTCTGCATTTATTATGCAACAATGCACAATCGGCACATGTGGCTTCATCACCGAGTTTCGCCTAATCAATAACCAATCGATCGACAGAATTCGATTCCCGTCCGTGTCGGCTATGACTGTATGTGCATTACAATGCCGTCCACCGATCGGCTACCTATTCATAAAGTTACATGATGGCAGGAAATGAAATTCAAATAGTTCCGCTCCCGCCATAAGCACACAGCCAACGTATCTCAAACACAAATTGACAAGTGAGTGAAAAATTGGTTACTAGAAAAATTCATTCTCCAATCGCTGTAAAATGGTAGCATTCTGCTCTAGTCTCCAAGTCCCATGGCGAGAAATATTGCGACAGTAACAATGGTAGTGCCTAAAACCGGCGATTGGACAGCGATATAATGTTAGCGCGCTGTTTGAATTCTAGATATTTCGACTAGCCACGTGTGTTAACCGGTCAATTTCACAACTTGTACGATTTAATTGGGGAGTGATATATGGGCCTTCCAATTTCATTTTACATTATATACATGTCTGTGTATATTTTAATTATTTAAACATTATTTTTAAGTGACATGATTTTTTAGAAATATTCTTAAGGGAACATGACCCAAATGGTTATGGGTGGTGTAGTATATAATAGGCGGCGAATTAACAGAGTCATTTGAACGTCGAATAGAATACTTTGCAGTATTCATTTCGGCTCTCTGCTCTCTGAGTTCAAATCCCGCCGAGATCAACTCTGTCTTTCATCCATTCGGATAAAAAAGTACCAGTGAAACACTGGAGTCGACTCTTCCTTTATATCTCTTTCTCACTTCATTTCTCTCACTCTATCTATATCCTTCCCTGTATGTCAATATCGCACCCCTACAACCTCTCATGAGTTACGGGTCCATACCATACCTTATATAATACTATTTTGTCTGCTAAAACATCTACATAAGTCATTAATTTATATTTTCCTTGTTGTCTCAGATACAATGATAATGATTTTATATAAACTGCGGAGCTTTTCGATATTTAGTCATTTTTTTACAAATATATATGTACAACAGATTGTGCGTATAAACGGTCTCTTTCAGTGGTGGCATTTATCTAGTTTAAATGGTTAGATTTAGTACTTTCAGTCGTTGTATTATCTACAGTTTTCATGGCTGATATTTTGTAGCGGCCAATAAAGAAATTATTATTTGTTTAAGAAATGCAAACCATTGTACATTATGCTACACAAACGCGTGTGTGTATATATATATATGTTTGTGTATGCGTGTGTGTGTTTGCATATATATATATATATATATAAATATATATATATATAAATATATATATATATATAAATATATATATATATATAAATATATATATATATATATATATATATATATATAAATATATATATATAAATATATATATATATATAAATATATATATATATATATATATATATATATATAAATATATATATATATATATATATATATATATATATATATATATATATATATATATATATATATATATATATATATATATATATATACACATATATGTTTATATGTATATATAAACATTTCGAGAATATGTTTGTTTATTTAGATCTATATAATCTCCACATTATACTAACGTAAGTGTATGTGATAACATCTTAGTATAGGTTATTTAAAAAGGAAAAATAATACGATATCCATTGATATTTTTATTCGAACAACGTAACTGCTTCCCAAACTCCTAAACTTTCAGATAATGTATACATCTGTAATGACCATGGCTTTTCCCTCATTTTGTGTACTAGCTATAACGTTATATCGATATAGATCTAAATATATTTAGATGTACCTCGTAACTAAATATAAATAATCACCGCACATACGTATAAAAAGTAAATTGAAATATTGTGGAATAAATATCCACACACTTATGCTTCTATGTATATTGCGTGGATGGAACATGGGTAAAAAATAAAGTTTTGATGAGAAAGATAATAGTCAAGATGTGAGGAAGTAGAGGAAGACGAATGTTGCGGGGTGGTGTAACAGTGATAAGAGACAGAATATATCCTATTTAGTTTTGTTAGTTTTGTTGTTAGGGCGAAGTAGTAAGAGTAAGGGAAGGCCATTTATTTACAGAAGTTTACTGGCATAATCAAACGCGAAAATATAATATATTGAAAAGTACAGTTATGTTTGAGAAAGCGAAGATTATAGATTATTTGTTAAACTAATATATTCCAATCGTCAGTTATGTAACTCATGCGCTTTAGTGCAATTTACTATTGTCTCGTAAATCGAAGCCTTTACAAAAAACACAGTTTCCAGTTAGATTTGCTTATTCAATGACAATTAATAAGCTCAGAGTGAAACATTTGATACGACAGAGTTACTAACCACCACAATAATTTAGTCATGAACAGGTATAGGCTAAATTCTCTAGTGTTGGGAAACAATTGGTATGATAATTAATGGTCTACTGATCCAAGTAATACAATGACGAAACAACTAATATGTCGGAGTAATTATTCTCTTAAGTTTCATTAACAGTGAGATTACCAAGGGATCAACTAGTAGAGAGGAAGAGATCTGAAATTGAACGAAAGCACTTAATGTGGATTTTCGTATATAATCTTAAATTTCATAACTTTATTCTCACAATTTGCAATTATTATGTGAAGCTCTTCTGAGAGAAATACGGGATACTCTGTAAATAAAAATCAATGACGAATATCCCGTACAATCGTCGTATTGTATCACTTGAAACAAACTGGCCAAGTGAATAGAGAATTGGGTTACTCTAATGCCTATACGTGGGAAACTGCTAAAAGAATTTAATCCTTTTATTAGTCTTTATTTTATTTTATTTATTTTAGTTTATTTTATTTTGTTGTAGTGTCTTGATCAAAGTAGTTAGTGTGTTGGACAAAGTACTTCTATTATATTTGTTGAGAGGTGATTTATTGCCGAATTTGAGAAAGTGTCAGAGGAGATATCTTGCAGTATTTCTTCCAGCTCTTCTAGCTTTGATTGGAAATCCGACTAACGTCAACATTGTCTCTGATCCTGTTGATTTTGATAAAGTAAATTCCAGTCCAGGGGGTGTATTGATAAATTAGATCGAAAGCTGCACAATGTATCTAGCGGCATCTGTTACAACTCTCTAAGTTAAATCACGTTGTGGACAACTTCTCCTTTCAGCTTTTCATTGTCGATAGAATAACGTACTGGTTTGTGGAGATGGTGTAGCATAATTGTACTTTGGTTATCCTGTAGGGGGGGGGCGTATTCACGCGTCCTGTTTAAAACCACCCTCTGTTTCGTGGAAGCCTATACCAGAGTTAATTTGGTTGCAAGCATTCCAAACGGAGTAGGTGAGACAAGTACCTCCTCCAATACTGGACTGGTACATTTATTTATTCGCTCTGAAAGCATGAAAGGCAAAGTTGGTTTGAGCGAGAATTGAACATTGAACGCAGAGATAGAATGGATATCCGCCCCTAACGACTCTCTCAATATACAGCGCGTATTACCAATCCGTGATAAAAGGTTCCCTTGAAACTTTGTCAAACACAATAGTTACCTACAATTTGTTATTGTAGGTAATTACCGTTCATTTTTTTAGGCCAGAGAGGTTACTTTAAGAATAATATTAATTCCTTTTGGCAAGTTGTTCTACCTCCTCGAGTTGACTCAATTTCATCGACGAGCGATAAGCCAATTTTATTAGAGAATAGTTTCTCTTCTATCCTTTTGCTTGTACCTGTGCGGTTTCGCTGAAGGAAAGATAAATCATCGTGGTAAGATGGAAGACTTGACTTGGCACCTTACCAGTGTTTCTTTGTTTCATCAACCTACCCGTTGTTTTCTAGGTTGACAGCCCCCATCAACCAAACCACCGGTGGTAAAAATAGAGCATTAGAATTGATGAATTTAAGTGAAAAACAGGTTAGTTATACCATTTAGGCACCACATTAGACAACAATTCTGACATGGTTCACCCCCAAACCAAAATGTACCTGGCTAACACGAATCTGGTGAAAGACTGACAAGGTTAGCAAAACTGTAATAGATTTTATGTGGCTCAAAAACATCACAGCAATCATATTTATATATATGTATATGTATAGATCAAATCTTACGATTTATCGAGGTCACATATTTTCTGGTCATAAGTATTTTCATCGATTTTCTAACGCTATTGTCATGACATTCTCTTTCTCAATGTAATGACGTAAGTACGACAGAATACAAATCTGTTCTCGGACTGAGAATCGTTTGTAAAGTGTCAGTTTATTGTCATTTTAAATGCTATTCTACAGCATTGACATTTGATTGATAGAGATGCAAATACACACAAACACACACACATACACACACACACACACACATACGCACACACACAAATTTATATATATATATATATATATATATTGATATTTATTAAAATAACAGATTAAAGTTTAAGCAAAGAATCGCTTCTTTCACCCTTAACAGGATCTTCTGAAACTAACAAAGTCAATCTGTAAACGCAGAAGTGGATATTTCAAAAAATGTTGCAACCGGGGGAGAACAGGAAGACGATACTTTGGTTCGTAGAAACGTTCGCTGGCTAAGAACGGGAAAAAACGAATATAATACGTCAATAATAGGAGCGGTGAAAAACAATTACGCGCAAAGACAGAACCACGTTTATGGTATAATAGAGGTCGTAGACTAATGTTCTCTTAGGTGGTGCATAGAGACGTTCTCTGGCGAAGAACGAAAAAAACGAAGATAATACGTCATATGTGGAGCGTGGAGAACAATAGCACGCAAAGACAAAACCACGTAAATGGTATAGCAGAAGTCGTAGACTAAATTCTCTACGGTTCTTATATATTTGATATATATTTAGCCTTATCGAGCCCTCTTTGGATTTTAGTGTTCCAATTTATTATTATTACTATATATATTGATAGATAGATAGTAATTCCTATCTTGATTAATTAAACCATAATCTCCATGCCCGCATTTATTAGGTTTGTAGAAGGAAATGCAATGCACACACACACATGCATATATATATATATATATATATATATATATGTGTATGTATGTATGTATATATATATATATATATATATATATATATATATATATATATATATATATATATACATTCATACAAATATATAGAGATTAAATGCCATACAAAGGTAATAAGTGTATATATATATATATATATATATATATATATATATATATAATGGTGCTTGTGCATTATCTATTCTTTTGTGTTTATTACATACGGTGTTGACTGTCATGTGGACTTTATATTTCATACATGAATATTTGCAATTATTAACACAATCAGAGATTGTGCAAAGAACAATTTGCTTCAACTTTTATTTGAACATATAGAATTTTATTATGCAGTTTGTTGACTGTAATATCCAGAAATTGTTCTAAATCGTAATTAATGTGCCCTTAATTGTCATAATGTAACTAATAAAACGTCAATTCCATTCCTCTGACTAGATATATTAAATGGCTAAGTGGTTAGGTAATTCGGTTCAACTGTTGAGCTTAATTCTCGAAGGCAATTTGTCCATAAATAAGGCACTATATTTCTGCTGTACCAATTCACTCAGCTGTCAAAATGAGATGTACCTGTATTCCAAAGAGTCAACTTTTTCACACACTGTATATGGAATGCGAACTCACTTGCATATCTTCTTCACGAGTAGGTTTTTCCGTTATTCGAAGAACTGGAATGGTCATTGTCGAAACTCTCGGATGACCAATTGAAATTTTTCAAAAATGAAACTCACAGCTGACACCTATGCATTTTATTTGGCTTTCTACGAATTTGTTTCTCATAGGTTATTTCGTGATCGTTCAAATGACAAAGGGTCACTGTCCTATCATGACAAACCTCATGAAAAGAAACGCCGTGCTCAGGAACGCTATATTCTGTCCTGTCCAGAAATCGAGACGACTTTACTTTAGAATTTTAGAAATGAAAGAAAAGTATTGTATGGTAAACACAAATCAATCTATACAATATATTTAGTGAAAATAATATGAGAGCATTCTGTTTATGAAGCATTATGGAAATTACCATTAAGAGTAGAAGAAAATATTCGAGTAGTTCCCATTTCAATTCTAAAGGAAGTATAATATATATATGAAAATTTTCAGTGAATAATATTAACTTATATAAGAACATATATTAGATATCATTTCTCTCTGCCTCTCTCCACACCACCTTTATTTCTGTTAAGCTTCAGTGTGGGTGTGAAGTTTGCACACAAGAATAAAGTGTTCTTGATACAGAAGTAGTGTGTAAACATTTATTGCTGTCTTGAGAATACTCTGTTTCTTAACAGAATTTATATATATGTGCATGTGTGTTTGTGTGTTTCCAATACGCAAAATGGGGCGAATTTTACACCAGCATCTCTATAAGACCAATACACAGTTGTATCAAACACACACCGCACAGACACGTAGCCTTCTTCAAGAAAAACATAGATGAGTTCAAGAACATAAATAAAGATGTTACAATTACTATCGAAGCA
Organism: Eledone cirrhosa; assembly: GCA_964016885.1. Classification (NCBI taxonomy): domain Eukaryota; kingdom Metazoa; phylum Mollusca; class Cephalopoda; order Octopoda; family Eledonidae; genus Eledone; species Eledone cirrhosa. The sequence continues at coordinate 69,625,692 of OZ024740.1, forward strand.
AATGATAAATATACCGACAATCTCAGAATAAAAGAACCAATGATAGTTTCGAACTCCACACCCACTGGAGCTTGATACAGGTTTGTCCACCTCAACCCCTGACAGGGAGGCAGTAGAATCATTTCTGGCTTCATGGATGAGTTTTTCCTGTCCCAACTTGTGCTCAAACCAACAAAGTACCACAAAGACGTCTTGGACCTAATATTCAGTAACCACACTAACACTATCCACGATATTGTAGTGGAAAAAGTTCTACTCTAAGTTCAGCAAACTAGCGCATGGGTAGTTTACTGAACTTCGAGTAGAGTGGGTGAGTCAGTGTGCGTGAAAGACCGATCGACATGTGCAAGATCATGATTGATCGCTTCCCAGTTTACATTATGAAGATCCATGGTGTCAAATGGATGAACTGGAGAGATGTCATTGGGTTTGCTTTTTGAACGCTGGACTCTCAGAGTCCACCTGAACTTCGTTCATCCATCTTTGCTGTCATATATATTTCGGTGATAACCATTATGCAACAGCTATGACTTCGTCAGATAGCTAGAATTTCAACAGAAAAACCATAACGATGGAATAAAGTTTACTTCTGTTATTTCTATTTTTTTTTATACGCTCAGTGCTGAAGTTTGGTGTTGTTTTCCCAAAGCAAGGGCGGTCAGAAAAGTTTTCAATAATGACCTAGGACAGTGGTTCTCGACCTGGATTGAACAAAGATAGTAGTACACCTCTGTGAGTTTAAAATACTACTATATACTTATATATATATATATATATATATATATGGGGGGGGGGCGTGTATGTGCCTGTGTCGTGTGTGTGTGTGTGTGTGTGTGTGTGTGTATGTGCACATATGTATGAATGTATATTTATTCTCAATCTAATTTTACTCTTATTAATTTCAATCGCAAGAAACGAAGAGGATTTTAACTTCCTATGAAGGGTAATGCGTACTTTGATATCTTACTGTTAAATACCATTCCGCTGGTTTCTTGCCAAAGAAGAGCTATCTCGTAGCTTGTAAAATGCTAGAAACAGCAGCCAGACAAACTTTTCTCCTTCCCATAAAACCGCTCTTTATTAATATTGTGCTACAATGAACAGTTTTCTATAAAGAAAACAGAGGGTGGCCACGGTCAGAAAATTTTTCATTATTGATTCATTGGTTCAATAATGACCTAGGACAGTGATTCTCAACGTGAGGTACACAAAGATAGGATATTATTGTGAGTTTCACGTACTATTAAATACATAATAACCATTCTTCTCTAAGTATACTCATTCCCTTTCTTTTAATTATTACAACAGTTAGACTGATTCATGACTCTCTGTTTTGAGGCTTTATATGTAAAACATATGCACACACATACAGGCTCCTATATTACACCACCACACAATACATCCACTCTCTCACACACACATACACATATGTGGGTGTTTGTTTATGTCTTTTTGTTTTAGTTTTAGTATGTGTGTGTTATATTGAAACCACAACTGTGATTCAGTTGATAATAATATTTCAAATAATTCAGAATCAAAATAATCACTACAGAGGCGTTTTCGTCACTTAACACTGATCGTAAAGTTTCATGGGGTGATGGAATATCATAGGCGCCTGATATAAACTTTCTCGGCTGTTTAAGCATGGAAATTATCATTGTTTCACACAATCTGTACAGGAGTATTAAAGTTTAGTTTGTGTTCTGATTTTAAAAGAGACTCTTGAATTTTTTGCCTTTTTTAGTGTAATTCTGTATGGAAATGTACTGTCATCTAATGTACTATATGGACATGAGATGCAAGGTTAACAGGCAGGGAAGTACCATGGTTGTAAGATTGATGTAAAATACAGTGTATAGGAAAATATTACATAAGACTAGACTAGAGAATAAACAACAATTCAATGTAGAAATCGCACAAAACCGGCAAACAACTATGGAAGCTATAATAATACATACAGAATATATACACACTGCATAAACAGTATATTCATAGCCAGGCTCACACACACGTGCACAAATTCACACACACACACACACACACACACACACACACACACACACACACACACACACACACACACACAGATGCACGTGTGTGTGTGTGTATGTGTATTTATACCGAAACAAAGCAGTGTACTAATGCAAATACACAGTCTGACATACTGATGAATATATATACTGACAAATTCTTCAATTGATTTCGTGACGAAAATTTCATAGATATATTTCTACTTTAAAATTTTGATTTCTATTCAGTGTGGAGATATTAAAGTGGAAGTTAATGATAGTGCGGCAGGACGTGAGTCTGTGGACACACAATATGAAACTAATAACTGAAATTTTATGAATTCTATCCATGTGTGAAGCAGTGAAAATATAACAATTGCTCTGAAAGTTCAGCGTCTGATGTCTTGAGTTTATTGTCGTCAGGATTCTAGTAAATATGAATTTCTACTGAGACATTCCTGACCTGGCTGACCGTATCTGAAAATAGTTAAGTATGGCAACACACAAGTATGTGTAAGTGTAAATACGTCAAAGGCTATAGAAAGAGCATCTCTGTAAATCGAATCGATGTATGTAGTTGTTTTATGTCTGTATATATATATACGTGTATACACACACACACACACACACATATATATATATATATATATATATATATATATATATACGTATATATATTGTGAAAATGCTTAGAGGTCGGTATGTTCGGCTCCCGATCTTAAAATTGTGAGTTCTATTGCTTTACGTTAAACCAGTCTATTCATATAGGAAAAATGAATTAAAATTGTATTTCAAAGGGCCCCATGTGGTCCACACACTTCTTCCCTAGGCGTTGCTGTGCTTGAATAATGTTGGTGAAGAAGCTTTCATCCTATTGGTACAAACGTCATCAACAGTAGATATGATGAAATCATCACACAGAGTCTTCATGATGATGATGATGATAATAGTCAGATGGGGCCAAATCAGGGGGATAGGGAGTGTAAGCAAACATTTCAAAGCCACAGTCACGTACATAACCCCGTACCAGTGGCGAATTCTGGTATACTTGGCTCTAGGACCACGTTCCTACTCACCACTATCGGTACAGAGGTGGCTGCCCGCAATTGTGAGCCGCGCGAGCTAGAATAGTTCTCCAAATCGTCTCCCTCACCATCCTCCGGGGAAACGCTTCTCTATTTTGTCCACCGAAACCGTGACGCAGCCAGTGTTTGGGCTCCAATTTGCATATGATAGTGAGAGATGGAGAAAGCGAGAGAGACAGAGGCAGTGAGTGAAAGAGAGAGAACATCAATTCGCATTTGATAGGTCATGCGTATAACTGGACTAAGATATATACCAATGAACAATGGTTACTTATATAGACACAAGGCCATCAATTTTGTGGGAGGGGGAAGTCGATTAAATCGACCCCAGTGCGTGACCGGTACTTTATTTTATCGACCCCTTAAGGATAAAAGGCAAAGTTAAACTCGGCGGGATTTGAACTCTATGCTGCAAAGTCTGGCGTCCGACCCTCTACCGATACTGCCAATCCACCGCCCTAATACCGATAAACAATGATAGAAAAAATTACAATAATCATCAAAGGTTTCTCAAAACCCCAAACTAATCTTCATTTCCCCTTCCCCCACAACCTCCCTCCCGTTCTTATTCATCCTCTCTCCCTCCATTGCCACCTCCTTCTTTCTTTTCATCCCAACTTCTTCTTCTTCTTCTTCTTCTTCTATTTCCCTTCCATCAACTTCACCTTCACTCCATCGCCTACTACACCTCAGCCTTGTCTATCTGTCCATCCCTTATTATCAATTCTCCCATCTTTAATCGCCCTTCCTAACACCCATTCCAAAGAATCCATAAATACTGAAGCTGCCAAAAATTATCTGAGTTTTCTGATAATTTCTTACGAATGAATGTTCTATTCCTGTGGAAGTCATTTCTATAATAAAATCTGTACACACACACACACACACACACACACACATATATATATATATATATATATATATATATATATATATATATATATATATATATATATATATATATATATATATATATATATATATATATATATATAGATATATATATATATATATATTCATTAGTTAAGCAAAGACAAGACCACAAATTTCACAAGAAAGACGTTATTTTAAGAAAGTCAACACAGTTTCAGTATATGTGAGGAATGGAGTAGCGAAACAATTGTAAACGGACATTGTATTGGCAGTATCGGTAGAGGGTCGGACGCCATGATTTGACGCATAGAGTTACGGCCCTTGCCATTCTGACTTCAAATCCCGCCGAGGTTAACTTTACCTTTCATCCTTACGGGTTCGACAAAATAAAGTACCAGTAATGCACTGTTAATTGCTGGCCTTGAGCCAAAAGTAGAAACAATTATTATCATTCCTTACTATAATTACACTCATAATTAAACTATAATTACACTCCTTATTATTATAATCACACTTCTTCTTCTTATTATTATTATTATTATTATTATTCCTTACATTAAATTATAATTACACTCCTTATTCCCCACATATACTGAAACTATGTTGACTTTCTTTAAATAACGTCTTCCTTGTGAAATTTGTGGTCTTGTCTTTGCTTAACTAATGAATATTTCCAGCTGTGTGCATTTAATCTCTGCATGAACCCAGCTATATAGCTGCCTTCCACTACTTATTGCATATTGAGCACATGCCTTTACGCTTTTGGCTTCTAACAAATTCACCAATCTCTCTTCTCCTCGCCTATATCCATCTCTCCCTTTAAGATTGGTTTACTCTTGAACTGTCTATATATATATATATATATATAAATATATATATATATATGTCTCTGTGTGTGTGTGTGTGTGTCTATATATATATATATATATATACATGTATATATATTTATATATATATATATATATATATATATATATATATATATATATATATATATATACATATATATATATATGTACACATATATATATATATATGTAAATATACAACAAATATCCAAGGGCTTATAGCATGTAGGTGGTAGATTTCTCTCAAAGACATTTTATAGAAAACACGACTGTTGTCCAGTTTGATTATTTTCTTGAATGATTTTGTGCATTATAATAATAGTTCTATATGCTTAGTTTGAAACAGCAACGTTCAAACAGCACTGTTGAAAACCGCCTAAGATGCGGACATAGAGTATATATTTTTAATTATGTGAACACGATCATTAATTATTTATTCAATTTTAAATATTGAAGGTCAGATGAATATAGAACATTTAATAGTAGTTTCAATGGAGACAGTGGCTGTAATATGGTATAAACGTCAAATCCAAGAGGGAAATCAGAATAAAAACACATACACACATGCACGTACAAACAAACACACACGCGTGTAAACACACATGCGCACGCACACACACGCACACATACACGCAGGCGCACACACACACACACCCACACACAAACACATATATATATATATATATACACACACACAAATATATATATATATATTTTAAAGAATCCCCTTTCTTTAAATCCATCAACCAATTACCTCCAGCCATCCCAATCACCACTCTCGCCTACGATCAGAAAATGTATAAATACCACCATATTACATTACCAGCCGGCTTCCTGATGATTTCTCCCGTATGAAACAGTTGTAGTCCTGTAGAGGCCTTTTCTATATTAAATATATATATATATAGGATAGCAAAGTATTGTTTCAGGCAGGGTTTCCCAACCTGGGCGATTTCAAATATTGGGTGGGCGATGAACGAATTTTTAGGAAATGGTGGGCGATCTAAAATTTTGGTGGGCGACAACGGATTTTCGGTAATTAAGTATCTTATTGATCATATAATGGCCGGTATGCTCGGATTCGATCTTCCGTAGTCTAGACTAAGGAAGTAGTATTTAGCTGTATGACTGTAATACATGTGTTCAACTGATTCATGTCTAGCAGTTTACAACTGCCGAACACCTCACATGGACAGCTCGCATTGGACGCGCACACATCCGCGTGCATCGGTAAACTAAAACAGGTGATGACGCAAGACCAACGGCAAAACGTGTTAACACTACTGTAGTCGCGCATCGTGCATTTCTGCCTTCGCCGATTCTGCCTATATGAATTCTTTCTTCGAATTTTTACTTCCCTGATGCCTCCAGTAAAGAAAACTTGTCGCCAGTACAGCATTGATTATTTATCATATGGATTTATTGCTTCTCCTCAGAACTGTCAATTACCCATGTGTCTTCTATGCCAGCAAACTTTGAGCAATGAAGCCATGAAATATCATTTTGATATCACTTTGAAATATCATTTTGATTCCAAGCATTCTGACAAAAAAGACAAACCGTTGTCATATTTTTTGCAACTTAAGGCCTCTTTCGAAAAGCGGAAAACACTGAACACGATGTTTATGGAAGCAACTGTACAGGAAAATGACGGTATGATTGCGTCGTACAATATTGCATTACTGGTCGCAAAGACCGGAAAGTCCCACACTATAGGAGAAACATTGCTTCGACCTGTTATTGAAGAAGTTCTGTCGACTGTAATGCACGAGAAGTCTGACGCAATTATCAAGAAAATTTCACTTAGTAACAATACAATTTCTCGACGAATAGATGAAATGGCGACCGATGTCAAACATCAACTCATTCAAATTCTCCAGTGTTCTGAATTTTCTATACAAGTGGATGAGTCAAACGTTATAGATAACCAATGTTTGATGATGGTTTATGTTCGATATTTCAATGAATACCTTCAACCTTGTGAGGAAATGCTGTTCACGGAGAACTTCCTGCTTGATTCAAAAGGTACATCTATTTTCGATATGCTTAAGCGTTTCCTTTCTGAACATCATATCCCACTGACCAGGGTCGGACGCCATGCTTTCCAGCATAGTTACGATCTGAGTTCAAATCCCGCCGAGGTTGACTTTGCCTTTCATCCTTACGGGGTCGATAAAATAAAGTACCAGTAATTCACTCTGGGTAATGTGCCTAAAGTAGAAATAATTATTGCTTGTGCTTCTGATGAGGCCCCTTCCATGGCTGGAAGATACAGAAGTTTTTCATCTCTCCTAAAGCGTGAAATTTCTCAACAGATTTTAACAGTTTATTGTGTGATACACCGACAACATTTAGTGGTAAAAAATATCAATGGTAAGTTGAATGATGCGCTGCAGTTTGTTATCAAGACTGTGAATAAATTGAAATCAAATTCCTTGTCTGATCGAATTTTCAGTCAACTGTGTCTCGATAATGATGATTACTATGTTAGGCTTTTGTACCATACCGAAGTACGATTGCTGTCAAAGGGCAACTGTGTTGTTCGCTTTGTTGAACTGTTTCATGTGATCATATCTTTCTTTAAAAGTACTCCTCTGTCGGCTTCATTGATTGCTGCAAAGCGCGATATTTTTTTTCTGGGCGATATATTCACTAAACTTAATTATTTGATTAAGTTGTTACAAGGAAAGTAAAAACTCTTGTCGACTGTAAATCATTTATCACAGCCTTCATTTCGAAATTGGTCCTGTATAAAATAAACATTTCCAAACGTCAATTGCATCAATTTCCACAACTGGATTCTTTGAAAGATGAATTGGTTGACGAGGATACCGTTACCTATCGTGACTATCTACAATCATTGCATGATGCATGGTGGGGCGATTTTAAGATATTATTACATTGAATATTCCAAATTGGTATAGCAATCCGTTTGAAGTCCAAGCACTCTATTGCGAGGAGCTAATTGAATTGCAAAATGATAATGAGGTCACAATGCGATATCGGCTTCATGGCAAGGAAGGCTTGTGGTATCATCAAAGTATATTGAATTCTTACCCCAACCTATGGAAGCATTTGAAATTAATTTTGCTTGCCTTCCCGACGTCGTACTTGGTCGAATCTGGTTTCAGTGACGTTGGTACTTTACTTTCTAAAAGTAAATGTGGACTCGATGTAGCCAAACGGGGAGACTTGCGATTAAAATTGACAAGTTTGCAACCAAATGTGTCTGCACCAGCTGCGTCGCATCAGCCTCAGGTATTACACTGAAAACTAAACATGGTGAGTTTGTTGAACATTTTTCAATTTTGTTTCATTGAGAAACATTTAGGAATCAAAAACTTCATTCTTCTGAATAACGTTTCAACTCCGATATATATTTCATTTTTTAAACAAACGTTCTGAATAATGCTTTATTTTTGCGTCCTTAAAATGACTGCACAGGTGGGTGATGGGAATTTTTGTGTGGAAAAGTGTGCGATAACGTCAAAAAGGTTGCGAACGCCTGGTTTAAGGTAATGCTGTAAATAAACCCTTTTGTACAGACGACCGTGTTATTCCTCATATATATATATATATATATATATACATACATAAAAGGTATATATTGAGTTAGACACTCAAAATAGTCTCTTACAATTAAATAGCTCAAAGAAAGATGTTTTTCTGAGCCGGGTAATATAATTGAATATAAAATCGATTTCTTGGTTAAATTTTAATGTGTTATTTTTCATTAAATTTCTATATTTATTGTATTTGAATAAAATGTTGGCTGTGGTGTATTGCCCATCTCGCATATGTTACACTACCTCAAGTACCCAGTTTCACCTGAGCAATCAAATGATAAGGGACGACCAGTAGAAGACCAAGCAATTGATTTTGATGCGTTATCTGGTTAACAGTATGAGACGAGACCATATTGTGTGTGGGGGGTGCGTGCGTGTGTGAGTGTGTATGTTGCAAAACAACAGTCAAAAATATTCCAGAGACACCAGATCCTTCGTTTTATCGTTCGTCGATAGAACAAGATTTTTAGGTATTCCCATACATGATCTGCCTGCTGTACATATAAGTAGATTTCCAAAACCTGATTCTCTCATATTCAATTCTACAACTTTGAGACTCTGACCCTGAGCGTTATTTATCGTCATAGCAAAACTGACTCTAACATGGAACTGAAGTCTTGAGAATTTTAAAGGCAGCTCAGTAGAGAAAGGGATAAGAAGCATCTTGGGAATAAACGCATTTTTTCCTTGATGATTGATGGCCTCCAACTATAGGGGCCTCTAGCAGATGATTCATCATCCGCCTGACATTCATTGACCTGGTGGGTCCATATTTCTCAAAAGGGTGGTGTGAGTCCCAATCGTTTATAATATATATATAGATAAAGATAATTATATATAAATGTGTGTGAGTGTGTGTGTGTGTGTGTGCGTGTGTCTGTGTGTGTACGTGTGTGCATGTGTGAGTAAACCAGCGTTTGAATCCACGTAGACGCTGGCCGCGAAAAACGAGCGTCGCTGAAAACATAGAGTGGATCCCTTATGTTTGTCTTCCAACCTGCTAGAAATAGCAGACGCGTTGTTTAGCATGATTTTCTTCTTTGATGTAGTAAAATAAGTATCAATAAACCTTTCCGGGTATACCTTTTTTCAATTGGTGTACTTATTATTCGAATGTGAGTTTCCCTTTTTATCTAATGCCCCAACAAACATCTCTCTATTATACTATATATAGATTACATAATTATGTTATTAGTCGCTGAATCTTTAGAACGTCAGATAGAACGCTTTAATGTATTAATTTTGATTCTGTGATCAGAATTTAAATCTCGCTTCGGTTAGATTTACCTTTGATCTTTTCGAAATCAATAAATAAAGAGCTATTCTAGTCGATTCTTTTTCTATATCGCTTTCCTTCATGGTCTCTTTCTCTAGAAAAAATTGACTCTGTTCAGACTTGGAGAGGATTAAGTCCCGCCTCGATTTAAATTGCCCAAGGCCGCATCCCTATGACTCCATCATGAGTTAAGTGACCATGGAAAATAAAAACAAATACATGGGGCTTTTCCTCATAACCTCTTCTCCTAGCTAGATATCTGAATAATTTTGCTGTGACATTTTTACTGTGATTTTATTGAAAGTTGAGTGAAAGTATTTAAAGTAACCTTATTTCAGGAATGGAGATAGCGTCATTAGAACATTCAGTTAAGTGATTTAAAGAAACGCTATTTCAATACCAGATACAGTATTTAAAGAATCACTATTTCAAACGCAGAAGCACCTTTATTCGTCGTATCTTTGAAAATAGAGCGAACGGACTTAAAGATAATTATTTCAATACAGAACATGGTGTTATTTAACGTTCTCTTAAAACTAAAGTATAGGGATTTGCCGAAACAGTATTGAAATATCGGACGTATCATCCTCCTGTATGTAAAGAAACACTCAAAATTGGGATGTCCATATAGGAAAAATACATTGGTATCCAACTGCGGTACGCTTAGAGACTGACGAGTTCACTAGTTTTTATTTGACTCTCACTTCTGGCTTTGGGACGTTTTTCAGCCACACCCTGGTAAGTAATTTTACTGGCACGCTTAACATAAGGAGGAACTAGACGAATAAGGAGGAGATGGGTACCGCCAGACATTAATACGGCACACTGAAATGCCATGATGGACACACAGTCAAACGTCTAAAATGGCACCACAAGAACTTGTAGTGGCTTCATTGATTCATTGATATTCGATCTCCAAAATATCAGAGCCGTCTTTGTCACTAGCTTGTCTATGAAACGAATGTGGTAGTGTAATTTTGAAAAATGTTTTGCTCAAGGGATGTATGGCCTGATAGACAATGACTTCTACAATGTGTGCATGAGCATGTGTTTATGTATGTGGGGTGTGCATGTGTTGGGAACCCTCACAGCTTAATGGTTAGAGGGTTCGTAAGTTCAATTTCCTGCAGGACGCTTTGCCCTCGGGCAAGACACATTATTTTGCGTTGTCCCAGTCCACTCAGCTGGCAATAATGAGCTGTATCTCAATTTAAAAAGTCACATTTTTCATACACACAGTGTCACACCGAATTTCTCTGAAAATCACGTTAAATGTATTCTTGTCTCTGGAATGCTTAGTAACTTATTTTATTTTACTGGTAGGCTGTTCTGTTGTTCGAACAACGGAAGTCCAATATATGTGTGATTTGATGTTTAGACCTGTGGTAAGTGAACTGTTACGTATGTGAGTTTTACAATATTTAATGACTGCCTTGTTAAGTACCCAAAATAGCAATAAATGTACGAAGTAGAAAAAAGAACAAAAGCCATAATTTAGAGAAATATATACAGTCTCTCCGCTCTTTAGGCGAAGATGCGTGCGTGAACGAGGTGCGTAAATCAAATTCGCGTAATTCAAGTCTAATGCTCCCATTTAGATTTATGGAAATGCAACTCTAATATATATTATATTATTACTTCTGATGATTTCCTTTGTCAATTCTAATGTTAAATTACATTTCTGATAATTAAAATAATTAAAACCCACACGCGTTATAGCGTGTTATTCGCACAAAATGACTATTTAATTATATTTTTTCAAGGGACGTTAAAGCGAATTCGCGTGATTCAAGTTGGAGTAAAGAGCAAGCAGACTGTATATATATATATACATATATATATGTATATATATATATATATATATATATATATATATATATATATATATATATATATATATATTATATATAAGATCAAAAGATGGTTAAAAGAGTTCCATGTATTTTATTATGCGCATTTCAAAAACAAATATCATCATGCAATAACATTTGTGTTTTCATCAGATAAAATAGGAAGACATGATATGAAGGTTAAAAAACACTTGTGAATAGTGCAGTTTTAAATCAACATATGAAAAGTAGTTTTAGATTGATGTGTGATATTGGGAAAAAAGATTTTTTGAGGGGGGTGGGGTGGAAAGGCTGAAAAAGAGGAGGAGATGAGAGTAAAAAGTGGAGGGGGGGAGTATAATGAGTAAGGATGAGATAGGAGGAGAGATGGGTGATAGAGAGAGAGAGATAGCTTTTATAACTGAGAAAAATATATTGTTTTACATAGAGAGGTTGAAAAACCGTTGGAAGATAATATATAAATTAAAAGAATTTGAAAATTAACGATGAGAAAAATAATGTTAAGTTAAGGTTTGTATATTGAAGGGTTTAATAATATGTGCGATGAAAAGAAATTGTTAATATGTATTACGAATAATATTTAAGGGTTTAATAATATGTGCGATGGAAAGAAAATGTTGATATGTATTATTAAAAAAAGCAATAGTAAGTAAGGATATATTGTGAAAGAAGTAAAAGATAGGATGAATAAGTTAGATGAAAGGGAGAAAAAATAATGAATTGAGGATGAATAATCTAACGTCAAAAAATGTTTATGTTTACGAAGGATTTTTTTTCAAGGTGAAATAAAGTAAGAATATATTGTACTGTGTAATAATTGTTTCTATGTTTGGCACAATGAGAAAAGGTACAGATTAGGGGTTAGAAATTAAAAGAAAAAGGAAAAGAAAAGGAAAAACAAGAAAGGGAAGTGATAAATAGGAGTGATATAGAATGAGTAACTAGTATTATATAATGTATGATAAATAACTTTGAAATAAGGTAGAAAGATGGGTATATTTTTAAAGAGGTATATATAAATAAATAAGTGCCTTTGAGAAAAGGAATTTAAATTGATAAAGTATTATATATTAGCTGTATACTTTATGGAATGTTCTGTGGAATTTATGCAAGCAGAGAGAAAACAAGTCAGTGCGTCTATTTATTATAGAATCTAAATTAGACATAATGGTAAATTTTTCATTTAAACAGAGATTGCAAGTCTTGGATAGAGAACTGTTCAAGTATGTAGAAGCAGAAGAAACCTTTTTCCAAGAGATGTTATATTTAATATTTTTGTCTTTCAAGGACCATATGAGTTCTGAGAGTGCCGTGTTGGTTCTTTTAAGTTGGTATTTAAAAGACGAATGATGATTATAAAGACGAGCTTTAAAGGAGGTGGAAGTGGAGCCAAAATAGGTGAAGGAATTGGTGTCAGTTATAACTTTACATTCGTAGATTAAGTTTTTTTCAAGACAATGGTTGTTGAGAGGACATTTATTTTAACCATCTTTTGATCTTATATAATATGTATATTCCAGTCCTACAAACTGTAGAGTGCTTCTTATCCGATATCTGCATTGCTTTATTGTACTACAATAAAACTCACCTCCTACATATATATATATATATATATATATATATATGAAATATAAGAATCAAAGAACTGTTCAAAACATTATTGTGCTTACAGCTGTTTCCTCCAAACCGAGGTTTGGATTCTTCGGAGCAATTTATTAATGCATGGACAGTTATATGACCTCCTTTTCAGCCGGGAGACATACCAATACATATTCAAACATTGATACATATTCAAACATTGTGGGTCAACATTCATTACAGAATTTAGAGTGGCAGTACACACTCTAAATTCTGTAATGAATGTTGACCCACAATGTTTGAATATGTATCAATGTTTGAATATGTATTGGTATGTCTCCCGGCTGAAAAGGAGGTCATATAACTGTCCATGCATTAATAAATTGCTCCGAAGAATCCAAACCTCGGTTTGGAGGAAACAGCTGTAAGCACAATAATGTTTTGAACAGTTCTTTGATTCTTATATTTCATATAACTGCTCTGTAAATCATCTGATGTTTTTACATTGAGCTACTTAACTTACTGGTAATAAGGTAGTAATACATTACTGCCTACCACTATTTAGGGTGTGTGTAAAATACTTACAACTGCTTAAGGTTTTGTGTTTACATAACCATAAATAGTATAACTAATACTATATATATATATATATATATATATATATATATATATATATATATATATATATATATATATATATATATATATATATATATTATCATTTTCCACTGAATACGGAGAGACCTCCGATCATGCAACTGCGTTACCTTAAGAAATATACTGAAAACGCCGCCGGAGATATATATTTACCTGTCTATGCTAGAGCATTTATCTCGAATAAAATGATTTTAATTTATAGTTGGGAAAGCTGAAAAAACTAGTATTTGACATTTCTTTCTCTGACCCCAGTAATAAAATTACTAAACCTGCATTTTCCAGAGATCGACACCAGATCATGTGAAGGCCTTAACACCATACGATGGTTTCTTGTGCATTGGGTATTTTCACAATGATGCTACGTGGCAATGATATTTGAAGATTTGTTTATGGTCGCAGAATATCATTTTATATCTAAGTTAATTATATAAATCTCCATACATCTGACATACTTTATGTTCCAGTAATGCGTCTCCGGAGGTCTACGACATATGTGACTAATTAGTTACCCCAATGGTTTGCGCTGGCTGTACTAATAACTGTGATTTGGACACATGTTAGCTGACAGATTGCTAAGTGAAATCAAAAATGGTGGATATATGGAAAACTTCAATTGTTCTGAAATTAATAAATCTGCAATAGGTAAGCTGAGGCAAGAGCTGTGAGTGATACGTTTCTTTTCTGGGGTTAGAATATGAAATTATCAGGTGTTACAAACTGACGACTTGGCAGATTATCTTCCGATACAGCCATATAATAAAACTCCCCCGAAACAAATTATGCTGTGTAAGGTTAGAGGAATCATGGTTGATTGAATATACTTACCATATATTCCAGATATATATTTCAACGAATCTATGGGCAAGTGAAACCAAGCAGCTTTTCAATTCATAACTGTTCTATATCTTCTATATTTGTAATATTAAAAACAAAGAACAAAATCAAGCTGTCAAAATGTATTATCTTATTTGTGTTATTGATCTTCCACATACGTCAATTGTTGTTTTAAAAAGAAACAAAATCACCCACAATGGTAATATATATTACATCTGCTATTCAGTAGCAGGGCGTATGATATAATAAGGAACAGAAACCCATGTCAGTCTCCAGGAGAAACGCTGGTGGGAGGAAACCAAAGACTTCAGCACTTGCAACCAAATATTAAATCGATTCTCATAATACAATTAAATATATATATATATATATATATATATGTATATGTGTGTGTGTGTGTGTGTGTGTGTGTGTGTGTGTGTGTGTGTGTGTGTGTGTGTGTCTGTGTGTGTGTGTCTGCATTTAGCGTATATATATATATATATATATCCATATAAATATATATATATATATAGTTAGGGAAGCAGGGAAATGCTTATTGTGATCCGGTTCGTGGTTAAGAAAGCCAGTTTCATGGACGGTTTCATCGTACGGTTAGGGGTAACTCCACAAGTTTGTAAGAATTCCGATCAATCTTGGAGTATAAAGTATAAAAGAGAAAACACAGGTAAGCATTAAGAAAAGGATTTTATCCAGGTATTTATGACAGTTTCATTGGTAAGTGCAACCTTATATTGCTATACTGAAAACAGCAGCCACTCAATGATAATTGTTGTTCACGTCCAAATTTTCAAAATAGTGAGTAAGTTATCTTAAAAAAGTTCTTAATATATAGAGAAAAACATTTTTTGGGAATTGTATTTACTAGTATAGAGAGAGAGGAAGAGGAATTAGAAAGTGGGGGGACAAACGGAATAGTATAGAGAGAGAGGAAGGGGGAGAAGAGTTAGGAAGTAGAATGACAAACTAGGATGGAGGGAGGGGTAGAGGTGGAAGGATTCCTTGATCAGTTTTGATACGTCGACTTCATGTCGTCGATTTAGATTTTAGTGAGTTAAAGAGAATTAAATTGTTTAAAGTGGGAGGGATGGAGAGAGAGAGGGGGGAGATACAGAGAGATAAATATATATATAAAAAAATAAAATAAAAAATAAAGAAGGGGGTGGGGAGAAAGAAGAAGAGAAAAGATAGCCAAAAAGGGGAGAGAAGAAAGGAAGAAAACGAAAAGAAATAGAAAGGAATGAAGGAGGAGGGAGGGATATAGGTATTGTTTTTTGTGGGTAATTAAAGGGGTTAGATACAATAAGAGGGTAGAAAGTCTAAGTATATGCAATTTGTTAGTTGGTAGTAAGAGGTTAAGGGTTCGATTTGCATTTGTAGTGCGAAAACTTTTCTTTGAGTCTATGGTTACAATAAATTGATCTTTCAATTTTATTGTTGAGCAACTTATACTTCGAACTCAAAATGTGGAACAGTTCAAGGTCACTAATCGACAGCTTCTCATACCACTCCGATATGGGGGCGCGTTCGATAATTTTTTCCACTTCAGGGTGTATTGGTGGTTACTTTCCCTCAGTTGCCAAGTCTTGTTTGCAAGGGTAGTTACATAACGATGTTGGAAATGTTTCATTGCGTAACGGTGTGTATACCAACGGGCTTTAAATGTATTCCCAGTCGCTCCGATGTAATAATATTTCTGGTTGTCTGATTCTACTGTGCATTGGTAAAGCAGGTTAGACTGCATACATTCATTATGTAATGGACATGTTTCAGGTAGGTGGCAGTTACATTTCCTGTCATGGGCAACTTTGGCATTATTGGTGGGCTGAGATGCCTGTACAAGTGTGTTACGTTTTGTTTGCCTATTTATGGGTGGTTGTGTATTAGATATTCTGTTGTGTTCAATGGTGATTGTATTGTTATTGTTATAATTTGTGTTCTTGTGTTGTTATGTATCTTTTTAGCGTTAAGCATCTTAATGTGTGCCTCTATGTTAGGTGCCATGGAGTAAGATAGTCTAATATATTTAGTGTTAAGGATTTTGTTGTATCTATGTGAATCTGGAAAGTGCTTATTTATTATTCTAAAGAAGGTAGAGGGTAGGTTAGTACTAATAGAGGTGTTAAATATGGGGTTATACCAAATATATTTTCTACTGCGTGACTTGTTTAATTTCGATGTTGTATTTCTATTTACCGTATAATTTGTATTTCTATGCGTAAATGCGTGTGTGCGTGTGTTTCTGGAGTTTGTGTTATGCGTGTTCGTGTGCGCTTTGCGGAGGCTCTCATTTATATATTCTATTCTATCTAAGTGGCCTGCCTTGTCTAGTGCGGTATTGTAGTATTCTGCATGTTCCTCGAAGATTTGTCGGTTAGGCGAGAGGCGGGAGATCCTAAGGGATATGCTGCGTGGAATGGATTTAATTATGGATAGTGGGTGGTTTGAGTTACAGTTGATATATGCTAAGTTTTCATTAATCTTGTGAAAAGGTCTTATAAATCCCGTATTTAGGTTAAGCGTCGCGTTAAGAAAGTTAACGTTATGCTAAGGCCTAGTTTTCCGAGAGCCTTTCTAATATTCTTACGGAGTCTTTCTATGCTCTGGTTATTTAGGTTCTTAACTAGGAGAAGGGCGTCGTCTCTGTAGATTCCACCGTGAAGATCGCTAAACTCACTCTGTAAACTATGGGCTATGTAAATACTTTCTAATTCTGTGACCTGAGCCGAGTCGTTAGCCCCCATCGTGATGTCAAAGTTATTTAATCTAGCCTTACGTTCCCAATAAGCATTTTCAAATTTAATTATTGTTTTCCTAGCAGCTAATATAATTTTTATCTCGTCGTCTATTAGGTCAGAATTGGCTTTGGCGAATGCTAAGGCTTTATCCAAGGTGTTGGGGGATATAGAGGAGTAATAGTCGATAATATCGAATTGTATAAACTTAGATACTTTTTTGTTAGCTATATTGTTAAACCACTTAATTGTTTCGGTAGCGTTACCCCATAGTTTAATCACTAGTTTATTCTTCATTTGTGCTATCCCTCTGTCTAATATATGTTTACTAATTTTCCCAATGTCCGATTTGGACGGGCATATAAGTCTAATTGTGGGGTTATAATCAAAATTTACCTTGTGGTCCTTGAGATTAAATGTGGGGTTACATGGCCTAAGTGGCTCCGTTCTGTCGTCTATTCCTAGGTGTTTGACTATATTGTGTGCCTCGTTGTTGATCTTTATCAGTGCCGCCTCGTTAGTTTTTTTAGTATTTCCTATGTAATTCTTTCCGTATGAAGCTATTGTATGTATTAACATCCATCGTATACACATTTGAGGTTTTATCCGCTTTGACAATAATTCCATTGGTAGTTCGCAGCTTTTTTAGGAATGTATTCATGTCATTCTGGAGAACAACAATTATCATTGAGTGGTTGCACTTACCAATGAAACGGTCGTAAATACCTGGATAAAATCCTTTTCTTAATGCTTACCTGTGTTTTCTCTTTTATATATATATATATATATATATATATATATATACACACACTTATACATATATATATATATATATATATATATATATATATATATATATATATATATATATATATATATATATATATGAGTGTGTGTCAGTGTGTAATAAGGGTGTATATGAAGGTATAAACGTATGGGATATCATGTTCAGAGAAAAGATAATTTATTTCATTACGAACGTATTATTTGTCGATCTTGATCTCTGTGAACACGTCACAGATATATCAGTAGCAGAGGATGATGCCAGACAGCGCTGTTTCCAGATTCGTTAATCTCCCTCCAGTAATATTCACTCAAGAGTTAGTGACATGGAAATAGACTAGAGTCTATACAGATTTTGCGCAATAAACATTTGCTCAGAATTCTCATTTGCATATACTGAATAGAAACATCGTCAGAAAATCCACATTTGCATATATAGCAAACTTGGCTGGTTATAATCAATTGGCAGTAGCACTAAGACAGTGTTAATCGGATTCGCTGTATTTTCTGTGAAGACGTCAGAAATATGAGTATGTTCAGCATACATTTATTGTATATAAACATATAGCGTAGGCTTTCATACACATCCTGATTACGCTTAATGCTTTTTAATGCTGCTGCCAATTACATATATTTTCAGATGAATTCGCTTAATACAGTACAGCACACATACATATGGCAGAAAATTTGAGAGAGGAATATTATTATCTGGGCAGTATCAACAGTCATTGGGAAAAAGCTAAAGCCTAATCTAAAATTGGAGCTACTATGCTACCGATATTCGAAACGTTCTTACATCCAACATAAGAGACTAAACTAAAGCGAAACAAACAAAAAATAATTGCAGTTTGGGTGAGAAACGCGGATCTCGAAACTGAGTTGGAAGATTTTGGGTTGCAGTGCAAGATGAAATCCTTCTTGCCAGAAGCTCCCTACAGCCTAAAATGAAGCAAGCTACATTAAGCTGATAAAATAGTTTTGACTCATCTGTCGCAGTCAAGAGAAACTATATTCATGGCATAGAAAAGCTGGGGCTTTGATACGTTGGGAATACGTCTGCATTCGTCAGCGTATTTGTTCTATTTTCTATGAAGATGTCAGAAATATGAGTATTTCCAGCATATGTTTATTATATATAAACCTATACCGTATGATTACAAACTACCCCTAAAAATGGTCTCAGAGAACGACAAAGCGACTGAACTCTAATTTAATATAATTACCACAAACACCAATATCAAATCTAGCCGACCAATTGTTATCCGTGACCACACTGAAGGAAGGTATTTATAGTATTTCTATTTGAAATACCCGTCCGTCTTTCACTGGAATAGGAAAAAAAGCCAAATATAACGATCTATATATAGGTATTAATAGAAAGTATGAGTGTGAGAGCAAGAACAATCCATATAATTTGCTGACAAATATATAACCAAAACCTCTGCATTTATAAATATGCTCAACATAGAGAGAATAGCACTACGTGCACCACATATGTATTACGTTGTGTATTTCAATACAATAGAAAATACAAAACCCAAGATCTACAGAGCTGCCTTTGGTAGTGGACAGAAATGACACAATTAAAATAAGAATACTGAATCTACCTACACTAATTGATGATCGTCACGCTATGGATATAATGTGGATGTAAAAGAACTAACAAAGAATGAATGAATGACAGCAGACGTCAACTTTATGTCTGTGGGAACGTGAGGTATTTGTCACATTGATTTGGTTGGTAAACAAAATTTGACTGGGGGCGTTGAATGAGTGAGTGATTGAGTCGGAGAATGAAAATTATCTTGGAGTAAGAGGTTGGCATCATTTTGCTTGAAGCAAATTGATAAGTAACGAAGGAAGGTTTTCTGATAAAAGACCTGGTATAATGATAATTACATCTAAATCTTTCATTTGTGTTCTATTATACTAACCCATCGAAATTAAAATGAAAGACCGGAACGAAAACAACGAAATTTACTTAGTTTCTGTTTATACACTGCTGCGTACTATATTTCGAGTGTATATGCTTCTACGAAAAGATATACGCTTTATATAGAAAATATTCAATAATAGAAAATAACACGAAGGCGTTCCAGTTGTGAGTAACCAGTGAAGCAAAATTTAATTTTCGTTTCAATCAACTACTATAATATACAATATTTTGTTTAAAAAGCATCAGGAAATTCTTGCATATAATTTGTAAATATAGTAATACCTTGGTTAGCGTTCAAAATATGTTCATAAAAATACAGCGCTAAACGAAAGGGCAACGTACATGTCACTATAATTTTACATAAAAAGCGATTCCAGTTTCAGCGGTTATTTAAAATTTGTACGACAGACAATAAAAGAAAATCATAGACTTAGCCAAACAATACAAAAATTGATTAAGTCACTGTTGGAATCACTGTTCGGAGATCTAATGATCTGTTATACATAAACTTCTTACATCAACTATATTTTACAAACAGAAGCTACACAGTGATGGAAATATTAAAAACAAAAGAAAAACTAAATTAAGTAATGAAAAAAGGGGAGAAGGGGTAAGGATACGGAGATCTGTGTTAATAGGAAAGTAGAGCAAATGACCATAAATACTATGAGAGGAAAAGAGGGGGATAGGCAAGGACTATTAGGAAAAGAGGAGGAGAAAGGAAAAGAGTGACACACTCTACGCCTAGGTGTTTTGGCTGCACTCCGCGGACAAAACTGCAAAGTCGTTTCCGCGGACAATGGCCCGTGACACCCTCTGCAAGAATCACTCAACCTCACTAACCACCCAATCAACCAACAAGCTGCTAACTTTCCGATTTTACTGAGGAGGTCGGCTGTACGGGGTCCGAGGATGCC
>OZ024740.1:69654138-69689138 GCA_964016885.1 Eledone cirrhosa
TATATATATATATATATATATATATATATACAGATATATATATACATATATATATATATATATATATATACATATATATACATATATATATATATGTATATATATATATATATATAGGGAATGAGGGATCACAAGCTGTGTTAGGAAATAGAAGCGTGATTTGGGACAACCTGCGGGTATACATTGGAGGTGGTTGATAGTTTGAAAATAGAGGTGTCCGGAGGACACTCATCCTTTAATATTATTAAGCTTAATTATAAATGCAATATTTTACCCCTTATATATGGTTAGGTCCTTACTAATAATAGATTTCTTATTTTTTTTATTGAGGTGTCTATATCGATCGCAGTAATTCACTGAGTCCTGAGGTCATTTGTTGCTTACAAATAATATTTCCATTCATTTCTCACAATATTTGTATGCAGATTTCAGATCTATCATCTGTTATACACAAAACACACATTCGGTGAGATATAAGAGCAAAGAAAATTGCAATACATTGTCAAAATGGATTTGGTATCTAAAGCACAGCAGAATAGATAATTATACAATGAAGAGGGTCAACACTGCCAATGTGAAATTATACAAAAGATCACAGCTGTAAGTGCAGCTTGTTTCCAACCCATTAACATAATATACTGAAAGTTATAAACTAATATGTTGAATAGGGGAGGAGCAATATTTCATCTCATTATGTGTCTACAAGAAAATAAAATTACAATCTTTGCGTAAAAAGGCCTTTTACGGATACATTCCAAATGCAAATGTGTTGAGCATCTGCACTTCAATTTTGCATTTGTGATTGTTGTCAAATTGGTCACGAAGGATAGCATTGATATTGCAACCTTACTAATTAAACCATCGTAACTGCAAGCACACATACCACACACACTCTTCCTATGTCTGTTGTATATATGAAGGACCTTTCGGTGTACCGTATTACTAAGTATGTCGGTTACATAAGGATGATTATGAAGAACTTAAAAGACCAATCATACAAATATGAGATCCAGCGAGGATAGCATCTTAAATTAGCAGTCGGATTTGGTCCTGACACTAAAAATGTTTCTGCCTAATAGTTTATGTATTCATAGAGTATTTAGAGAGAATTTTCTTCTCTTCTTCAGATTCGCCCACTTATTCCTGAAAGGGTCTTCAGGACAACGCCCTCAAACAGCAGGTCCTGTCAGATGAAACCGTCTCCTACTGTCCCGCCTGGATCACCGAGAAAGACTAGACAAGATCATGGATATTATCCAACCATCTTGGCATGGGGTCTACCCCTGGGTCTCCAGCTGGTTGGTTTTACCCGTAAAATCTGTCCAGTGATTCTTTCCTGGGACGTTCTAATTACATCCCACTAGTATCGGAGCTGTGATCTTGCAATTCGGAGAAATAGCGGCTCTACCTGGAGTGGCGCTCTGAGCTACAAACTTTATCGAGTAACGTTACTCTAAAGACCCTTCGGAGGAATCCCAATTTGACCACTTGTAATCGCGATCGTATTATTTCGGTCATTACCCAAGATTTATGACCATAGTTAAGGGTTGGCACGATTCTCATACGATTCTCATTTATAAAATATACCTTTCAATTTATTTACTTATATCTTACTTATACATTCTCACATACATCCGTATTATTTCTTTCAAATTTAAAATGGAATTTGCATTTATACATTGATATTTATATACAGCAGTTATGAATGTATGTTTTCATTAAATCGAGAAAAATGTTATAATTGTTTCTACTTTAGGCACAAGGCCAGCAATTACCCAGTGCCTCACTGGTACTTTATTTTATCGACCCCGTAAGGATGAAAGGCAAAGTCAACCTCGGCGGGATTTGAACTCAGATCGTAAAGGGACGTAACTATGCTAGAAAGCATGGCGTCCGACCCTCTACCGATAAATGTTATAATAATAGTGTTTATTATTTGTATTTTGTGAGTTTTTTGTTTTGTTTTGTTTCCTCATGCGTAGCTTTGCAAGATGATATTCCATTGCGTTAAGTTCTTGCTACTGATAAAGAAAAACATTGACTCGAATAAATTTAATAAGTTTTCACATTTCTGCACATAAATTAAAAGGAAACATCTGTTTTCTAATTATATAAAACAATAACATAAAGGAACGATATTACTCATCGTTAAAGATTTGCTGATCATACATGTTTATTTATCAAATGATTGTACAAAATTTTCACCCAGTTGGTCCTTTAATAACATTTCCTTATTAGGATACAACATTTATTGTCTGTATTATGTTTGAAACTAAGATTCCAAAACACCTGCAACTGTTCCTTATTTTCAATAACTCTAAAGGTATTGATATAGTTATTTCTTCTTATCAAATTCCACCCCCAAAACATACAAACACACGAACACACACACGCACGCACACACACACACACACGCGCGCGCGCGCGTACACTCATATAAATACATATATATATAATCAAGGTTTAGCAAATTAGAAAAAGTTTCAAAATAAATTTCAAAAAATTCACTGTACTTACTATGGTTACATTTACCGAAACGGTTTCGAGTCTCAAAAATAAATGGATAGTCCTTGCGGGCCTCCATTGAAAAGATAAACTCTCGTCAGAAGGTTATTTTCACTCGGAGAATATAAAATTCCTGAGTTCGAATTACGAACTGGCGCTATTCAAAATTGATCCCGAGATGAGAATGAATGATGTGGAAGCAATTCTGTCCAGTGCCGTGAGCTAAGATAGAAGGCAGAGGCAGGGAGGTCAATCTACTACCACTATAAATAGCAGCAGTCAAAACGACCAGATTTTATCTCGACCAGGAGGAGATAATAATAATAAAGTATATATCCCTACACGCAAAAAACGTATAGGGACACGTATATTATCCAACCATATGCCAATGTGGTTCTATGGCAGGTTAATAAATTAACGAGCCAGAACATATATAATCAAGGTTTAGCAAATAAGAAAAAGTTTTAAAATAAATTTCAAAAAATTCACTGTACTTACTATTGTTACCTTTACCGAAACGGTTTCGAGTCTCAAAAATAAATGGATAGTCCTTGCGGGCCTCCATTGAAAAGATAAACTCTCGCCAGAAGGTTATTTTCACTCGGAGAATATAAAATTCCCGAGTTCGAATAACGAAATATATATGTATATATATATATATATTTAAGAGTGTGTGTGTGTGTGTGTGTGTGTGTGTGTGTGTGTGTGTGTGTGTGTGTGTGTGTGTGTGTGTGTGTGTGTGTGTGTGTGTGTGTGTGTGTGTGTGTGTGTGTGTGTGTGTGTGTGTGTGTGTGTGTGTGTGTGTGTTGTATACGTCTCAATAATGTTGTTTGTCTGTCCATAGTTTCTATCATCGAACTTCCAGTTTTTCGAACTAAGAAATAGCTTGGTCACAAAATGTATTTGCAAATTACTGAACTTTCACTGTTTCTCCCGAGACATTTACTGTTTCTCCCGAGCATATCCAACATGAACCAGTGTGACAACCTAGCCTTTTGTTTACGACTACATTAGCTGAGAAAACTACTATATAGAATTCTACATAACATAAGACGAACAACTATGGAGGTTCTTCCTATATCAGAATATAAACCAAAAATGATACAGTTTACCTGAAACCAATTATAATAACTGCCATGCTTCAATCTTTGAGAAATTTTATATCATTGTCTATGATTTCCTGCCTCTCCTTCGATACTTTGCTACCAGTAATAAGCACGTGGCCAATGCGCCACTAATATGATCATTCTTCTTCTGAAAAATAGCAGTGTAGCCCTCAAAACGTTACTAGAAATATGGATTAAGGAACATCACTATTCCATTAATAAGTGTAATCAAACTGGTGAACATATGTTGTTTTTTTTCAATATAACAGGCTCACACAAGCATTCACTTACTTTATATATATATATATATATATATATATATATATATATATATATATATATATATATATATATATATATATAAGTTTGGCAACGAAAATAGTAAGCCTCTCTGACAGCGGCTAAAGAACCAGAAACGGTACCATATGTGTGCTTTCTTTTTGTTAAGAATAGCAGTGACATTATCACGCATTTCAAAATCCACAGAATAGCTACAAGGATGTATATATAAAAGAACATTTAGTATATGATTCGAAATACAATCACCGTCCGTCATAGCGTTACTACCGCTTATTAATTCGAGACCGCCAGGTTTTGTTCTGTATGCAAACGAGCTTCATCAGCCGATATCAATAAACATAAAACCTATAAGCTTTTAGCTTATTTCGTCTTACCAACCGAATAGAGTTATTCTCTCTGCCGTCGATTAAAGAAGCATAAATTGCTAAGAATAAGTGTGATATGATGACAGCCTTTTGAAATTCGTAGCACAAATACGTCTCAATCTCAGAGCATCACTGACGCTTACATATATATGTGAATGTGAGTGTATATATATATATATATATATATAAATGTGAGTGTGACGAAATGCCTACGACGGTTGGAAGGCCACTGATGAGGACAAACTTTTTCATATGTAACCCATTTGCAGCGCCGCAGCTCCATTATTATCATATTTACATATATATATATATATATATATATATATATATATATACGATATTAAACAAATGGAAACTATATTTATAAAACCATATTTATTTCATTATACATATTTCAGGGAAACCATATTAAAAATATGGCATGCCTTCGTCAGATAAAATACAATATATAAACAGTTTTATAAATAATTTTGACGTACCATAAATATAAGCGACCATTAAGATAGGAGGCTGGCTTGGTAGTGAAGTGTTTATAATTATTTAGTTATAGTGTTAAGCAGAGTTAGAAAAAAAGACGGAGAGAAAGAAGAAATGGATGTAAAGAAAAACAGAGAGAAATATGGGAGAGGGAAAGAAGGAGGAGGTGAAAAAGGAGAGGCAACCGAAGGCAACAGATGAATAATAATAATTCACCATACAAATAGAGAGATTTAAGAGAGAGGGAGTACAGTAATTATTTAGTTATAGTGTTAAGCACAGTTAGAGAAAAGACGGAGAGAAAGAAAAAAATGCGGATAAAGAGAAAAGGGAGAGAGAGAGAGAGGTGGGAAGAAAAGAAAGAAGGAGAAAAATATAATTATATAGGGGGAGGTGAAAACCAAGAGAGAAATAAGAGAGAAATATGAGAGGCAAAATCAAAGCGACAGATACATAAAACTTCATCATATATAAAGAGAGAGGTGAAGAAAGAGCTATATCAAGAGAGAGGGAGGATAGAGTTACATCTTTACGTCATGTCATATCAATTTGAATTATCAATTCATATGAACTGGGTAATATCATGTAAATATCAATATTCATGAATGAGACATAGATATATAATGTGAGAAAATAATTTTGCTCAATAATGACCATATGTTTAGTTTAAAACTCTGAGGTCAATGTACCAAAATCTGAGATAAATCTTCAAAAAATTACCCTATTTATAAAAATACGGAGATATATATGTATATATATATATACGTATATGCACTTTCTGAAAAAAGAAAAAGAGAAAGTTATGTCTAGCTCTAGTCGATAATACAGACATACACATGACTTTACGTGATCAACTCTATAATTTCTTGTGTCATAAAAAAAAATGTCCTTGTTTTATAAAAAATTTCATTATATATATATATAAAAATTTTTTTTTTTTTTATGACAACAACATACATAGGTGAGACAGCTCGTAGCATAGGTGAAAGGATAGACCAACACTGGGGGGAACTAAAAGGACGAAAAAACGGGTCAGTACTATACGAACATGCTAGACAACAACATGACGGTAACATAGACAACATAGAAATTAGAATAATATCTAAACATAGAAATGATCAAGCAGATAGGCAAATCAGAGAGGCCAGTGAAATAGAAATTAGAAGACCAAGGCTAAACAGAAAGAATGAATGGAATAACAACAACACCCAAACAACACTGTCCTAAGAAAAGTATAAATAAGTAAATAAAATAAGATAAATAAATAAATAAATACATACACAAGCACAATAACAACAAGCACATAAACACACTAGTCACCCATCACACAGCAAACATGACACTATACACACACGCAAACGCATGCGCAAAGAAGACAAAATAAAATAAACAAACAAGCAAATAAATAAATAAATATATAGACAGACTGAATAAAAATGGCGTAGACATACAACACAACAGGAGTAAAATATAACACCACTGACGATGTTGCAGATGTGCAACGAAAGATTTATGATAAACTATATATATGTGTTTGTGTCTATATTGTATCTGTATTATTTTTGACCGTCGGTCAGTCAATGGCAACATTGAGGACCGAATAAGTTAGATTACCGATATAAAAGACAGCGAGAAGCGAAAACCAACCAAACAGTGAGTGTGTTCTGTTATTAATTCTGGCAATATTACACAAATATGACCCTCCCCAAGTATAACTATATATATATGTATTTATATATATATGTATATATACATATATATAAATATAAACATATATATATATATACATATATATTTTAATAAATATTTGCTCTACGGTTCTTATATATTTGATATATATTTATCCTTATCGAGCCCTCTTTGGATTTTAGTCTTCAAATTTATTATTATTACTATATATATATATATATATATATATATATATATATATATATATATATATATATACACACACATATATATATATCTGTCCCTTTCTAACCTCTCCCCTACCCTTCCCGCTATCTCTCCTTCTTCCTCTCCACAGCGAAATGGACTGCATACAGGGAAAAGTTGAAATTAGGATTCAGCGAAACTGGTCAAAGATGGAACTAGCGGTTTTGATCAAGAGTTGGGGCCTGGCTGATGGGTCACCACCAAGCAAAACAAATTGCGGAGACCCTGAAGAACCATGGGTTTCTGAGGACTCTGTCGCAGATAGAAAGAAAAAGAAAAGAAATCGAGAAGGCATTTGACTTCATAGCGCCACATATGGCGATGCTAAGCCGTGTCCTCAAGGAGGAGAAAAACGAAGAAAAAGGAGATGAAATTGAAAAGGAAGAAAGCACAAGCAGGGACCTGAAAGAAAATGAGGTACCCGCCGGCACAGTCATGGAGGGCAGGCCGGGCAACAAGAAGTAAACCTTAAAGGTGAGAAGCGAAATCACCTTCCGAACAAGAACCAAGCCCACAGGGAACAGTGGACAACTGTCCAAAAGAAGAAGAGAAAGCACCGAGACACTGGGAGCAAGAAAACCCAGGTAATTTGCAAGTTCTTCAGGAACGGGACCTGATGGCATGGAGAGACAGGGATGGGCTGCAGATTCGCTCACCCCAGGCCCCAAATGATCTATGCCCATTCTAGATGCCCCAACCAAAGCCAAAACAACCGCTCCAGAAGTATGCTGATGTGGCGCGTGCCGCACCAACAAGGAGAAGGCACGCACATGCCGACGAGATACAGATAGCAACAGCAGAGCAGAAAATCTTTTTAGTGATGGCAGAGAAGATTGTGGGACAGCTGACCTGGCTGCATCATTTTCAGAGCCAGGTTAACCCACACTAGCACTCAAGACCACCACAACTAAGGGACCCAGAGTGGCCGCCGCTGACACCAGGCCAGGTGTTATACCGTCATCCATTGCTGGCACCCCGACAGTCACACCAGTGCTGCTGCTGAATGTCAGAGGCCTGGTGAAACTCACTAACATGAGTAAAAAAAATCCTACCTGGGAGACTAAGCCATAAGCAATCAAGCTTTATGCATGGCACTAACCGAAACGCACCTGACAAGCAGTATAGCAGATGCAGAAATACATATACCGAAATATACTGTATTTCGTTCGGACAGGAAGGATAGAACTCATGGTGGGGTTGCTCTGTATATCCGTGAAGATGTCACACATTCAAACTGAGTCTGTGACACACTGATAGTATATGAAGCAACTACAGACAGTAACTTGTATCACGTATCGGCCGCCCGATGCCCCCAGTCATGAGGGTAAATTTGAGGATAGCCTCAGTAGGATAGAATAGGTCCTTGACAAACTGGACCAGGGTCTCAACATTCTACTCCTGGGAGACTTCAACCTGCCAAAGGTCAAATGGCCTGAGAGTCACCTCCTCCCTGGAATGACGTCAATTGAACAGAGACAGACGGAATCCCTGCTGACCCTCACACACAGACTGCTCATGGAACAAGCAGTACTCCCCCCAACAAGAGGCGAAAATGTCCTGGACCTCTGTTTTACAAACAACGAAGTGCTCATCCACAATGTAAAGGTGACACCAACAATTTTCTTGGATCATAACTTAGTAGAACTAATGATATGTGGTCCGAGAGAACCAACAGAGACACAACCATCAAGAAGCACCGGGACGTTATCCAGCGTTATCAGGGCTAACTGGAAAAAGATCAAGAGAGAAATCCGGAAGCAAATATGGAGCAAAAACACCGCCACACAAGACACCAACACACAATTTCAACACTTCATGACAACGATACACACTATATGCAAGACGTTTCTCCCGGAGAAAAAGGCAAACAGACACAACAATCTTATTCCCAGAGATAGGAAAATCCTCATGAGATTTAGAACCAAGTTCTCAAACCAGTTGAATGCACTACAAGAAAACAAAAACTAGAAGGAATCCTAGTTGAAACGTGCACTACTTGACACCGAGATTGCACTCAAACTTTCCCATAAAAATGAGAGGATAAAGAAAGAAAGCAGGGCCATAGAAAATATTAAAACAAACCCTAAGGCCTTTTGTTAAATTTGCAAAAGAAACTACCTCGGTACACTGCAAGATTGGGCCATTCTTCCATACAGATGGTTCATTAACCGAGAATCCCCAAGAGATATGTGAAATACTGAACGAACAGTACAAAAGTGTGTTCACATGTCCACCGAGGTACATGCAAATAACAAAGCCAGAGGAGTTCTTTGATGCCACAACACTACATGAAGAAATGGCGACCATCAACCACATAGACATAACGGAGGAGGATGTGGTATACGCCATAGATGAAATTAGAACAGACTCACCTTCTGTACCTGATGGATTACCAGCAGTCCCCTTAAAAACATGTAAGCGGGCCTTAGCAACTCCACTGAGGAAGCCCTTCAGAAGCTCCTTGGCTAGCGGTACACTACCCAGGGAGCTGAAAGAAGGCACAATATGCCCTATCCATAAAGGAGGTAGCAGAGCGGAGGCCAAAAACTATAGGCCAGTCTCCCTGACGTCGCATATCAGTAAGGTCATGGGGCGAGTCGTCAGAAAAAAATGATCACTTTCCTCGAGGAAAATGACCACCTGACTAGCACGCAGTATGGCTTC
The DNA here is from genome assembly GCA_964016885.1 of Eledone cirrhosa. Taxonomy (NCBI): domain Eukaryota; kingdom Metazoa; phylum Mollusca; class Cephalopoda; order Octopoda; family Eledonidae; genus Eledone; species Eledone cirrhosa. The sequence goes on from OZ024740.1 coordinate 69,663,491, forward strand.
CGCCCAGGAAAAAGCTGCCTTACACAGCTGCTACATCACTACGACTGGGTACTGAAACAACTGCTAGACAGCTCACATGTGGACATGATATATCTTGACTTTGCGAAGGCTTTTGACAAGATCGACCACAGAATACATGTCACAAACGACACGGGCTCGGCATAACTGGATAAGTAGGTGAGTGGCTGTATGACTTCTTAAAGGACAGACGCCAAACAGTCGCAGCAAACGGGGCCCTCTCAAAGAAAACGTACATAACAAGTGGGGTGCCCCAAGGGACAGTCCTGAGACCACTACTGTTTTTGGTGGCTCTCTCAGACATGTTCCCTGTAGTACATACAACAACATCCCTCACTAGCTATGCTGATGACACTAATGTAGCACAGGCAATCAAAAACCCGGCTAACGCTGCCCTTTCTCAACAAGATTTAGAGGCCATATACAAATGAGCGGAGGAAAACAACATGAAGTTTAATGCTGGAAAATTCCAAGCCCTACAATACAAACCTGCAAACACAAATACAGTACAACACAGTTACGCAGGACCAGGAGGGACCGATATCCCCGTGTCAAAATCGATACGAACCTGGTTATAGACATGAGCGATGATGCATCTTTTTCCTCACACATCATGAAAGGGGCGACAATGTGCAGACTCGCTGGCTGGATCTTGAGGACTTTCCAGACAAGAGACCGAGACACCATGTTGACACTATGGAGGAGATTTATCCTAAGTCGCCTGGACTATTGCTCCCAGTTGTGGTCACCCCATAGTGTCAAACTAACCACGGAGCTTGAGGCAATACAGCGAAGCTACACAAAGAGGATTGCCACGATGAAGGAGGTAAACTACTGGGAGAGGCTAAAAGAACTGAACCTCTACTCTTTGGAACAAAACCGGAGAGATACGCAGTGATCTACATGTGGAAAATCCTGAAGGGACTTTGGCATTGGGGGCTGGACCAACCGTCGAACAGGACGTCACTGTGTGGTGTCAAAGGTCCCGTCTTCCACATCTAGAATAAGGAGCAGATATTACAATAGCCTGGGATTCAAGGGTCCTCAACTCTTCAACAAGCTGCCGAGGGATCTGAGAGATCTGCATGGTGTGGAGGTGGATGTCTTCAAGAAACATCTCGACACCTTGCTATCCAGGATCCCGGATGAGCCCACAGCAAAGCACGAGGGAAACCAAAGGGCAGCAGCAACAAACTCCCTCTTACACCAGTGGCCAACCAATACAGTCAGGAAATCAAATGTGTAGCAACAAGGACGGTGCCCCAGCATGGCCTCAGCCGGATGGCTGGTACACGTAAAAGAGTAAGAGAGTAAAAGAATATACATATACATATATATGTATATATATATATATATATGTATATATATGTATATATATATATATATGTATATATATATATATATATATATATATATATATATATATATATGTATATATATATATATATATGTATATATATATATATATATATATATGTATATATATATATATATATATATATGTATATATATATATATATATATATATGTATATATATATATATATATATGTATATATGTATATATATATATATATATGTATATATATATATATATATATATATATGTATATATATATATATATATATATATGTATATATATATATATATATATATATGTATATATATATATATATATATATATATATATATATATTTACAGATGTAGGAAGGGGAAAATAGGCGACAAAAAAAAACTAGGGACAATATATATATATATATATATATATACATTGCATTCACACGCATTTTCCTTTTTTCGTTTTTGCAAGCAATCTTGAAATGGCTTTTCTTTCTCTTTCCTGCAAATTTCATTGGCAAGGCCATCCAGGCAAATATTGTACTTATAAAAAGAAATATGTTTCAACGAGGAATAAATGATTTTGCGTTCTTTTTCCCTTGTTTAGTAAGATGTTTTCTACAGCGTTATCCAATACAAAAAATGTTTCCCGTAACACCTTACTAACAGCTGGGAATTGTAAAATGATAAATGGTTCGAAAGGAATTTGGTGACAGAATGTTTGTTTGTTTTTTTTTTGTTTTTTTTGTTGCTGTTTTTTGTTTCGTTTTTGTTTTGTTTTTGTTTATTGTTTCATAGGACAGCATGAAACTAAAACAGAAAACAAAGGAAATAATTATTTAAATACTACTACTAGTAGTACTACTACTACTACTACTACTACTACTACTACTACTAATAATAATAATAATAATGTTTTCTTTATTAACCACAAGGGTTCACATAAAGTAGACATTAAGGACAGTACAGGACAATACAGGACGGTACAAATGGGCATTTCTGCGTGTAAAAAAACAGAGGTTGAAATAAAATAACAAAGAAAAATTCCCCAATAGGGGGGAGACTTCCAAGGGACATTTGTGGAGAAAGCCCATTAAAAGACCACAGTGGCCCTGACCACCAGGGCAAGTGCCCTCTCCCAGTTTTCCACCTTTAATTTACAGACACATACTCAGAGTAGGCCCATTCATTCGGGCCATACTTGCTTCTCTCACCCATCTTTCAACAAAATGCTGGGAAGAGAGCACTTCCCTCTCTACCCTGATTTTTCTTTTCAAATGAAATTTGAAAAAGTTAATCAGGGCATCACCGAAGAGGTAAGTGCTCGTCTTCAGCCCTTTCAAACGTGTCCACCATACTATCTCTTTCGCCATGGCCACCAGACAGATAAAAACTGCCTGCCCTTCCAGGCTAAAGGAAGGGGGCGGGGCAATCCTCACGATGGACTCAGCTGATAGCTGGATAGGTCCTACACGTGACAGCAGGTGTTCGACATAAACCCACAAGTCAGCAATGCTCGGACACTGGACGAGTGCGTGCAGGACGGTTTCGTCGCCCTGCGCGCATCTCGGACATGCCCGGCTGACGGCACCTCCATGCCTGTAGAGTTTATCCCGAACTGGCAAAGCTCCTCGGTAGCACTGACAGGCCAGGGATTTCTGGAAGTTGTCCATAGGCCCCGGCCCGAAAGTCCTTCCTAAGAGATTGGCTAGTTGATTTTCGTCGACGCCTAGAGTTTCTCCAAGTACGTCGTCGCTCTTCCCCTCCACTAATCCCCTATAGAACGCCAAGGTGGAGTTTCCACCGATCACATTGCCCGATTGGTCGAGGGCTGTGAGCGCCTGAAGACATTCCAGTCTCCAAGCGCTCCCTCTCGGTCTTCGCTTGACCCAGGACTGCAGCTCCGTCAAGGAGACGAGCTGGGGAAAAACGTGTCTTGCAAACGGCGACCACACCTGATCACCGTCGAAGAAGAGGTGGAGATGTCGTAGCCTGAGCGCGTGTCTGCGCATCATCAGCCACGGCATGCCCAGCCCTCCACGTAGCGGGTGTTGACAGCAGATGGACCGCCTGACCATCGGAGCGCGTCCCTTCCACAAGAAGCGAAAGAGCAAACGCTCCAGCGCAGTCAGGCGGGGCTTAGGACAAGGTACGACGGTCAGGCGGTAGTAGATGACGGATGCGATGTACGCATTCGCCACCTCCGCTCGACCTTTCAGGGATAGCTTCCTCTCGGCCCATTTCTGGGTGAGAGAAGCCACCCTGCTCGTCACCTCGTCCCAGTTTTTGTCCGTCTGGAGGTCTGGACCGAACCAGACCCCTAGCAATTTAACCGGTCCGTCCGTCCAGCGCCCGACGACGCTGTTGGACGGCATGGACCTGCCTCTCCAGGTGCCGAGCTGCAGGCCCACTGACTTTTCCTGGTTGATCATTGCTCCTGTCACCGCTTCGTATTCTCTTAGTGTAGTGCCGATCGCCTCGATGTGTTTGGCGTTCGACACCACTACGGTGACATCGTCGGCATATGCTGACACGGATCTTCCGCATCCTAGTTCGCGCGGGACCCCCCTCAACGTCTCCAGTTTGTGCAGTAATGGCTCGAGAGTCAATACGTACAATAGGGACGAGAGGGGACATCCTTGGCGGACCGAGCGCATGATGTTGAACGGTTCCGAAAGGTGACCGTTCACTCTCACTACAGAGCAGATGTCGCTGTGCATGGCAGCGATCCAGCCTCTGAAGACGGGCCCAAAGCCAGCCGCCCTCCGGACTGCCGCTAGGTAACGATGGTCGACCCTATCGAAGGCTTTCGACTGATCTAAATTGATCAAAGACCCACCCGTGCCAGGTTCCCTAGCTACCCTCTCTACGATGTATCGCATGAGGTGGAGGTTGTCGTGGATGGATCTGTCGGGAATGGCGCATGTCTGTGCCTCTCCCACCAGACCACCAACGACAAGCGCCAACCTCTTTGCTAGCATCTTGGCCAAAATCTTGAACTCTGTGTTTAGCAGAGTTATGGGCCTAAAATGATCTATGTTATCCCCCTTATTCGGAACCTTTCTCAGCAACGCCACCGCTCCTCGGCTCACAGAGCTGGGAATTCACCCGTTCTGTTGCCAGTTGCAGTAGACGTCCGCCAAGAGGCCTCCGAACAAGTTTGGCATCTGTACGTATAGTTCATAGGGCAGACCATCCTAACCACGATTTACCCCTTGTGCAACTAGTCATTGCATCCCGTACTTCAGCGGTTGTTATCGGCTTTTCGCAACACTCCGCCTCAGTGGCCGAAAGCCGCGGCAGTCCGTTGAGGTAGACACTAAAGTCCATCCCTCGATCCGGCCCGCCACTGCCCCCGAACAGTTGAGCGAAGTGTCGCTGAAAAGCTTCACACATTTGCCCGGGATCGAGTAGCATACGCCCGTCGTGGTCCACCAAAGACCGGATCGTGGCTTTGTTGCCATGACGCGCCTCCGCCACTCGGGCCCATTGAACGGCTTTCGGCCCCTCGTGTCTGAGAGCAGGCACCCTAGCTCTGACAATGCAGCCTTCGTGCTTTGCATTGAAGAATTGGTCAAGGGCCAATTCCGCCGCAAGTACGTCGGTCGCGATGCCTTTGCTAAGCGCCTCGTCTAATTTTCTAACTAATTCTCCCTCTGCTCTATTTTTCTCTATTGCTAAAGCCTTACTAAACCTAATGGACTCTATTCTAATTCCTCTTTTCAGAGCAAACCACCACTTGTTGTTGACGATGGCCCCGGTCAACGCTCGCTTAACTAGTTCGCTAATCCGGTCTCTGTAGGCCTTGCGCGCTGGTAAGGACGCGTTTAGCTTCCAGTAGCCGTGTCCTCGTCTATGAAGCCTATCTAAGTCAAGCACACATATCACGAATTTGTGGTTCGTGTAGCTGACTATCTTGAATTGTGGACAGCCTATGCTAGACCTATCTATTTCCCTACAAAATACTCTATCTAGATATGATCTGGATGACCCCATGCGATTTGTCCAAGTCCACATTGGCACATTCTGGCAATCCATTCGGTACCTGTCAGACAGTTCAAAACGCCTGAGCAGGTTGGTGAGACTCTTGCACCTTCCTCCCCTATCCACTAATCCCACACAGTCCCAGCGTGCATCTAAGATCCCGTTCCAGTCGCCCACTAACACTAAACAGCGGGAAGTTCCAAGAAAGGTCTCGGAAGAAATCAGGCCGCCCTGCTCCTGTCGGGGCATAGACGGCCACTAACCTGAAAGATTTCCCGTCTCCTCTGGTCACGTCCAGCACCACCAACTTACCTTCTGGGTCCAGGAAGATGGCCCGTATGGCAAGATCCAACCTCTCCGAAAAAGCACAGCAACTCCTCCCCCGATCCCGGACGGCTGGGAGATGCGTACACATCGTAGCCGCCGAAGATCGGTGCGAAGGCCAGTGCTTCAGAGATTCTGGTCTGATTCTGGTCTGATGTAGTGTAATAATTGGTTGTTGTTCAAATTTAATGCTGTGTAGTGTGTATCGTTTTGGTTGTTTTGTTTTGTTTGCATTGGTTGTGGGTTTGTTTCTGTTTCGCATTTTGGTGACTTTTGTGGTGTACGTGATGGTGGTGTTGGGGTTAATGATGGTGATGGTGTTGGTGTTTGGGTTGATGACGTTGGTGATGCTGGTGTGGATGGTGGCATGTCTGTCCTAACTTTTTTGTTTGATAGTTTATTTATTTCCCTCTATATTTTGTTTTTGGAGGGGGAAGGAAGAGAATTTTTTTCTTTTTTGGTTTCTTTTTTTCTTTGTTCCTGATACTGTTTCCCACTCCTAGTTATCACAATCTGTCTCCAGTTGTGATTAGCCGGGGAGTGGAAAATCCTCCACAGGCGTTAGTTTTGGTTGTGGCGTGGTGGATGGTGTAGGCGCTGGTGCTACTTCTGGCGCGTTGGGTGGTGGTGGTGTTGTTTTTGCTACTGTTGCTGGGGTTGTTGCTGTTACAGTTGCTTCTGTTTTTGCTGCTGCAGTTGTTGCTGCCATCTCTGCTGCTGGTGGTGGTATTGATGGTTGAGTCACTGGGGTGGGTAGGAGAGGTGGCCTCATCCTTTTAGCCTGAGGGCAGAAATCCCTTAGGTGGGTTCCTTTACCACAAACGACACACCTAGGCCTTCTGCCCTCGACAATTACGGTGAGGTGGCTGCCGTCAGTGAGGTCTATAACCTCTGGGATCTCCTCAATGCTTTTTTGGTCCGCTTGGATCAGGAGCTCCATCCCAGATCCGGACCAGTTCTCCTGCTTTTCTTTCGCTATTTCTATTATCTTGGTGTTAGCTTCGATGCCAGCGAGGACGGCAGCTATTAGCCAGGGAATTTCGATGGCCGGTGGAACTTGGGTGACTTTGATCTTTACGAGTCTCTGGCCAAAATGACTTGGGACGAATGTGAAGTCGTCACTTCTTAATGGGGCCATGGAGTGTTCTCTAGCCTCCTGTGGTGTTTCAAAGAACACGTCCACGGTTCCATACTTCTGCCCACGTCTGATGTGGGGTTTTTTTGCCCACACATGTTCCAAAGCTTTTTGGATTTGGGACTCGGATGCCCGTTCCACTCGGCCAATTTTATATTAATTGTTCGATAAGACACGGTACATAGGCGCCGATGCTCCATTTTATTAGGTGGGTGGGGGTGACCCTGTACCCATCTTTCTTTACCATTTTTTTGGCTTCTTCTAATTCCTCATGAGTTACCTGAAATGCTTCGCACTGTTTTGCTACTCTGGTAAAACTCAGGGTGGTTTTCTTAATGTCATTGTTGCTGTTGTTGTTATAGTTATTTTTGTTATTATTAATTTTAGTTTCAGTTGTGGTGGTGTCGGCGTCAGTGGTGTTCGGTGTGGAAGAGTTCATTTTGGTTGAATTCATTTCGATATCACGAGTTAATTTATTTTTTCTTTTGTTTCTGTTGTCGCGGTGGTGGTGGGGGTGGGAGTTGTCGCTGGGGGGGGGGGGGGTCGCGGTGGTGGTGGTGGTGGCGGCTTTAACACCTGCAGTCATTGGTAATGGTGGGAAATGAATGTCTGCCTGAGACAAATTTAAAATATTGCTACTGCTTATATTTTTTTTAGTGTTGGCAAACGTAGTAACATTTACAATGGTGGTGTCGGTGTGAGGTGTTAGTTTGTGAGAAAGGAGTGACTCTGAGTCAGCCATAATTTTTCAAAGAAAAATTTTTTTGTTAATTATAAAAGTTTAAATTTTGGGCTCAAGGCCCCAATCTTTTTGGGTGTCCTTTTCAGATAACAATGTATGTGCACTTATATACAGTTAACAATAAAAATTTTCCATGAATGGCAATTTTAAATAACTGAAAATAACAAACCTTTGCGGAGCTCTCGATGATACGATTTACTACGTATGTCGCCAATAATAATAATAATAATAATAATAATAATTCTTTCTACTTTAGGCACAAGGCCAGCAATTAACCAGTGCATTACTGGTACTTTATTTTATCGACCCCGTAAGGATGAAAGGCAAAATCATCCTCGGCGGGATTTGAACTCAGACCGTAAAGGGACGTAACTATGCTGGAAAGCATGGCGTCCGACCCGCTACCGATACTGCCAATAATAATAATAATAAGAGATTAGTAACGCACAAAAATATCAACAGAATAACAATAACAAAATGTTAATAACAACAAGAAGAATAGCAACAAAAATGTTTTCAATGTAGAAAATTCATCATACACGGCATTTAGCTTTTGTCGTAATTTATGAAGTGTCAAGGATGTTTAAGAAAGACTGTATTGAGTCGCATGATAGCAATGAATTTATGAAGAATTAGCGCATGACGACACTTCAGTTTGTAGCCTCGAAACTTATTTTAAACAATCAACAGATCTTTCCTACTGCGTGAGTATGTGGTGAAGTGGAGGATAAATAACAAGATGTTGTGCCTTATTTCTACATATGTAGGCCTGGAATGTTTCGCTGAACAACCATTAAAATGTCGGACTGTGAGAAATAGAGAATAGAAATGAAAATAAATAGCTTAAGTTTAACCTACGACGCTGATATCATCTGTCTAGAGAAAGAAATGATCAGATAGGGAGTTTGAATTTAACTAAATGTTATCAGTGTCTTGTTTTTTTTCTTTCACTGTTTAGTTAGTGAATGAAGGGTAGTGCTCTTAAACCTGTTCAAGGCCTTGGTGGGAGAGGGCGTCGTAGATATTTTTAAATTGGAAATCTAGATCAAATGCTTCGATAGTGATTTTATATATAGAATGTTAGCTTTCTTCGATTTAAAGTTTACTCAGGTTGTGAAAAGCAGTCCCTATGATACTTTTAACGGTTTCATATACATAAGAGAGTTAGTGAAAAGGGGGTACTTAAACTGCAGTCCTGATCTGAATGGTCAAGTATTATTCTAAATAGAAATTTTTTAGTTTGTTTCTGTTTTTATTTTTGGTTTTTGTATTTTGAGCTGGGCAGGATTGAAATGCGCAGTGGTAACGAGTCTGGCAGGTGTAGAATAGCCGGTTGGAATTTGTTGCTGACTTAGTATTACTTAACCCGACAAAAGGTGGTGTCCGACATGCACTTGATAGGTTTTTGGCCGAGTGCAGCACGGCTAGAATGAAAATCAGTGCTGCCATAACCGAAACACTCGTCCTCGCAAAGATGCATGCGCAATGCTCTCTACATTTGAATGGAGTTCCACGGAAACAAGGGAAGAAGTTCAAGTATCTCGAAGACGTGTTCACGAGTGATGGAATACAGGAGGCTGAATTGTGTGCAATAATTTCAGTGGCTTTTGCAGTAATGCACCAACTTCAGCTTTTGAGCATCATCAGAAGGGGGTAGGTGTAAAATCTAAACTCGCTATTTCCAATTCGATATACCTGCCAAACCTTACCTATGGTTAAATATCTTGTGCAATGTTAAGAAAAAATACGATCGCCAATACAAGCGTCTAAAGGGTCTTTGGCGCAACCGTTACTTCATGTAATGTGTATTTCAAATATGACAGGGTCGGTCCAGATAGATCCTCTACGTCTCCAAATTGAGGGATCACAACTTCGATATTAGGGACATAGGGTTTAGAATATCTCAGGAAAGAATCGCTGGGCAGATTTTACGGGAAAAACCGGTCGACAGGATACCCCGAGCAATATAGTTCGATAACATGCATGTGCTCGGCTACTTTCACTTGGGAATTCAGTCGGATCTATTCGAGGTGGTTGCCTCTGACAGGACCAGCTGGAAGATTCTCCACCCGTAACCCTCCAAAGAATAAGTGAGCGAAGGAGGAGTAGGGGGAGATATTTCGATATTTTATATTTAAATCAGCAGAACCCTCTGAAGATGGTGAGTTAGAAATATTTAAATTAAACGAGATTATACCCGCAATTTCAGGACAGAAACTTTCAAATAACGTGAAGCAATCAAGGGAGGTAACATGTTTAGCCTAAGCTGATCTAAAATTTTCGAAACTATTGGAAACAAATCAATGAGATTTGTCTATTAACCAACTTGGTGAAAGCAATGGACATGCTTCAATTTTATTAAACCCAAGGTTTCTATATAACTATACATATACACACATATATATATATATATATATATATATATATATATATATATATATATATATATATATATATATATATATATATATCACAAAAAAGGGAATCAGTGTTGCGACGAATGGAATTTATTGGACATATTACAATCGTTTCTCTGGCATCCAACAACAATTATATATATATATATATATATATAATATAAAAATAATAATGTTCGCTCTACATGGCTGAATAGAATAAATGTAATCTGAGTTTTTCGAATATTAATAATAACATTCGATTTGTTTGCAATTATGCAAACAAGCCTCAATTCTATAGCCATGCCAGTAGAATGAATCCTTCATTCTTGCTCTTGTGTTGGCATGCGAACAGAACTGCAGACACTAATGTTTCTGGGTATCACCCTTCATCAGCACAGCTCACTGTTCACCTGCCGTGGTAGTGAAAATATATGCTATTTTCAAAATTACACAGTGACTGATCGGCAAAGCCGGCCATTTATCGCTCGTGTACAGGAAACTGACTGGCCAGTCTGCTGATATGCAAATCTGGCTGATCAGCGAGTATGCTAATATGCGAATCAGGCCGATCAGTCACTGTGTATTTTTGAAAATAGCATATATTTTCACTAGCTCTGACAGTTTGGCAGGTGAACAGTTAGCTGTACTGATGAAGGGGGATACCCAGAAACATTAGTGTCTGCAGTTCTGTTCGCATGCCAACACAAGAGCAAGAATAATGTGTTCATTCTACTGACATGGCTATAAAATTGAGGCTTGTTTGCAAAATTGTAAACGAATCGAATGTTATTATTAATATTCGAAAAACTCAGATTACATTTATATATATATATATATATTGAACAAACACTTCGTACTAGATAATAATATATAAGCGAAATGAATATTTTATTAGCTTCGCCATCTTTTCAGTGCAGTTGCTGTTAAAATCGTAATCGGTGGGTAAACGTAGTTCTCAGTATAGAAATTCCGCTCATAATAAATGCATTATATTAACTATATTCAAAATCGAACTGACAATCTGGACTGGCAATTTTCTAAACATATTGCTTATTTCCAAGTGTGTTGGTGAGAAGACATATTACTAATAATGCTTCTTGCCATTTACGCTTCTTTTATTTTTGCTCTTACTGTTTCATCCCGCTTCATTTATTAATTTCAATGGCCACCACGAATGTCGTCAACAAATCGACTGACATTAAGACCTCCCACGATGTTTCTCTATCTGACCAGCCATATACATTATTTACTATGTAATCCACCTGCTGGTTATTTGCACTTCCTATCAACATGGACCGTATTCTAAACATTTGATGGGAACTCTAATAAGTGCCATTGGATTATAAAATAGAAACGTGTTAAAATTAAAAGACAAAAAAAGAAAAACGACAAGATGTCTCCGATCTTTCCTCTCCCACTCTCTTTCTCTCTCTCTCCCTCTCTCTCTCTCTATCTCTCTCTCCCTCTCTCTTTCGTATAAACAATAATCAACTTATAGAACCGTCCTAATAAATCTAATTACCCTTCGTAGATAACATTATATGCCCAAGAAACGCTATAACAACAAAACAACCCATGAGAAAACTACGCTTCCTCATCTCTAAATATTCACAAACATGTTAAGAATTCCCTTATTTACAGAACACTGTTATATTCACCTCACTGGCCAATATTCTTGACAGCGCCTACAAAAATAAAATTATATCTGCTTGATTGGCAAACTCACATACATCACTAATCCGCACTTCTTAAATTTCCATTAAACCGAACACTTCCTATGTTTATTTTAATGTTATTATAACGATCGTTCCTCCCTCTCTGTCATCCTCACCTCTTTCTCTTTTTCTGTCCTCCCTCCTTCTGCAAATTTCTTTACACGTTTGTTTCAATTCACATCATGCTTGTCTTGTGGTGAAATTAGTCCAGAACAAATACATGAAAACGTTCGTAGAACCATTATATGCCAGTTCGTTTTATTTGTATTTCTTATCTACTAAAACGAAATAGCTGCAAACCAAAGAATAGTGGATGCTAGGTGTTTCAGTTTACTCAGTTAAAATCCCAAATCGTTCTGCTTTTATTTCCATCTCTGCTTTGCCAGTGGATTTTACGCGGTGTTGTGACATATTAAGGAAATTTGGATGCTATTTCTAGGTCAAGCCACACGTTTGGGTTTTTAAAGAAATTATTGTAGATTATTAGTAATGAAACAATAATTGTTTCTACTTTTTGGCACAAGGCTAGCGATTATCCCAGTGCATGACTGGTACTTTATTTTATCGACCTCGTAAGAATGAAAGGCAAAGTTGACCTCGGCGGTATTTGAGCTCAGAACGTAGAGGGCTATAACTCAATGCAGCAAAACATGGTGTCTGACGCTCTACGATACTGCCAATCCACCGCCCTGTACTAATAAAACAATAATATGGGCCAAATTGGCAAACAGTAGAACAAAATTATTTGTAGTGTTTGTTGCGGCTACCTAAACTCTGAGTTCAAATACCACTGTTAATTGTGTCCTTCCTCCGTTCGTGTTCAATATTGTTAAGGACCAGTCCAGGGCAGAGGACTAGCGAAACTATTAGCGCATCAGACAAGAGGCCATGAGCTATTTTCTCTGGTTCTTTAAACTTTGAACCTAAAACCCGTCGAGGGTTATTTAGGAAATGGACTAAATCATTGGCCTTATTTAGCAACCCCACCCGGATAGTACGAAACCTTTACAGAGCCCCCTCTGTTGCAAGCTTTCAGACCATGTCGTCGGTAAGAAGATACGTTTACCCTTCTTTCAGAGGCCCTATAACGTCATAAGCACAGTTATTCACTTGTTGATTAAACAGAGGATAAAACAAGAACTAGACTAAATGTCTACCTTGCTTTTAACCTGAAGTTGCATTCTACTGTCTTCATATTAGTAGGGACACATAGAATAGTGCAGTTCTTGAGTTATTATATATGGGATAAAGATGGGATAACATTAACAATATATGTTATACTGTACATCAAACTATATATCTAGATTTTTAGCCATTAACGTATATATTGACAAGCATAAGTACATTGTCCTTACATACATTATCATTCAAAAATATAAGCAAGAATCGACTGGACTGATTTCATTCCGGTCTGATATCTCACAAGTGAGTGAGAAATGTCTTTAACTTTCTACGGAAATACAACATATAAATCAGTATTAGTACTTACTGGCTTTAAGAATCTGGACATACCAATTTGAATATAGAACATATGCTTGGTAGTGATATTCTTCAATCAGTTGATGCTGCTTTAACTATTTGGTTCTACAGGATTTATTTGTAAATATTTAGCTAAGAGTATGTAGAGACAAGTAGGCAGCGAATTGACTGAGTCGTTAGAACTTCATTAGTATTTGTTCCAACATATAAAGCTCTTAGTTTTCCAACCTAAATATATTTATTAAACTTATGTAAATTTACCATCAGTAATATAATTTATTGACGGCGAAGTGACAAGTTTGTTGGGGCGTCAGATTAAAAGAGCATTGGTATCCATTCTGAGACATTGCGTTCTGAGTTCAAACACTGCCATGGTCACCGTTGCATTGAATCATTCTGAGTTGATAAAAACTACTAGTCCAGAACTGGGGTCGATTTTTTTTCTCTTTATCTCTGGGAGAAATCAGCTGTGTTCTGAACTGGAGAGATCTGGGCTCCACTATGTTTAAGAAAGAAATGCCCAAGACACACTATATGGAACGACGGTAGCCCTACAGGTGTTAAGAATCCATACATCCATACATCCGTACATGTCATAAAGACACAAACACATCCCTTTCCCTTATATATTATCTTCGAGGACAGAAAATGTGTTGGCTAGAAAGATACATATATATTTTGTAGTACAGCATAGCATTGAAATAAAACACTGTAAATACTCCAGTAATGTATTAAACGTATATGTGTTAGTAGTGACGGAAATAATGTGATTAATTCTTGAAATACATTTGGTCGACCCTGTAACGTTGCTGTTAGCATCATGCGCTGGAAAAAGCGTGATGGAATAAGCAAACCTCTGTAATCAGTATCAGAAACATGTGCAATAAACCTCGATAAAAGATATGTGTGTCAAAGGCCATCTTCTCAGATACACTAGTACATTGGCCCTATTTATTTTCATCGAGTTACATGGTGGCAAGTGAAAAACAAATGTGCATAACCCCACCCAAAAAAACCTTTCATTCCAAAGCCTCGATTTGAGATCACGCCCTAGAAACCATTTCAAAGATATTATATCTTAAACATACATCCATTATACCTCTTTGAAACGAGCACATGAAATTTAACAGTATGTTAGAAGATAAACACATTTGAACATTTGGTTATTGTAAAGTTGTTATTAAAAAATATAACGAAAGATAGTGTTGGCATGAACAAATCACTTACGTAAGTTGAAGAATCTGTCCATTTATAGCGTACCCTATTAATGTAATAGCAGAAGTTTAATATGTGACTATACACGTGAGGAACGCGTATCTGTGTTTAATTATTGTGTATACATATATGTATGCACAATAATTAAACACAGATACGCACAAATATTCGTAAGTATTCTTATATATGAATGTATGTATTTAGATGCATATATATATATGTATACATACGTATGTGGCGTTTATATGTGTAACAGTTGGTGTATGTGTGCATATATATTCAAATATATATACATATATATATATATGTGTGTGTGTAAACCTATATATATATATATATATATATATATATAGGTTTACACACACTCATATATATATATATATATATGTATATATATTTGAATATATATGCACACATACATATATATATATATATATATATATATATATATATAACGAAAAAAGTGTGGTAAAGATCCAGGTGGACCATAACGCACCAAAGTACTCAATACTTAGGCTAGTAGAGTTGGTAATAGGAAAATATTCAAGACCCCGACGGCAGAACTCGAGCCGTTTCGACGGCTATTTCTGGACAGTCCAGAAATAGCCGTCTCCTGCAAGCTGATTTTGCCCGTAAAATCTGTCCACTGATTCTTTCCTAAGACATTCTAACCCCATGCCAATAGTATTGGAACTGTGATCTCTCAATTCGGAGAAGTAGGGGCTCTACCTGGAGTAAATATCTGATCTGCGAGCTACGCACTCTATCTAGTAGCATTACTCCAAAGACCCTTCGTATGAACCCTATGTCGACCGCTTGTATTTGCGATCGTATTCTTTCGGTCATTACCCAAGATCCATCAACATAGGTAAGGGTTGGCTAGAACACCGAATTGAAGATAGCGAGTCTGGCTCTTTCGCCTACCTCCATTCTTATGATTACGGAATGCTGAAGCTGGCGCATTACTGCAGCAGCTCCTAGAATTATAGCCCTTAATTCAGCCTCCTGCCTTGCATCACTCGTGAACACGCCTCCGGGACACTTGAACTTCTCTACCTGCTTCAGTGGAACTCCATTTACATGTAGAGTGCAAAAAAAGCAACAATAGAAATTGTTCCAATTACAGATGGATCTCCTTGTTAAACATCCCTGGTAAAGTCTAATGTAAGTGTCTGGTAAAGTGATACAGTTAAGATTGTTGACTCCAAGTAGCTGATTAACTATGTAGTGTTCGCCCCGGACACAGCACAGCCGACCAAATATTCACACAGCGGCAGG
This sequence comes from Eledone cirrhosa, assembly GCA_964016885.1. Lineage (NCBI taxonomy): Eukaryota > Metazoa > Mollusca > Cephalopoda > Octopoda > Eledonidae > Eledone > Eledone cirrhosa. Next base: position 69,679,119 of record OZ024740.1, read on the forward strand.
TCTTCGAGAAATTATGGGGGTATTGCTTGTTTTGTTGACCTTGAAAAGGTATATGACCGCGTTCCTCACGACATGCTGTGGAAGGTACTACTAACGGATCGTTGATCATCTCCTTACTGGCCCTTACTGTCTCTATATGAATTCCCAAGTATTTGTGTTTGGATAAATGGTGCTAAATCGAAACCATTCAATGTGAGATTCAGACTCCACCAAGAGTGCGTACTGTAACCTCTCCTGTTCAGTACTTACATGAACGGGATTGACATGTGCAGCCGGGTTGGAAGTGTATCATGACTAGCGGGAGTAAAATCAGTCGACTGGAATTTGCAGACGACATGATGTTATTTAACTATTTAACTTGACAAAAGGTTATCTCCGACTTGCACTAGATGATAAGTTTGATGCCTAGTGCTACATAGCTGGAACGAAAATCAGTGGTGCGAAAACTGAGACGTTCGTCTATATATATATATACATATATATAGTGTGTGTATGTGTGTACATATATATATATAAAGTATGTGTATATGTATATATATATATATATATATATATATATATATATATATATATATATATATATATATATATAGTGTGCGTGTGTGTGTGTGTATACAATATATGAAAGCTGCAACTAAACACCACGAATCTATTTGTTCGGCGTGCTGTCGATTCTGCCGATCCACTGCCTCTATAATGGTTTTAAATTTAGGCAATTAATAATAATGAATATTTCGCAAATACAAAATGTATCTTCTTGCGTTTGCATATATATGTGCATATGTGTATTTATGTATTTATGTATGTATGTATGTATGCATGTATGTAAGATTCTGGCGTTAGCCCTTCGACCGAAGTAAAATAAATGAGTGAAGAAGTAGAAAGATAGAAAAGAATAAAAGGCGGAAGAAAATTGGATTTTTTTCAGGAGGAAGTCAGCCCATGTATGTGTGTATGTATGCATCTTTTGGCAGATCATTCTTCAATGTTACTGGTAACATGTAAGCCAATAGAACCTGTGCATGGTAGTCATCGGCGCCTAAGCCGGTAACCCCACTAAGCTTGCTCGTTGAGGAGCGGGAGTTTTTTTTTTTCGTTTTCTGTAGCGAGATATTCCTAGTCATCATTAAGACGTCTCTATAGGACTTCAATCTGAATTAAAACACGCGACGTTGTTTGCATCCAGTGAAGTAGACCAGTTCGTTTTGGGTAAATGCATTCAATATTCAGAGAATGGGATTGGTCCAGTGAAACGACATTCCTCACTTTATAAAGTTTCAAACACAGGCATCGCTTGATATGTGACATTTTCTGGCAAAATATGACATTGCTGGCCAAGGGTAAGTCACTAGAAGAATTAAATGCCACGTCCGTCATGCTTAAGTATCAAGCAATGGCATTACTCGAAATCGAGTTGCAGCCATCATCATGTATGTATGTATGTATGTATGTATGTATGTATGTATGTATGTATGTATGTATGTATGTATGTTCTTCTGGTTTTATAATTTCACAAAGTTTTACCAATAGAGAGAGAGTCGGTTTCTAACATAGACACAATACTCTCTCATTGGAATTTACACAACATCAACTAGGTAGATATGTATGTATGCATGTGTACATATGGATGTTATTGTATGAGTGGATGCGTATGTTTTGAGTTGTATGTGTGCATGTGTATATGCTTTGTATCTGTACATGTGTATATGCAGTTATTAGATGCAAACTTTTTGGAATATTTTACATATTATTACTGTTCCATTAATGGATTGTACTTGTAGTTTCCTAACTAGTTGTGTTCTTTCTGTTCCTGTGAAGCCTAGCTTCTCAAGATTTGTATTGAGGCAGTTACTAACATATCCCTGTGCCCCAACAATCACAGGTATAAATCTGAAGGTGTAATCAGGGTGGAGTATCTGTAGATTTCTCATAAGTTCTGCATAACGATTCTCCTTTTCGCTAATCTTTGATATTATATTGGCATCTGCTGGGCAGCTAATTTCCACTACTGTGCATGCCTTCTTTTCCTTGTCCCATATCATAATATCTGGTCTGTTATGCCTGCATTTTATTAGGGTTTTTACTGGAACATTCCACCAGTACTCTTTTATATTATGTACATGGATGTCTTCGACATTGTTGTAGCTTTTAATGTGTTTATTATCGGGGCTATCTTTTTTATGAACTGCATTGTACAGTGTTTTGGGCACTACATCATGCCTCATAGGTAGATAGTACCGCGATGACATCTTTGGACATCTGCTGATGACATGGGTGATATCCTTGATGTTAGTTCTGCAGAGTCTGCACTTGTTATCACATCTAGGTGTTTTGCCTGCATCCCTATCTCTATTGTGAATCAGGTATTTCGTGCTAATCTCCTGTCCTTGGATTGCAAAAGCGTATCCTTCAAAGTGGGAGCCAATATAGTGGTTGTTGGTCCAAGATAGACTACTTTCCTTATCTATATTACTCTCACTCTGGAGTTTCCTAGCAACATATCCATGCATGATTTTTTGCTGATAGGCATGCAGTTTTTCATCCATGGATTCACTGAGATACTGCTGAGCGACATCCCTGGGTGTGGAGTTTTTGATTATAACACAGGGAATATCTCTCAAGGAGTTCCTTCCCAACTCCCATGATCTTATCTGTTTCATGCAGATAGACTTGCTCGAGAAGCGGGCTCCTACGCTTCGAGGTTCGTAGATGTTGTCGGAGAGATATGATGCGACATTCAAATGTTGTCTGGACTGATGTTAGGCCTCTGCCTCTCTGCTTACGTTTCAAGTAAAGGCGGTCTCTGTCACTGTTGATGTGGAAGTTTCCGGTGTTGTTCAGTATTTTTCGAGTTCCAAAATCAACTGCTCGGATTTCGTCTCTCGTCCAATAGACTATTCCAAACGTTGGTGTTAGGACAGGCACAACAAACACATTGTGAGCCACTGTTTTGTTTTGCGCAGTTCCGATGACCAGATCTTTCCTAATCGGATGTAGTATTCCCTGGTTACGCGTTCTTTATTACAGATATAATTATAGGATATGTTCTCATCTATCCCCAGGTATCTGTAGCAGTCCTCATCAGATATCGGTGAAACAGTTAGACCATTGATGACAATGTTGCTAGATAGGGTTTTTCCTCGCTTTACAGTCATGTATGAGCATTTATCTTGGCCAAACTCCATTCCTATATCCTTTGAGAACGTTGAAACCAGGTCAAGATTTTTCTTCATCCCAACCATGTTCTTGGCATAGAGTTTCAGATCGTCCACAAAGAAGTTATGGGTTAGGTTCGTATTTCTGTCCTCATGTGAGCCAATGATGTATCCCTCACATTTATTGAGCAGAAAGGACAAGGGGTTTAATAACAAGATGAACAATATCACAGAGAGACTGTCCCCCTGAAATATACCACTGCAATATTTTATTTTATCAGTGAAAATAGAGTCCTCCCTCTCTGTCTTTAACCTTAGGATAGTAGCCCAAGAAGAAGACAGCCTCTCTATGGCTCTGACAATAATGTCTGTGACTTTAGCATACATACATACATACATACATACATACATACATACATACATACATACATGATGGCTGCCCCCTCGTTATCGAGTATGGCCATTGCACGAGAAAAAAAAAAAAAAAAATAATAATAATAATAATAATAATAATAATAATAATAACATTTGAAAAATTGAGCAAGTATAAGGACCTGGAGATAGAAATTGGAAAAATGTGGAAATTGAGAACTAAAACAATACCAGTGGTTGTAGGCGCTCTGGGAATGATACCTAAGGGGTCTAACGACTACTTATCGCAAATCCCAGGAAACCCGCGTATAGGAGAAATACAAAAGATAGTACTAATGGGAACTGCCCATATACTAAGGAAGATCCTGTCAATATAAGTACATCAAAAGTCTAAACACTAAGGATGCATGTGTGAATATGTGTGTTCTTTCTTGAACATGGCGGACCTTGTTGTCTCTTGAGGTCACTGGTTGTGACTTGGTGATAACTCGTATAAACATAAAGCAAGATAAATGCAAATAATAATAATAATAATAATAATAATAATAATAATAATAACAAGTAAATAAAGAGAAAAAAAAGAAATATATATATATATATATATATACATATACATACACACACACTCACACACACATATACACACACACATACATTAATAACAATAATAATAATAATAATAATAACAACAATAATAATAACGACAACAACAATAATAATATACATATACATATATATATACACACACACGCACACACATAAGCATATATACACACACACACACACACACACACACACGATAGCAACTAACAGCGCTGCGATCGAATGTGGCGTTTTAGCCCAGCCAATGATCTAAAATGTCTTGCACAGAGTCGGCAACCAAAACATTCACTGGGAATAGTCGGCTGTGGTTGGAGTTCGTGTACTTTTGCATGTCGCTTGAGCCCTCCTGCTGATTTACATTCTCTACCACATGTTTGGCAAGCATGATGAGTAGCATCTCCAACAGCAGCCTGGTAGTCAACCACTGGTCTTACTTTATGACTGCGAAGATGACTTTCGAGTCCATCGAGTCCAGCTTTGCTTAGGCAGAGTTTCGCACATACGCTGCATGTCAGCACCATAGGAGGACCCTCGCCGTCTGGAAGTGCAACAGCAATGCCCTTCCTCACATCCCGCTTTACTTTCTCGTATGCGATTCGAGATGCCTCAAAGGCAACTTTTCCCTCATATACAGTCTTTCTCCATTTATTACGATCAGCAGCAATATTCTCCCATGTATCAGCAGAGATGTTAGCGTCCTTCAGAGAGGCTTTCAAGGAATCCTTATACCTCTTTTTTGGTTTATGTGGCGGTCGTTTTCCTTTAACCAACTCTCCATAAAAGAGTTGTTTTGGTATTCTAGAATCCTTCATCCTGGCAAGGTGACCACTCCAACGGAGTCGTTGCTTAAGCACAAGAGCTTCTATACTGTCACACATAGAGCTTTCCAAAATCTCGACACCACTGATGTGGTCCCTCCAGTGAACGCCATGGATCCGTCTGAGACACATCTGATGGAAACGCTCCAATTGCTTAAGGTGGTGTCGATATGTGACCCAGGTCTCGCAGGCATAAAGAAGGCAAGAGAGCACACATGCCCTGTACACCTTTACCTTTGTCCTCCTGCATATATCTCGCCGACCCCAGAATCGCCTTTCTAGCTTTCCGAAAGCATCACTTGCTTTCCTAATCCTAAGTGAGATTTCACTGTCAAGGTTGCCGTATCGATTGACAGTGCTTCCCAGGTAGACAAACTGATCAACCACTCCAAGTCGTTTGCCATACACATAGATGTTTGGTTCAGTGTACTGCTTACCAGGGGCAGGTTGGTACATGACGACGGTTTTCTTGAGACTGACAGTCAGACCTAGGGCAGTGCAAGCGTCAGAAAATGTATTCAAAATGTGCTGCATATCACTCTCTGTGTGCGCTACAAGATCGCAATCATCTGCATACAAGAGGTCTCTTATGATTGATGTAAATACTTTTGTCTTCGCAGCAAAGCGCCTGATGTTAAATATGCTGCCTGAGGATCGATATCGGATGTAAACATCATGCTCGCAATTCCTGAATGCAATACAGAAAGCCATTGCAAAGTATATGGCAAACAGGGTCGGTGCTGGAATATCCCCCTGTTTCACTCCATTTGTTACTGAGATAGGCTCCGACATGTTACCCCCGACATTAACCCAAGCCTTCATGTCGTCATGGAAAGACCTAACTAAAGCAAGGAACTTATCAGGGCAACCAAGTTTCTGGAGAACCTTCCATAATGCATCTCTGTTAACAGTATCGAAAGCTTTTGTCAGATCGACAAAAACCTGATACAGATCCAAGCCTTGTTCCATGCACTTCTCCTGGAGCTGTCTAGCTGAAAAGATCATATCAGTAGTGCCGCGTCCAGCACGAAAACGAGATTGACTTTCAGGAAGAACACAATCTGCAATGTGTGTCAGCAGACGGTCCAGAAGCACCCTAAATAAAACTTTCCCTACGACAGAAAGCAATGATATACCTCTGTAGTTCCCACAATCGTTCCCGTTACCCTTTCCCTTGTACAAGATCACCATTACTGCATCTCTCCAGTCCTCAGGTACGGATTCATTAGCCCACATCCTGCCAAACAAAGAGTGAAGATGTTGCAGGAGTCTCTCACCACCATATTGTAGGAGCTCAGCATGTATGCCATCCATACCTGGAGATCTTCCACTGTTCATCTTCGAAATAGCCACTGCAACCTCCACAAGCGTCGGAGGTTCTGCGAGAGCTACTTTCACAGGACTTTCTGGAATGAGATTGAGGAAATCTTCACTGACGACAGACGGCTGATTCAAAAGATCATCAAAGTGCTCTCGCCACCTTCGTAGAATTCCTTGTGAGTCACGAAGAAGTTCTTTGCCATCCTTGCTGCGAAGTGGTGTCACCAGAGAAGAAGACGGTCCATAAACCTCACGCAAGAGACTGTACAACAGCTTTGTGTTATTGCAATCAGACGCAGTTTGTATCTCACCAGCCTTCTCACTCCACCACTGATCCTTCATCTGAGAAAGACTCCGCCTAACACGTGACTTTACATCCCTGAGTTCCTCATGCAACGTATTCCTCTCCTGTGGTTTTGCCGTCAAGTAGCGTGACAGAGCACGCCTCTTATCAGCCAAAAAGTCTTCTATATGTACATCATTCTCATCAAACCAGTCCTGATGTTTCCTCTGCGCCAATCCCAGAACACGCCTGCCTACATCATAAACCGACTTTTTAAGGGTCGGCCAATCCTCACCAAGATCTGCAGCCTGCATCTCTTCTTCCAATGTCCTCTTCACATACATACATACATACATACATACATACATACATACATACATACATACATACATACATATGTATGTTATCTCGTTCTCTTAATTTCGAGTATATTTTTTTGACCGGCCACCTTCCTGGTGGCAAGGTTGTAAAAGAAAAGAAATTGTCATCACTTGAATCGCAAGAATATTTTGCAAATTTTGAAGGTGCCAGCTATCGCCGCCATTTGTAGACTATGAATTAGGGAGCTGCGCTTTTTCTCCGCAAATCCAAGTTTAGTCATACTTTGGTCCAAGCTAGTTGGTATATAACCCGTAGCTTCAATAATGATGGGTATGAAGCTAAAGGTGTATCTTGGATACTGGATTTGTAAACTCCTCATCAATGGTCCGTAGATGTCCTCCTTCTGCTGTATTTTTCTGACAACGTTTACGTCAAGTGGGCAGCTGATCTCCACAACAGAACACGTTTTCAATGTGTGGTCCCAAACAACAATATCAGGCCGGTTGTGCTTTAATTTGGTGGCAGTTTTTATTTTCAGGTTCCACCAGTATTCCTTAGTGCTATCTGTCTCAATATATTCTTCCTCGTTTGTTGTTAATTTTGTTTTCCAAAGTGCGTTCCAGATGGTTCTAGCTATCCCATCGTGTCTCATGGGGAGGTAGTAGCGAGATGACATTCTTTCGCAGCTGGCAACAATGTGGCTTACACCTCAATTTTTGTTTTACATAGCCTACATTTATTGTCAGCTACTGGCCTTTCCCTTTTGTGCAGCAGATATTTGGTAGGGTGTTCTTGTTCCTCCTGTATTGCATAGAGATATCCCTCAAAGTGTGATGTCATAAACTTGTCGGAACTCTATGCCAGGCTTTTTGAGTGGTTTATCCCCTCTATAGTCTGTGTTTTACGTCTCAAGTATCCATGCACAACTTTTACTGTATGTATGTATCTATATATGTATGTATGTATATATGTATGTATGTATGTATGTATGTATGTACGTACGTACGTATGTATGTATGTATGTACGTATGTATGTATGTATGTATGTATGTATGTATGTATGCATGTATATAGTAAAAGAGTAGTGCCATGCTCATGGTCATATTTAGATATTTGTATGCCTATCAAGATTTGTAAAACAGTAGGTATTAATCTAATTTTAACTACATGCTAATTTTAGTATCACCGTTAAAAACAAGATAAATGTGCATCCTACCTCACTCCCTACTTCTGAAATTATCAATACTGCTACCATAACTACCATCTGGGCCACCTCATCGCCATAACCACCAAATCAACTTCCTTCACCAACACTCTTATTACCAACAGAATACAGCAGTCTTGTCAGATTCTATATAAACATGCGCCATTAACTTGTAGGGAGGAGGATGTGTTCGTTTCTGGTTAAAGAAATGAAACAAGAGAATTGTAAGAAAAATGTACATATATATATGTGTGTGTACATATATATATGTGTGTGTGTGTGTTTGTGTGTGTGTATGCGTATGTGTGTGTATGTATGCGCATGTGCGAGCGCGTGTAGTGTATGCGCACGTGTGCATGTGTGTGTGTATGTATGCTTATATGTGTGTCTCTGTATGTGTATTTATGCGCATGTGTTAGTGTGTGTGTATGCGTATTCAGTAGAGTATTCTATTTTGCAAACTATTCACCAATCATCTCATGTTGATTTCGTTTGTGTTCGAGTTGATGAAATAACGAAGTATGCCGAATTATGGGTCCAAAAATATTTAGAATTTGCACACTTTCATTTTAATCATGAAGATTCTTTGGATTTGGTCTGTAGTATATTGTCCTTTCTATTCACTTTACTAGATCCACACAACAGAAGGAAATGAAATGAAACTAAGCAGTGGAAATATGTCCTAAAGCACAATAATATTGAGGTTGAAGGGTGAAACACATTATATAAATAAAATTTAAAACCAGAAATTACTTTTTTAAGATCTCTTTTCTTACATTGGACAGAGCTATATTGATGCCATATATGATTTTAGCCATCTTAATGGCCCGTTAATAAACTTCTGTCTAATAAGAACTGGGGAGATGGCCAGTCACCACGATAGAGAAGGGAGAGTTTTATGAACATGGCATAGTTTTCTGAGGCATGAACTTCAGAAAGCAGTCCAGTCAATAGATATTCAATCATCTCCTCCCTCTTTTGATTGTAAAAATCTTCCATAGGTTTATAATCGTCGAAGATAGTTTGATAATACGACTTATTGATGAAGTTCCAATGGAACTTTTGAACATTGGAATACTGGGACCAGATGATGGGGAAAGAGGTCAATAACCTTCTTCAAAACCAGTTCAAGTATGTGATGGCGGCAAGTCAACCACAAAATAGATTTTTCAGAGCTACTTTAATGTTGTATTGGCTCCATGATGCATTCTCGTATTACTGGCAGTGGTGTCGAATCACATAGCACTTATTCCATCCTCAAATTTGAGTTGTTGAATTTCCTTCAAAGCAACTTCAGTGACATGTCGTCCAGTTCCATAAGAACACATAAAAGTTCCGCATATCTTTTTCCTGAAACTACAATTGCAAGCTGATTCTGAGTGTGCGAGATCGGGAACCGATGGTAATAATTCTCTGTCCAAAGGAAAGACTAGCCAGGATCTTTCTTCAGGCGTGAGAGCGGATAATTCGATTTCTTGAGTTATCATCTCATTGTGATTGGATCTTGCTCGATAAGCAGTTAAGGGGAGATAAAAAGTTCAGAGGTATCATGAACAACACGAAGAAGTATTTGCTTGTTATATCGATAGTTTTTCTCATTTTCACGTAGCAACGAGTGCCGTCGAGAGTCGACTTTATTCGCAGTGATTTTTTGCTGTGGTGTTGAATTAAGGATTTTATCATCACCATGATTAATAGCTGAACTGGATGGCAACTTTTCAAGTGATACTTTCTCGGTCATCATCTTGACCTCTTCATCCTTCTTTACCTTTCGTAATTTCATATCGCCAATTTTATTTTCCTTTTTCGGAATGGCTTTCACATGTGCTGCATCAACACCAGCCATGAATGAAGTCAGCCGATCTTTCCACTGCGTCTCAAGTAAATCCTAGTATTAAAAAAAACTGCACTGAACCTACAATGCAATTATCTTTGCATTAGAAC
>OZ024740.1:69694138-69724138 GCA_964016885.1 Eledone cirrhosa
AAAGCACACACACACACACACCGCACACACATCTCTCTCTCTCTCTCTCTCTTTATATATATATATACATTTATATATATATATATATATATATTAATTCTGGCAATATTACACAAATATGACCCTCCCCAAGTATAACAATTTTTAATATATATATATATATATACATTTATATATATATATATGTATATATATAAATGTATATATATATATTTATATATATATATATATTTATGTTTATAATTATATGCACTCAAATACACAGAAAACAACAAACTCATAAGTATATATGTGGCCATTCTCACTTGCTAAAGCCAGCAGCTAAATCTTACGCATAACGCACCACAGTATGGTTAAAACTAACAGCAGATAATCTTGTGCTAGACAGATTGTATCTGAAAAAAGATGTGGCCACAGCTGGAATGCTATATATCGGTCTGACTTGGAGCTGAATAATAACACATGTCTTTATTTTTTTAAGACCCTTACGTTCATATACCGCCGGGGCTCAGTCTAACCATGCATCCTTCTGAGATCGGTAAAATAAAGTGTTCTTATTTTTGTGGATTTGAATTAATGAAATAAATCATAATACAAGAAAGGTAAACAAAGTCGGTAGAATGTCGGACGATGTGCCTTAGCAGTATTTATTTATAGTTATTTGAATACTCATTTCAAATCCTCGGTAGTTAGGATTGCCTTTTATGTTCTCTTTGTCGATAATATAAATTAACAGTGAGGTACTGAAGGCTGAATAATCGATTATATCGACTCCCAAAATATGTAGGCTTGTGCTAATGTTAGAAATCAATGTGTAATAATTAACGTTATATTGACGAAATTATTTGTCTGAAACCTTTGATTGTGTGAGAGTTATGCCTGACCGAATTGATTTGATGCTGAAACGGTTAGCAACTTGCATTATCTTCCCGACTTTGCACTGTGCCTAGGGACTAAACATGTAAGCCTCAATAGTATAGTCGAAATGTGTTTGTGCAAAGAAAGCGATGCAAAAATTGACGTCTGTGACGTTGTCTTCCATTACTATGTTCCAAACCTCTCCCATGAGTTTTGCTGGAAATAAAGTAGAAGCCTCTCTGGACCTATCACGTGTGATGTGACAGTAAGCATTATCATTAGATAATCGCACTGGTGTTTGCTAAAGCGTTATAATGCATGAGTGGTATTAGGTAAAATGAAGTATGCTATGAAGGATCAAGTAAAATAGATGGTATACTGATAGTAATGTTATGTGACCTATGAATGATATGTGTTACTGAAAGCTGTAGCACTTCTAGTTTGTATTTATTCTATTATCGCAGAAAATATCGGATGAGAAGCAACATTTTTCCCAGTAAATACTTGAGTATATATGAGCACGAACACATGAAGTCAACACTGTCGTATAACTCACCTCAGCTAAGATCTGCATTTGATTTTAGTAAAAAAGTAAATACAAAGTGGTATGATTGCATTTTATGTAGTATTCTGTTGCATTAAATTTACATGGAGCCTTTAATTCTTACGCTTATTTCGTATAGATAAACGTATTTACTTATTTATTTATTGTGAACAATTTAATTTCCTCTGTAAAATCTGGTTGCATTTTATATGACAGCGCGCTAATGCACATAGTTTACAGCCAAAATTGGCTGGGTATTTTATCGATCAGATAATATGACGATATTTAGATTAAAGTACAGTGATACAATATTTAAGTGATATGATAAAGTTTCCAGGCGATATGCTAGATGGCTAATATAATGATCGTATACAAAACAATCTTTATGATATAGGAAGAAAAAAGGTTAATAGAATTACGCGTAACATTTTTACAAACTAACTGCAACAATCACAAAACTTATGTATTTTCTTCCTAAATATAACGTTCAAAGTCTCTAACATTGAAGCATTTAATTGGATACATACATCCATATATCCATATTTATATATATATATATATATATATATATATATACACCCACATATATATACATACGCGCGCGCGCACACACACACACACACACACATATATATATATTGTAATACTATTGGTAATGGCTACCTTATTAAGAGAGGGAACGAACTATATAGATAGAGTATACATTTTTATGAAGGGACTACAATTACGATTTCTCGCAGAGACTAACCAGTTTCATCTCATTGGTGAATCATCGGACAGCCTGATGATTCTCCATTGAGATGAACACTAGTGAGTCATTCTGAGAAACTGTATCCTCTCTACACACGTGCAGTGCTATCAAGTTCGAAACAATAAGGGGGAGAAGCAAACTTCATAACAAGGCAGCTAAGACTGCAACCATAATAACATTTTAGACAGCTTTATATACAATATTTTCTTGAAGTTTTGAAGACCTTAAGTGTGACTTAAGAGACATTCAGCTATTATAACTTATAGACCATATGAATATACCATCATTGTTCTAGGACTACATTTATAAGAAGGTTGGGTGTGTTTAGGAAATGATTTGGCTGCTTAGAGATTGGTAGCGGTGAACATATTGTTATCTTTAATTGCTTGCTCAACCTTGATGTGTAATCTACATTATAGTTGAAGGGGGCGTTATGTATTCTAAGTACACTTACAATAGAATCTGATGCATTTAATATAGTGAGATGGAAATATTTTAACTGGCATCCTCCATGTGATAAATACATAAAGTGTCCTTCCATATTTATAGACTTTTAGAACACATCTAGATTTAGTTGTTTACTAATTGTAGAGATAATCTCAGCCAGTCTAAAATGTTCAACCTCAACTTGGCGAAACGGTTATATTGTAAAAGACTTTCTATGAAGTATCATGCTTTATCTTTGTATATCGGAAGCTAAATTACATAATGTAGTCTCTTTTATAATATTTTAGAGTGATAGTATGAAAAGTTGGCGGTTAGTTCTAGCAGGACATCGGCCATAATGTTTATGCTGGGGATGTATATAGCTTAATGGAATGAGAAAAGGTGATTGTGACTTTTAGCGATCATAGTGTTAGTATGTTTATGGCGTACATCATATAGGGTGTTTCAAAAATGATAATATCATTTGAGATTTTAATATCATTTGAGATGTAAATATCCCAGAAACTGCAAGGTCTAGGACAACGAAACTAAGCAGGCTCCATGTTGAATAACACAAGATTGATTCCTCAAAACATGTCCACGATATTATATTAATTCACAATATATATTCCTTAAAACATGTCCAGATTATAACATTAATTCACAATATATATGTCAATGTGACAACCATGGGAACAGGCCATTGATATCAAATTTTTGAAACACCCTATATTATAATTTAATGTCTGTCAGCACCAATTGCTTATATATAGGATCAAAGAGGCATCGTCCATGATCAAACCCGCTTTATTTCGGACATAGTGTATCCAGGAGTAAAAAATTCATAGTAATTTAAAAGAGATTTGACTGCTATTTTTAGCAGCATAATAGTGGCCGTTAGAGGCTCTATAGATGTTTAATGAAACTAGCTTTCTTAATTTATCTGTCATCTAACTGATGACTTCTCCAATTAAAAGAGGAAATTCAAAACATTTATTTTAAGATTGATGTTTATTACATCTCCCTTTAACGTAGATAGCTAATGTTCTGCCATTGGCCATTTGAAGTATTTCCCTAGTATTCTTGACTGCAAAGTATACTGGACAATAATTATTTGTATATTTTACTCTCTCTCTCTCTCTCTCTCTCTCTCTCTCTCTCTATATATATATATATATATATATATATATATATATATATATATATATATATATATATATATATATATATATATATATATATATATATATATATATTTATTTATTTTAGGATGGGTGCTCTGAAATACCGATGTATACACGGATGTATGTTTAGTACATTTCGTAATATACTGTATGTTTAATTAAAAACATGTTGAAGACCTTGCGCTATTGTTTTAATGTAGTGACTATGTCACTTATTTCTTTTTTCAGCAAAGGAAGGGAGATAAGCTGACAGATCTGTTTCACACTGTTGGTGTTCCACAGAGCCTAGTACTCGCCGACCTCTGCCGAAAATTATAGATGCTGGATTCTTATAGAATTCCAGTAATAATCAGGAGCTGATTGCCGGTCTAACAAAAATTAAAAAATTAGGATTGGTGCTCTGAAAGAGCGATGTATACATGAATGTGTGTATAGTATATTTGGTAATATACTGTATGTTTAATTATACATACATTTATGTATATATATATATATATATATATATATATATACATTCATACACACACACACATATATATATATATATATATATATATATATATATACATATGGTGGCTGGCAACTCATTTTCGAGTACGGCCACTACTTTATATCCATGTAGGAGAACCCCTACCGATGCGCTGAACGAGTGTGACTTTTTAGTCCAGCCAGCGACTTAAAAACTCTGGTACAAACACTACACTTGTGACAATTATTGACACATAGTGCTGGGCCCATGGTACCAGATATAACGCAATGCCTGTGCCGTGAAGCTTTTATAGAGATCAAAGGCACTGCACAAAGCCAGTCCCACTCTCTTAACCAAGATGATATTTACCAAAAAGAAAAACAAGTCAATATCATTGGATACCATCAGGGTTGCAGGTGTTATAACAGAGTTTTCCTTCTCCTAAAATTCTGCCTTGACAAAGGCTAAGGGGTGATCTCTCCCGGTGATTTTGTATGGCCATTGATTCTTAAGAGCTCTTTTGCCCTTTGACAGGTTTTGTTTTTAGTACTGCAGGATGTCCAAAGTCACCCTCCTCACCAAGAAACCTTGGTGGGGTTGCCAGTTTAGTCGCCAACGACCCGACCATTAGACATATACATACATACATATATATATATATATATATATATATATTAAAATAACAGATTAAAGTTTAAGCAAAGAATCGCTGCTTTCACCCTTAACGGGATCTTCTGAAACTAAAGTACGAACTATATGCGGATATTTTACGTCTTGATGTGGTAGCTAAGTATATGTTATGTTTATATCATTACTTATTTGTATAGGTAAGTATATATTACCTGTATGTTTTGTGAAGGTACGTATACTCTCTCATACGTATATTTGCTTGTATATGTTATGGCGAACATGTGCATTTGGTTATGTGGTACGTGAGTTTTGTGTCTATGTGAGTATGCGGGTTCGTACGTATGTAGGGTGTGTGTATATGTGTACTTTGTGTTTTGGTTGATGTATGTCTGCGAACATATGTCTATTTACATGTAGGTATGCGTGTGCGCGCGTTATATATGTATTTATGTGTGTATATTTATATACGTTTATTTAATTATATGTATACATGCACACACACACACACACACACATATATATATATATATTTTATATACATATTTAGGTGTATTTGGTATATACGTTCGTGTGTGTGCGGGTACAGGCGTTGCGTGGGTTCTGTTTGTGCGTGCGTGCCTTTTTGTGTACGTGCTTGTATTTGCATACCCATATCGATTGTTTTCGCGTATGCTTGTGTATGTACGTATATGTATGCGTGTATGTTTATATTTAATTTCATTTACCTCTGTATTTTATTTACTTTATTCTTAACTCTGAAGCCAAGATTCATTCGGTTTCCTAAATAGAATTTTAGTCTACGAATTCAGTTATACCATTTACGTGGTTTTGTCTTTGCGTGTAATTGTTCTCGCCGCTCCACATAATGACGTATTATCTTCGGTTTTTCCGTTCATTGCCAGAGAACGTCTCCATGAACCACCTAATAGCATATTAGTCTACGACTTCATTTATACCATAAACGAGGTTTTGTCTTTGCGTGTAATTGTTTTCACCGATCCAAATATTGACGTGTTATCTTCAGTTTGTTTTCGTACTTTGCCAGGGAACGTTTCCACGAACCATAGTATCGTCTTCCTGTCTTCCTTCGGTTGTAACGTTTTTTTGAAATATTTACTTCTGCGTTCACAAATTGACTTTTTTAGTTTCAGAAGATAGCGTTAAGGGTGAAAGCAGCGATTCTTTGCATAAACTTTAATCTGTTATTTTAATAATTATTTGCTCTACGGGTCTTATATATTTGATATATATTTATCCTTATCGAGCCCTCTTTGGATTTTAGTCTTCAAATTTATTATTACTATATAGATATATGGTGGCTGTCAACTCGTTTTCGAGTACGACCACTACTTTATATCCATGTAGGAGAACCCCTACTGATGCGCTGAACGAGTGTGACTTTTTAGTCCAGCCAGCGACTTGAAAACTCTGGTACAAAAACTACACTTGTGACAATTACTGAAACATAGTGCTGGGCCCATGGTACCATGTGACGAAAAGTACAGAGAGATCTCCAGATATAAAGCCATTCTGTGCCGTGAAGCTTTTATAGTGAGCAAAGGCACTGCACAAAGCCAGTCCCACTCTCTTAACCAAGATGATATTTACCAAAAAGAAGAACAAGTCGACATCATTGGATACCATCAGGATTGCAGGTGCTATATCAGAGTTTTCCTTCTCCTAGAATTCTGCCTTGACAAAGACTAAGGGGTCATCTCTCCCGGTGATTATGGATGGCCATATATATATATATATATATACATACATACAATCTACGTCAGATAATCGGCAGGTGTTTTTAAGCTATACCATATAAATACGGTCTCATAAACCGGAAATTGTCCTTCCTCATCTCTCGCCTACAAATAAAGATCAAACTTACTTTCCCCTGAGCACGAAACCTAACTTTAAAATATTAATTACTACTTTCTTGAAGTTATCTCACCTTTTCAATGACAGCTGCTAGCAACTGCCGATAGGTTTTTTTTTTCTCCAATTGAGAGCAAAATTTCAGTTAATTAGAAACGTTTAACAACGGCACTTATTTCAACACACGATAACCCATCAATTTTCAAATATTTCTGTAAATGGTCAGAACTGTGTAATTTAACTAATTTTTTTTTCATTATTAAGCTGGTCTTTGGAGCATAACTCAGCAAAGATTTGTACATAAAATATCCATGGAAGATTTTGAGGTAAACATAACCACTTCATAAATAGAAGTTTTGTATAGTTGAATCCGGGACAGTTTCAGAAGATTAACCTAAGCAATAAACAAGCTATTAATATGGTCGGTCAAGGTTCGATATCTTTAGCAAGGGTTTATTTTCCTATTGATGGTGGAAATAGTTGATTAAGCAATATTAGTTGCTGTTGCTAAGTCAGGCATGTGGTTAAAAGCGTTAGAGTTGTAACTGTTCAAATGTTGTTTGTTTTTTGTTTTTTTTTACAGACCTGTCATTTTTGTTTACGATGGTACAATGTGATTTCAAAAAAGAATTAATTGCTATTTCTAGTCGCGCAAGACATAAAATGTTTCTCATTGTGCGAGACAAATAATCTGTATGGCGGCAAAGATCAAAATTTTGGTAAGTGGACTTTCTTTGACAAATTAATAGTTATTATCGAGATGTTATATTCTCAGTTTCTTTTCCCTTCACATCAACAATTACTACAAAAACAATAACGATGATGGCGCTTACGAGATGAACAGCGAAGGCAACAAGAATTGTTTCAGCAATTTGGACGGAAGGGAAAAGTCGATAACATCAATCCAGTGCGTTAAGGGTGCTTTATTTTATTGACCCCATAAGAAGGAAAGGTGACGGTAACTGCAGCGGGATATAAACTCAGAACGGAAGGATTTTGTCCGACTCTCTTGCGATTCTGCCAATCCACCAACAAAAATAATAATAGAAATTACAACACCCATAATGTTAATTTAGGGTAGCCTCTTTGGAAAGCAACATTTAAACGTTCTCTTTCATGTTTAAATGTATACACATTTTACAGGTCCAATTGTATGTCTGTTGCGTTTTTTTGAATTTTGTTGTCGATTATGATAGTGCAGATGATGATAGTGTTGATGATGATGGTAATGTTCTTCTTGCTATGATACTTATTCTAATACTTGCCAATGTTATGTTTTTTCATTCGTTCTTTTCGCTAATTTTTCTTTTCTTGCTTTCTATCTTATATATTTTCTTTTCCTACCAATATGGTAAATATTCCAGACCTAAACGTAGAGACAATATACCGGTTTTTTGCGACTTTAATTAACGTTGAATAATTTCTTTTACATAACTCTTTATCAAGTCTATTATAATTTACTCCCGAAAAAAAAAATCAATATTGCTTTTATTTTTTCGCTCTTCACCCATTTGTGGAACAGCTGAAAATGATTAAGTATCCTTTATACATTTTTTCTGAAGTCACAATTTTAAATGGCAATTTTTTTTTCCTTCTTAAGGCATAATATGTTAATCAGGTTCAAGTAGTCTTGTCAGAACGCCAAGTGAAAGATCTACAATCCTTATTTCATCACAGACGCTTAATGTTTTAATACATCTGATTTAATTATATTAAATCTGTTTATTTTGGTGTGGCCATCGCTAAATGTCCCGGTTCTGTGAGTTCTGAGTTCAAATTGTGCCTCCTGTCATCAGACATCTTGTAATAAAAGTGGCGCCTCTTTGTAGTAAATCAGCAGCCAGCGATTAGAATGAGCTATAATGAAGTCAATGCTTCACTTCCCTAGGGGGTTGTTTGAAATATAACTTGTATAAATATGTGTGTGTGTGTGTGTGTGTGTGTGTGTGTGTGTGTGTGTGTGAATGTATACATGTGTGTGTGACTATATATATATACATTTTTCACCGATATATTTCTGCCTACGGTTTAAACAATATTGGCGAGAAAACAAAAGCATAAATGATAAACACACTACCCCGGTCTAAATACCCAGTTCCCTTTATTTTCTTTCGTAATGCTTGAGTCAAAGTTCTTTCTAGGACATATATATCATTCGGGATACCAGGAATCTACATTGCAATACGTAGGCGTGGCACAGGCTTTATCACCCTCTTCCATCCATGCTAACGTTAGTCTTCAAGGTTATGGATTGATCAAAGTATGGATTGATCTTGGCCTCAGCGGCGTTACAAATCAACTCAAACGAGACAAAATAAATGAAATTGAAAAGGATACTAATGCTCTAACAATTCCACCAGTTCACCATTCTAGACGACTATTTTATTTATCAACCCCGAAAAAAATGAAAGGCCTCGTTGATGACAGCAAGATCTGAAATAAGAAATACCACAAATACAACGTAAAGCAATTGAATCGTGTTACTCACTTCGTATCGTTCAGTACAACATTTGGTTTTCTGCCAAAGCCTTAGAAGGTTATGTATCAGAGGGACTGATTTAAACGGTAGTACACTAAATGCCGTACGCAAGATCGTACTAATTAATTAAATCATTCTTCTTGGTTGGAGAAAGAAAATAAAAGCCTTGCGGTGATTGTTTGCAGCTCTTTGAGAAAAGGTAGAATACTTTCAAAATTTAGGATTTAATCTCAATGTCAATTTACATATTTAGCGAAATCTAGACTGGCCATTTTGTTTGCAGGCAACGAACAAGGGTAGTACAGTGTAAACATCAGTGTACATAGAACAGTTGGGAATGATTTCTGCCCAGTATAATTTGCATACTTAAAACTGAATGAGTTAAGGGAAATAACTCAAATACGCCAGTGGCCTGGATTTAGATAATTAATTAAGTTAAAGCGTGGTATACTGAATTCTAATTGCAAAATAATTACTAATTAATTGAAATTTCCTTTTTAGTTGGAAAAATAAAATAAATACCTAGCGGCTATTGTTGGCAAATCTTAAAGAAAAAGAGAGATAATTTCAAGCAATTAGGAATGAATCATTGAATGTTAATTCACGTAGTTTCATGAAAAATTGACTGATCTTTGTTTGCAGGCAAAAGACAGTTATTCACGGAACGAATCAGAAAAATTAGAAATTAGAAATAAAATACATAAATATACTGAAAAGTTATATAAAGCAGTGAGCGTTAAAATGAAATACAATAAATTTATTTTCCGCTTTAAGCCAGTGGGACATAATTTGAGGGGGATTTCAGTGTTATTTCATGCTGGTGGTGTCATCTTAATACGGCAGGCGTCAAGTGTTAATATCTTTTTCAATGTACAATTCCTGCACACGATTTGATTTGACTTTAAATGAATTAATTATTTACTTAAAAATCAGTTTCAAAGTTTCTCAGGTTCTATATTAGTAAGAGTTACTTCAATGATTTCAAGCTAAATGTAACTGCGGTTGTGCCAGTATTCATACTTTTTAAGTATTAAGCTTTCCGGTTCTTACATTTCATCATGCTACCTGTCTTTTCAATGAGGTACACCATATTAAACATCCTTCATATTATCTGGATATTCTTCAGTGAATATGAAAGTGTAACCTCCTCATCATAATACATTTGTTCTTCGTCAATATATAAAGCCAAATAAGGTATGGAATGATTTTATAAACGAAAGAATAGAGCATTGAACTTATGTCAGAAAGATTAAATATATTAATAATGTGAGGTACACCTAGTATTACTTACGTTTCTCATAATTAGAGAATACGTCATCAGAGCTTTGAACATCAAAGAATGGTATTAAGCATTATTTAGAAAGCGTGACTCACTTATTATTAGCATTATTGCATCCAAAAGATCAGTCGTAGAGTTGGGTCTGTGAAAGCTAGCAGTAGAACACATCTAAATCAAAGTGTTAATATGAAATTGTCTTCCCTACATGTGTTTTACAGTATATATATATATATATATATATATATATATATATATATATATATATATATATTACAATAAAAGATTAAAGTTTAGGCAGTGAATCGCTAGTGATTAAACTTTAATCTGTTATTTTAATAAATACTAGCAGTAAAGTCCGGCGTTGCTCGGGGTCGCTCAGTGGCTGTGTTAAAGTTACAATGTTAAGTTTCTTTCTTGGCTTAAAAACTGTAGTGTCTACTGTGCAGACTTGCATGTGGTGTTTTTGATTAATATTCCCTCAACCAACAATATGCCTTATGAAGTTAAGAAAACATAACGATAACCCGAATGTTATAACAAAAGAGGATGCTGGCGATAGAAACTGCACTGGTTATTTATTAACAAAGATCGAAAATGTAAACACTGCAACGCAGAGAAAAACATTAGCGTAACCAAATTATGAGTTATGTCTGTCTGCACGCCTATATCACCTCTCTGCACGACTGTCTGTCTGCACGCCTATATCACCTCTCTGCACGACTGTCTGTCTGCACGCGTATATCACCTCTCTGCACGACTGTCTGTCTGCACGACTGTCTGTCTGCACGCCTAACGACGAAATATTTGCTTGTTTTACGTAGTATTTAAATAGACTTGTTTTCAAGTAAAAATATTGTTTTAAAATGCTTTTAAATGGAAATGAAGCAAAACGGAAGCTTAGTGTTCGAACTGATGAATTTTGCAGGTCAATATTTTGCTGGCTCGTAATTTTTTACGTAAGACGCTCAATGTAAACAGAACAAAGGGAAATAACTGATAACTTACGCTCAAAAATCGATACATTATATTCGATTTCGTCAGATAGAGTGGGTCAATTTGAAATTTTTTTTTCCGATGTCTTCGCTAGGGCTCAATGTACAAGTATAGCAATTTCGGTGCAATTCCGTGAGAGATTCTAAGAGGAGATGTGTGCCAAAAATCGATAGACAGACAGACAACCACAGTTTTATATATATAGATATGCTCTATGGTTCTTATATATGTGATATATATTTATCCTTATCGTGCCCTCTTTGAATTTTAGTCTTCACATTTATTATTATTATTACTAATAAAGTACCAGTAATGCACTGGGTAATTGCTGGCCTTGTGCCTAAAGTAGAAACAATTATTACTATTAATATATATATATATATATATATATATATATATATATATATATATCCGTACGGGGTACTGAATACCGAAGTAAAGTTTTAATATTAATTTTATTAAGGCTGAATAGTGAGTCTTCTTACTCAGGAGTTTCACCTGACTAGGTGAAACTCTAGAGTAACAAGATTCCCTATGTAACCTTAATAAAATGAATATATATATATACTAGCATTAAAGCCCGGCGTTGCTCGGGGTCATTAAGTTACCAAAGTTAGGTTGCACCACCCATTTTATGGCAGCACTTTTTTGTCTGCCAGGCACTGGGTGAATGAATTGCAGACCTGGAAGCATGAGCTGCTCCAGCAATGACAATTGTAGTTTCGCCTTTCGATATTATCTCTGTGCAAAAAAGTGTTGAAATTTATTGTTTCACAGTACTTGCGCAACACGCGCGTAGACGATGCCAGCCGAACAACAGAGCTGCGATGGAGTTGTTCTGCATGGTTGTCTGTGTGTTTTCTAAATTTAAGACAGTAGGGAGGGTTGTGATATGAGGGAGAGTTAGCTGTTGATTCTAGCAGGTTTAGTGACCTCATAGAGGATATGTGTTTTTTAAATTTAAGACAGTAGGGAGTGGTGTGATATGGGGGAGAGTTAGCTGCTGTTTCTAGCAGGTTTAGTGACCTCATAGAAGATATGTTTTCTAAATTTAAGATAGTAGGGAGGGGTGTGATATGGGGGAGAGTTACCTGCTGTTTCTAGCAGGTTTAGTAACCTCATAGAGGATATGTGTTTTCTAAATTTAAGACAGTAGGGAGTGGTGTGGGGAGGGGTGTGATATGGGGGGAGAGTTAGCTGCTGTTTCTAGCAGGTATAGTAACCTCATAGAGGATATATGTTTTCTAAATTTAAGACAGTAGGGAGTGGTGTGAACGGACAGTATCACCATCAAGCTTGGAAAGAGAAAGTAGCAGAAAGTATGAAGTTGTATAGATTTTGAATGGTAGTGGAAAGAGTTCAGCAGTTTAAATGAGAGAGAAAAATCGTAAAATATTGAGTTTTATCTATTTTTTGCGTAATTGTGGGTGAAATTAAAAAAATTATCTGCGTCAAGACGCAATCGAAACTATTTCGAATACTGAATTGGAAATTTCAATTGAAGAAATTCTATATCGTAGATTTCTATAACGAAGGAGCATGACCACACACTGAGCTTTATAGATTATGATAATTATATTTTGCTCTGACATAGCCGTATACATATAAGTATATGAATTTCGCATATGTAATAATATACGGTATATTTACGAATAAACACTTAAAAACCCTTCCAGCTATAAATATTGACCTCTATTGCCTTCTAGCGGATTCCAGCAGAATCAACGGGGTCAACTGCCAATGCATTTCGGGCTATGGCCATCTTCAGAACAGTGTTTCCACTGCTGTCTGCTGGAGTCAGTCAAAGCAGAACTCCAAATGTGTAACAACTTTTCAAAATAGATCCCAGCCAGATCCTAAAAATATCGGACCAACCGAAAACACTTGGGGATGGCAAATAAAAGACGTAAACTCAAAATAGTATCATCGATGGTAGATAGTAATGGAAATTAGCTGCCCAGCAGATGCCAATATAATATCAAAGATTAGCGAAAAGGAGAATATGTATGCAGAACTGATGAGAAATCTGCAGATACTCCAGCCTGATTACACCTTCAGATTTATGCCTGTGATTATTGGGGCACTGGGGTATGTTAGTAACTGCATCCATACAAATCTTGAGAAGCTAGGCTTCACAGAAACAGAAAGAACACAACTAGTTAGGAAATTACAAGTACAATCCATTAATGGAACAGTAAAAATATGTAAAACATTCCAAAAATGTTGCATCTAATAACTGCATATACACATGTACAGATGCAAAGCATATACACATGCACACTTACAATTCAAAACATACACATCCACACATCCAATAACATCCATATCTACACATACATGCATACATAATCTACCTAGTTGATATTGTGTAAATTCCAATGAGAGAGTCTTGTGTCTATTAGAAACCGTCTCTCTCTATTGGGAAAAAATGTGTGCAATTATAAAACCAGAAGAACATACATACATACATGGTGGCTGCTAACACGTTTTCGAGTACGGCCACTACTTTATATCCATGTAGGAGAACTCCTACCCATGCGCTGAACGAGTGTGACTTTTTAGTCCAGCCAGCGACTTGAAAACTCTGGTACAAACACTACACTTGTTACAATTATTGACACAGAGTGCCGGGCCCTTGGTACCATGTGACGACAAGTGCAGAGAGATCTCCAGATATAAAGCAATACCTGTGCCGTCAAGCTTTTATAGTGAGCAAAGGCACAGCACAAAGCCAGTCCCACTCTCTTAACCAAGATGATATTTACCAAAAAGTAGAACAAGTCAACATCATTGGAAACCATCAGAGTTGCAGGTGTTATATCAGAGTTTTCCTTCTGCTAGAATTCTGCCTTGACAAAGGCTAAGGCGTCATCTCTCCCGGTGATTTTGGATGGCCATTGACTCTTAAGAGCTCCTTCGCCCTTTGACAGGTTTTGTTTTTAGTCCTGCAGGATGTCCAAAGTCACCCTCCTCACCAAGAAATCTTGGTGGGGTTGTCAGTTTAGTCGCCAACGACCCGACTATGAGACAGGTTGCACTGGGATACATGTTACCAGTAGCACCAACTGGTGACCTGATATAATACATACATACATACATACATACATACATACATACATACATACATACATACATACATACATACATATACATATATAAATGGCGACCGTTGTGGTCAGTGTCCGATAATCGGACGTGTGTAATTACGGCTTACATGAAGGCAACATACCATATATTGGAAAAAGTTGAGCTACATTACGCGGTAAGATTACATACAATAATTCTACATAAGTGTTTGAACTGTGTGTTGTAAAACACCTATTTATATGAACGATACATACACTTATAATATATGAACGATACATACACTTTAACATATAAATGCAACTTGTTATATTACATTTATAAAGAAATATAAAAGTAACGTTTTCGATTCAGAAACAAAAACATAAGTGTTTGAACTGTGAATATGTTGTGAATGAGTTGTAGAACACCTATTTATATGAATGATACATAAACTTTAACATATAAATACAGCGTTGTTATATTATATTACATTCATAAAGAAATATACTAAGTAACAGTTCTTTTTGTTCTCGATTCAACCGATTCAAGAACAACGTTTAAAACACAGTTGTAGAATTAAAAACTAACTGAAAAGAAATATTACCCAAGCTGTGAATAACTTTGAATTTGATTCTGACAGAACTTTGTCAGAAGATCATCGACTATTTTGAAAAATAAATACGAAATATTAGTGAATAGACGAACTCATCATGGCAAAAAGTACAAGTCTCCTTCGACCAAATCGCAACTACAACCGTTGTATACAGTGGAGCTACGAGCTTAACAAAGTATTATATGAAGCATACAAACAATCTGAACCCCAAAAGTTCGGTTTTATGCAAAGGCTAAAAACTTTATGGAACTCCAAACACCCAGAATTAGACTTTTCTCCAAAGCATTTAAATGAACAGGCAAAACGTATCATTAGATGTAAATTGATACATCTAACGGAATTGAGTGATACTACAAATACATCCCTTGTAGACAACCACCCCACCTCCACTGACAGACAAAGAGAATGGCCAGCTAAATCTAACAGTGAACAGCTCACCAACAATTTTGCTGAAATCCATCCCACTTCCACTGAAGAACAGCGAGAAAGGTCAGCTAACTCTAGTAGTAATTGTCACCACATAAACAACGAGGCTGAAATTCATGACTCTACTGAACAAACAGAGCACCAAAAACTTGTGGACACCCTACAAGTGATATGAAACGATATGTTTCAAGAGATACACAGCCTTAATGTGAGTGACAGACCATACAACACCAGAATCAGTAAAGAACCCACTAAATTGGAATTGGAAGCGGTGAACGAAATAGCTGGCAATTATCTGAAGGCTATACGATCTAAAGGTGTAGAAACGACATTTGAAACGCTTAATGTTTTGTTATATATTACAGCTGTCACATTGCTATCATATAACACATCTAAAACCACGCAATCAAGATACAAACAGAAAGCCTGAACCAGCGTTGATGCGAAATTTAAAAACCAAAATGTTGTCCCTGAGACGAAGTATCTCACACATCACAGTCGTTATGAAATTCAACATAGAGAGCAACTTCACACGACACCAGGAAGACCTAAAGAAAAAGTTAGAGAGACGATTTGGAGATACAAAATTTAAAACTTTGAACTCCAAATTACACCAGTTGAAACAACAACTCACAGCTACAACAGAAAGACTAAAATATAAGTCAACAGCACATAAACGACAAGTGCTAAATAGATTGTTTGCCAGAGATCCTAAATCAGTTTATCGCAGCTTCGATGGCAAAAGCTCAATCCCTGTAAACGACAACCCTTCAAAAGAACAGGTTGAGAGCTACTGGAGATCTGTATGGGAAACGGATGACGGACTCAACAGACAAGCTAATTGACTAAAAGAACTGGAACAGGACTACTGCCAACATGTCCAGAAATCTAGAGATGAGCGGCCTGACAATACAACCTCTGCAGTCAGGTGACAACTACAGATATCTTGGACAGGATGAGAATGTCAGATATGATGGACCCATAAATAAGGAGAGAACCAGAACTGAAAACCTCAGAAGAGTAAAGAAAATATGGTCATCAGAACTGTCAGCATACAACAAATATATTGCCCACAATACTTATGCTGTGCCAATTCTAACGCCAACATTTGGCCTGCTGAACTGGTCATTGCAAGAACTGAGTGAGATGGATGTTAGAACTCGAAAACTTCTCAGTGTTACTGGGAACTTTAACATCAATGGTGATGTGGATAGGCTATACTTCTCACGCAAGGAAGGTGGCCGGGGTCTAAAATCAATATTAACAACATATGAGACCCGGATAGTAACACTGAGGCAACACCTTCAACAGAGGAAAAAGGTTGGCAACCATCTTGCCTAGGTTTATGAGCATGAAAAAAAATATATCATTAGAATAGCGACTGATCTGGAGGAGAGATATGGAATAAAGCCTGATATAAATCTCTCACCCAGAGAAATCGGAAGATTCTATTCAATGTTCAAACAAGATAAAAAAATTGACCAATTTACAGAAAAAGTTGTGCATGGATACGTGAGGCGTAAAACACAGACCATAGAGGGGATAAACCACTCAAAAAGCCTGGCATGGAGTTCCGACAAGTTTATGACATCACACCTTGAGGGATATCTCTATGCAATACAGGAACAAGAACTCCCTACCAAATATCTGCTGCATAAAAGGGGAGGGCCAGCAGCTGACAATAAATGTAAGCTATGTAAAACAAAGATCGAGGATGTAAGCCACATTGTTGCCAGCTGCGAAAGAATGTCATCTCGCTCCTACCTCCCCATGAGACACGATGGGATAGCTAGAACCATCTGGATCGCACTTCGGAAAACAAAATTAACAACAAACGAGGGAGAATATATTGAGACAGATGGCACTAAGGAATACTGGTGGAACCTGAAAATAAAAACTGCCACCAAATTAAAGCACAACCGGCCTGATATTGTTGTTTGGGACCACACATTGAAAACGTGTTCTGTTGTGGAGATCAGCTGCCCACTTGATGTAAACGTTGTCAGAAAAATACAGGAGAAGGAGGACATCTACGGACCATTGATGAGGAGTTTACAAATCCAGTATCCAAGATACACCTTTAGTTTATACCCATCATTATTGGAGCTACGGGTTATATACCAACCCGCTTGGACCAAAGTATGACTGAACTTGGATTTGCGGACAAAAAGCGCAGCTCCCTAATTCATAGTCTACAAATGGCTGCGATAGCTGGCACCTTCAAAATTTGCAAAACCTTCTTGCGATTCAAGGGATTACAATTTCTTTTCTTTTACAACCTTGCCACCAGGAAGGTGGCCGGTCAAAAAAAAAATATAGTCGAAATTAAGAGAAAGAGACACATATACATACATACATACATAAATTATAAAACCAGAAGAACATGCACGCAGATACAAACATATAACACACAGGCACAAACATATATTTGGATATATATAGACACATTATATTTAATTTTGCGTTGCATCAAAATATTATGGAAGTCAACTCGTGTCCGACTATGACCATTTTCCAGATATAACTCTAGCAGGATGGAACAACATAGAAATTGATTCATATTAAGGCTTTCTATAATTGATTTTCTCTCCTTGTACATTTTTAGATGGCCGATGGCTCTCATGAGTTTCTGTGCTTTTTAACGTGCTTTGTTTTTCATCCAGCAATATGACCAAAACCTCATCGCTAAGCTTACGTTATAGCACACCTACTTAGGTTCCTTTTTCTATCCTGGTGTAAATGTGGGTTGCTTCGTGTTTGAAGATATACATACAGACATACACACTCGTATGCAAATGAGGCTTATCAGATATTCAGCACGTATCGAAAGGTCCTTGGTGTTCTCAGTAGGCATGCTCAATATATATATATATTGTCATGACTTAGTTGTCATGACTCCCAGGTCTGCCCTGGCTCGGGGTGGTAGTACATGTTAGGGCTCCATTTATGGGTTAAATAACTACCTTATTCGAGTGGCGCCGGTAAGGTATTGTCAGCCATTGAAAAGAAATATGGAGAGTCGATCTAACAGCACTAGGGTTAGAGCCCCTAATTACACTGTCAAGGAGCAGCCTGGTCGTTATGACTCTGCTGGCTTAGAGCCACAGAGAGGGCCAGTGGATGATGGATCAGCTGTCTCTGAGACAAATATAAAGAATGCAGTTTTGTCCTGCAGAAGAGCCATCAAAATGGGCACTTTGAATGTGAGGACTATTCGAACGCTGGAGAAGAGAGAGGAGTTGGGACATCTGTTCGAGGAGAGTGGTATACAGATACTTGCGATCCAAGAACACAGGATTCTACATGATGAGCCCGTGAGGAGTGTGATGATCGGGAGGAAGAGCCAGCTCATCACTACATCGGCAGTGAAGAACACAACAAATGCTGCAGTAGGAGGAGTGGGTTTTGTGTTCAGTGCAAAAACCAATCTGTTGGTGAGGGAAATAATGCCTATCTCCCCGCGAGTGTTGAGGGTGACTTTCAATGGAAACCCAAGACTGACAGTCATCTCAGCCTATAGTCCAACCGAGGGGGACAGTGATGTGAATGCCGAGGAGTTCCATGAGGAGGTGTGTGGGGCTCTCAACACCACTCAGGCACACAATATCCTGCTTGTTTTGGGGGACTTCAATGCACATCTGAGTAAGGAGGGCAGTGAAGATCCTTGCTGGTACTTCCATAACAACACCAACCGAAATGGAAGACTACTGAGAGACACCCTGCTGGAGGCGAACTTGATGGCAACCAACCTAAGGTTTAGGAAGAATCTGGGGAAGATGTGGACCTACATCTCAGATATGCACCTGTCCAAGTCCCAGATTGATTTCATTCTGGTGAGGAAAAAGTGGCGGAATAGTGTTCTGAACACGGAACCATACAGCTATTTCAGTACACTGGGTAGTGACCACCGGCTTGTTATGAGTGAGGTCCGCGTGAGCTTAAGAAAGAGCAAGGCTCAGCCCCGGAGAACAATCTATGACTGGGGAGCTTTCAAGGAAGATGATAAGCTACAGGAGAGGTTCACAGTGGAAGTGAGAAACAGGTTTAGTGCTCTGTGTGGAGAGTCAGAGGAGAGAGAGATTGGATGGACTGAGGAGAGTGTGACGAGGAGGTACGGGCACTTCACCAATGCAGTGGCGAAAGCAAGTGAAACCCTGGTGCCGAGGAAAAAGAACAAAGGGAAGCACGTCAGCTCTGCAACCCCAAAAGTGTGTGCAGCCAGAGAACACCTGAAAGCTGCCAGGGACCAATTCTATGCTGATCCTACGGAGGAGAGGATGGAGACTGTGGAGGTGATGAGGGAAGAGCTCTGTACCGCTTACACTGAGGTCAGAGAGGAGGCACTGATAGAGAAGATCAGAAGTGTGGAGAGAGAGGTTGACAGATCTGGATGTAAGGAGAGCTGGATGATCATCAACGAGATCACAGAGAGGAAGAAAAGGTGTTCGAGTCAGATCCAGGGAACGGGGCCCGAGGATAGGAAGAGGAAATGGCTAGACCATTTTAGGACCCTACTAGGAGAGCCACCCTCCACAGCCCAGAGCAGTGGGGAGATCAGGCGGCTGTTTGAGGAACTGGATGTTGAGACAGAGCCCTTCACCAGAGAGGAGCTTCAGAGAGCCAAGAAGAAGATCAAGGAGGGCAAGGCTCATGGAGAGGATGGAGTGGCATCAGAGGTGATGGAGAGGTGTGATTTTGATGATATCATCCTGGGGTTCTGTAACGGGGCACTGGAGAAAGGAATTGCCCCGAATCAGTGGAGGATCAGTAACATCGTCCCAGTGCCAAAGAAGGGAGATCTCTCTAACACCAACAACTACCGGGGGATCTCACTGACGTCACTTGTGGCAAAGACCCTCAACAGGATGATTCTTAACAGGATCCAGCCTGAGATGGAGAAGAAGCTCAGGGACAACCAGAACGGCTTCAGAGAGGGTAGATCAACCACCAGTCACATCCTGATGCTGAGGAGGATATTAGAGGGAGCTAGAGCAAAGTGCCTTCCTGCGGTCATGGTTTTCATTGACTTTAGGAAGGCCTTTGATTCTGTGGACCGTTACTGCCTGATGAAGATCTTACAGGCTTATGGAATCCCCAAGAGGATAGTGGACCTGATATCACTGCTCTACACCAACACCAAAGCCCAAGTCATTACACCTGATGGGATGACAGAGTTCTTTGAGATACTGGCTGGAGTGCTCCAGGGAGATACATTGGCTCCCTACCTTTTTATCATCGTAGTGGACTATTGTATGCGCCTTGCACTGGAGAAATACCAGGACACTGGCTTTACTGTAGCACCGGCTCAGAGCAGGAGAGTTGGGGCGAAAAAGGTATCGGATGCTGAATTTGCCGACGACATAGTTTTGGTGAAAAATACAGTGAAGGAGGCAGAGGATTTGATGCGGGAGGTTGAGACTGTGTCGATGAGTGTGGGGCTGAGAATGAATGAGACTAAAACAAAATATCTGGTGGAGAATGTTGAGAAGCCAGAGGGGATCACTAATGTAGGCGGGAAGCCGCTGGAATTGGTTGAGGACTTCCTGTATTTGGGAGCAAAGATTGGGAATACGGAAGATGATGTGCTTTGGAGGAAGAGCAAGGCCTGGGCGGCGTGTCACAGCTTGAGATCGGTGTGGAAGTCGGACCTTCGTAGAGACCTGAAAATCCGCCTCTTCATTGCTGTAGTGGAGTCTGTGCTGCTGTATGGGTCTGAGACTTGGACACTGACCAAGAGACTCACTCAGATGGTGGATGGGTGCTACACGAGAATGCTGAGGATGGCTCTGAACATTAATCAGTATACACTGAGGATGAAAAACTCAGAGCTGTATGGGAGCATTCCAAAAGTCAGCTCAAAAGTGACACAGAGGAGACTGAGGTTGGCTGGACATGCTCACCGACATCCAGAGTTGACATTGCACTCAGTGCTCCTTTGGGAGCCCCTACATGGACACACTAGAAGAGGAAGACCAAGGTTAACATATGTTGATGCCCTAAGGACAGACACTGGTCTGTTGGAGATGCAGGATATGGCAGCGATAATGAGGGACAGAGACCGCTGGAGAGAACTCGTCCATGGATCTCGGGAATTTTACCCGCCTTAGATATATATATTATATATAAATATATGAAAAGATGGCGTGCTGCGTATATATATATAGTAATAAAAATAAATGTGAAGACTAAAATCCAAAGAGGGCTCGATAAGGATAAATATATATCAAGTATATAAGAACCCTATAGCAAATGTATTTTTAGTTTAGAAGATCCCGTTAAGGATGAAAGCACCGATTCTTTGCTTAAACTTTAATCTGTTATTTTAATATATATATATATATATATATATATAGTAACAATGTTAAATTTGAAGATTAAAATCTAAAGAGGGCTTTATATTAATATATATATATATATATATGCAAAGTTTTATTTAAATTGTTGGGTTACAACGAGTAAATATTTATAACTGATATAAAAGCACTCAACAAGTATTTGGAGTATATTTACGATATTAAATAAATGGAAACTATATTTATAAAACCATATTTATTTCATTATATATATTTCAGGGATATCATATTAAAAATATGTTATGCCTTCTTCAGACAAAATACAATATAAACAGTCTTATAAATAGATAGATTCGACATACCTTTCAACTTCAACATCCATTTAAAAAGTTGATTTGGTAGTGAAAAATATTAGGGACAGTTATAAAAAGAAAGAAAGAAAAAACGAAGAAAAAGAAGAAATGCATGCAACTAAATAGAGCGAGATAGATATAGAGAAATAGATAGAGAGAAGAAATTCATGTAAAGAAACAGAGAGAGATATATAGAGAGAGGAAAAAAAACAGAGGGAGATAGATAGAGAGAGAGAGAGAGAAGAGAGAGAGAGAAAGAAAATATAGAGAGATAGATATAGATAGAGATAGAGAGAAAGAAAATAGGTAGTTGGGCACCAGTTGAATGACGTATCAATGATATATTTATTTATTTATTTATTTATTTATTTAGCTCTAGTATTAATGTAGAGAGAGATATATGCGGTTAGGAGAGAAAACAGCCGTTACATAGTGAGAAAAGAAAAATATCCAGACATAAACGAGGCAGATTTAAAACACTGTTTCATCAATGTAAAAATATCAATTCGTATAAATCAGGCATTATAATGTAAATATCAGTATTCATGAATGAGACTCGTATCAATAATGTGTGACAAATAATGATCATATGTCTATTTAAACATTCCTAGGTTTATATCAGAGTTGAGATCAAATAGAAGGTTATCCCAGATTCGATACTATAGACATCCATGTGAATTTACGTGATCAACTCTGCAAATTCCTATTTCACACGAAAACATTCTCATTGTGCTATAAACATTCTAGTATACATATATGTGTACATACACACAAATATATATAGAGTCTACATTAATTTTAACAATACTATTCTTGTCTTTACTCTACATGATTATCGTTTAAGCATAAATAGAGAACAGATATCAATATATCAATAAAAATATCAGAAATAAAAATAAAAATAAAAAAACAAAAAACAAAAAAATAAAAAAAATATTAAAAATAAAAATATTAAAAATATTAAAAATAAAAATAAAAATTAAAAATAAAAATAAAACATAGTATGCCCCGCAAATCAACCACAGAGATCAACCCTTCCAAGTTAATTGACAATATATTGCCAAGTTCGTTATAAGCATCAGAATCAAAAGCAAACAAAACCAAAATTATTTACCAAATCCTGTCTAGTAGAAATCATTCCAAAAGTTTAGGATACCCATTTGATCTACAGATGGTCTTATATTTAATATAGAAGTTTATCTAGTGTAAAATTTATTCGGTATATTTGGAGCATCAGCTTTTAGGGTAGTTTAATTATTCATGAAGAATGTTTAAAATAAAAAAGAAATCGAAAGATTTATCGGCGAGTTTCATAAATAATTATAAATCAAATTAAATATACTACATTTTAAATTTATATTTATATTTAAAAGTTGAGTTCAATCTATGTCTGCAGCAACTGAATAAATTTGTCCGTAAATTAAGGGAATTTTTAGATTTTAGTATAAAGAATATCTCCTCCGCGCAGAGGTCACATATCTCAGAGGATGAATTAAAAGGAATCCCTCTTGAGACTATATTCCAAGCCGTCGAATATCCAACGTTATCATGCTTAAGTTGCCAGAGTAAGCCTGATAGTGATGTTGAAGATTTTTTGCTTGGATCTGTGAAAGAATTCTTGTGGTTATTATAGCGAAGTTTAAATTCTGTCGAGGTGGAACCAACATAGTTAAAAGAATTTAAGTCCGTTTTAACATTACAGTTGTATATTATATTTTTAACTAAGCAATTGTTATTTAACGGACATTTAGATCTATCTCTACAGTTACATTTGTTTACTTGGATATTATTTATGCTATTATCGGTATTTTGGCTAGGTTTTAAATTCCTATTATTTATTCTATTAATATTTTGTGCTAAATTTTTGGTGGATGATTAGGTTAATTTTATAGTATGTCTATTGAAAATTGAGTGATACCTATGTGTTCTAGGGAAGCGATTATCAAGAGCATTAAAAAATAGTTTAGCGATGTGGGTTTTAATGTTTAGTGAGAAGGGGGGGGGGGGGGGGGCAAACCATATTATATTCCTAGTTCTATTTCTTTTTTGGCTTTTTGAATTATTGTAATGCTTTCTATTATAGTTGTTAAAGTTGTTGCCGTAATTAAAATTGTTGTTTTTTTGGTTAGTTTGTCTATTATTATCTATGTACATAATTTTATCACTATATCCTGCTCTAGCTAACGCTTCATTGTAATACTGGGCTTTTTCGTCGAAAATCTTTTTATTAGATGAGATTCTAGAGATACGTTCTTGAACAGAGTTTACTATAGTATTTTTAACAGATCTGGGGTGGTTAGAGTTAAAGCTGACATAGTTTAAGTTTTCATTCAACTTGTGAAATGGATAGTGAAGACATGTGTTGAGATTTAATGTTACATCTAGGAAATTGACTATTCTATGGTTATTCTCAATTTCTATTTTTAGATTAAAGTAATTAAAAAAATGTGTAATTTGTTTTCTTTTCCTATTTAGTTTAGAGTTATTATTTTCAATAAGTAAAAGCATGTCATCTCTATATAAACCTCCGGTAGCACCGGGTATTTTCCTATCCAGCGAATTGATTAAAAATAGGCCCACAAGGTCAGTTACCTGAGCTGAGTCGGATGATCCCATAGTAATGTCGAAATTGTTATCTCTATCTGCTCTGGTCCATAGTTGGTCATTAAATTCTATCAATGTTTTCCTAGCCGATAATATAATGTGCATTTTGTTGCTAGTTAGGTCTGTATGTTTGAATGCGTAATTTAGTGCCTTATTTAGTAGATTAGGGGTAATAGATGAATAATAGTTAGCAATATCTAGTTGAATAAACTTATTATTATTGTTATATTTAATTTCATTAAACCACTCAACAACCTCTCTAGTTCCCTTCCACAAGCTCAAGTTAGGCAAACAAATCAAGTTTTTAATTTGCTGTATCACCCTGTCTAGAATGATTTTGCTTAGTTTACCCAGGTCCGATTTTGATGGTGCAATCAATCTGACTGGCAGGTCATTTTCAAAATTTCTTTTGTGATCTTTCATATTGATCTTCGGTTTCCTGGGCATGAAAGGTTGTGTTCTGTTCTCAATTTCCAACTCATGCATTATACAAGATGCCTCAACATTCATTTTCTCAAGCTCGGCCTTATCTGCTACCTTGTACTTTTTCCTCAGTTCTTTCAGTATGAGGCCATTATACATGTCTTTTTACACTCCATAGAGGTTGTTGGTCTTGTCAGATTTCACCAAGATCTTCTCAGTTTTCTCTAAGCTCTCAATATTATCCTTAATGCCTTTCAGATATTCCTAGCCTTTGAAGTTTCTCTTGAATTTGACTCCTTGTATGATAGAAATTATATCGTCTTCAAAGTCAAATAAAAGTTTGTTGGGGGGTGGATTTCTTTTAGATTTGAAAACTTTGTCTAAGTCCGAGACATTTTCATTTATATTAGATTTATCAAAGTGGAATGCCCGCCACCCGATTCTCCTTATAGAAGAGTCAGATTTATCTATTAATTGTTTAATAAAGTCTTTGTTTCTAGGTAGAGGTATGTCTTTTAAAGAGGAAGAAATCTTAAAGAATTCCATTTTTTCAGTTATAATATAAAGCGCTCAACAGTATTGGAGCAAGATATATGCAAAGTTTTATTTAAATTGTTGGGTTACAACGAGTAAATATTTATAACTGATATAAAAGCACTCAACAAGTATTTGGAGTATATTTACGATATTAAATAAAAGGAAACTATATTTATAAAACAATATTTATTTCATTATATATATTTCAGGGATATCATATTAAAAATTGTCAATTAACTTTGAAGGGTTGATCTCTGTGGTTGATTTTCGGGGCATACTATGTTTTAAAAATATTAAAAATAAAAATAAAAATTAAAAATAAAAATAAAACATAGTATGCCCCGAAAATCAACCACAGAGATCAACCCTTAAAAGTTATATTATATTGCACATTATAATATAACTTTGCACATTATATTGCACATTATATTATCGGCTAGGAAAACATTGATAGAATTTAATGACCAACTATGGACCAGAGCAGATAGAGATAACAATTTCGACATTACTATGGGATCATCCGACTCAGCTCAGGTAACTGACCTTGTGGGCCTATTTTTAATCAATTCGCTGCATAGGAAAATACCCGGTGCTACCGGAGGTTTATATAGAGATGACATGCTTTTACTTATTGAAGATAATATCTCTGAACTAAATAGGAAAAGAAAACAAATTACACAATTTTTTAATTACTTTAATCTAAAAATAGAAATTGAGAATAACCATAGAATAGTCAATTTCCTAGATGTAACATTAAATCTCAACACATGTCTTCACTATCCATTTCACAAGTTGAATGAAAACTTAAACTATGTCAGCTTTAACTCTAACCACCCCAGATCTGTTAAAAATACTATAGTAAACTCTGTTCAAAAACGTATCTCTAGAATCTCATCTAATAAAAAGATTTTCGACGAAAAAGCCCAGTATTACAATGAAGCGTTAGCTAGAGCAGGATATAGTGATAAAATTATGTACATAGATAATAATAGACAAACTAACCAAAAAAACAACAATTTTAATTACGGCAACAACTTTAACAACTATAATAGAAAGCATTACAATAATTCAAAAAGCCAAAAAAGAAATAGAACTAGGAATATAATATGGTTTGCCCCCCCCCCCTTTCTCACTAAACATTAAAACCCACATCGCTAAACTATTTTTTAATGCTCTTGATAATCGCTTCCCTAGAACACATAGGTATCACTCAATTTTCAATAGACATACTATAAAATTAACCTACTCATCCACCAAAAATTTAGCACAAAATATTAATAGAATAAATAATAGGAATTTAAAACCTAGCCAAAATACCGATAATAGCATAAATAATATCCAAGTAAACAAATGTAACTGTAGAGATAGATCTAAATGTCCGTTAAATAACAATTGCTTAGTTAAAAATATAATATACAACTGTAATGTTAAAACGGACTTAAATTCTTTTAACTATGTTGGTTCCACCTCGACAGAATTTAAACTTCGCTATAATAACCACAAGAATTCTTTCACAGATCCAAGCAAAAAATCTTCAACATCACTATCAGGCTTACTCTGGCAACTTAAGCATGATAACGTTGGATATTCGACGGCTTGGAATATAGTCTCAAGAGGGATTCCTTTTAATTCATCCTCTGAGACATGTGACCTCTGCGCGGAGGAGATATTCTTTATACTAAAATCTAAAAATTCCCTTAATTTACGGACAAATTTATTCAGTTGCTGCAGACATAGATTGAACTCAACTTTTAAATATAAATATAAATTTAAAATGTAGTATATTTAATTTGATTTATAATTATTTATGAAACTCGCCGATAAATCTTTCGATTTCTTTTTTATTTTAAACATTCTTCATGAATAATTAAACTACCCTAAAAGCTGATGCTCCAAATATACCGAATAAATTTTACACTAGATAAACTTCTATATTAAATATAAGACCATCTGTAGATCAAATGGGTATCCTAAACTTTTGGAATGATTTCTACTAGACAGGATTTGGTAAATAATTTTGGTTTTGTTTGCTTTTGATTCTGATGCTTATAACGAACTTGGCAATATATTGTCAATTAACTTGGAAGGGTTGATCTCTGTGGTTGATTTGCGGGGCATACTATGTTTTATTTTTATTTTTAATTTTTATTTTTATTTTTAATATTTTTAATATTTTTATTTTTAATATTTTTTTATTTTTTTGTTTTTGTTTTTTTATTTTTATTTTTACTTCTGATATTTTTATTGATATATTGATATCTGTTCTCTATTTATGCTTGAACGATAATCATGTAGAGTAAAGACAAGAATAGTATTGTTAAAATTAATGTAGACTCTATATATATTTGTGTGTATGTACACATATATGTATACTAGAATGTTTATAGCACAATGAGAATGTTTTCGTGTGAAATAGGAATTTGCAGAGTTGATCACGTAAATTCACATGGATGTCTATAGTATCGAATCTGGGATAACCTTCTATTTGATCTCAACTCTGATATAAACCTAGGAATGTTTAAATAGACATATGATCATTATTTGTCACACATTATTGATACGAGTCTCATTCATGAATACTGATATTTACATTATAATGCCTGATTTATACGAATTGATATTTTTACATTGATGAAACAGTGTTTTAAATCTGCCTCGTTTATGTCTGGATATTTTTCTTTTCTCTCTATGTAACGGCTGTTTTCTCTCCTAACCGCATATATCTCTCTCTACATTAATACTAGAGCTAAATAAATAAATAAATAAATAAATATATCATTGATACGTCATTCAACTGGTGCCCAACTACCTATTTTCTTTCTCTCTATCTCTATCTATATCTATCTATATTTTCTCTCTCTCTCTCTATCTATATCCCTCTGTTTTTTTTCCTCTCTCTATATATCTCTCTCTGTTTCTTTACATGAATTTCTTCTCTCTATCTATTTCTCTATATCTATCTCTCTCTATTTAGTTGCATGCATTTCTTCTTTTTCTTCGTTTTTTCTTTCTTTCTTTTTATAACTGTCCCTAATATTTTTCACTACCAAATCAACTTTTTAAATGGATGTTGAAGTTGAAAGGTATGTCGAATCTATCTATTTACAAGACTGTTTATATTGTATTTTGTCTGAAGAAGGCATAACATATTTTTAATATGATATCCCTGAAATATATATAATGAAATAAATATGGTTTTATAAATATAGTTTCCATTTATTTAATATCGTATATATATATATATATATATATATATATATATATATATATATATATATATATATATATATATATATATATTAGAAAGTGAGGTTTTTTTTACAAAATGAAAAATAACCGAGGTGTCCTACACGAGTGAAAGTATAAAGAAAAAGAGATGAAATCGAAAATGCAACTGGAGTCTTATTTTTTTTTAAATATATATATTTATTTGGTTCCTTTACCGGTTTGGCAGTTCTTCTGCTTTTCAAAAGGTGAGTTGAGATGGAGGATCTGTGGTTTTTCTCACATCTGGAACCAAATAAATATATATATTTTTTTTAAAAATAAGACTCCAGTTGCATTTTCGATTTCATCTCTTTTTCTTTATATATATATATATATATATATATATATATATATATATATATATATATATATATATATATATATATATAATATAAGATCAAAAGATGGTTAAAAGAGTACCAAGTATTTTATTATGCGCATTTCAAAAACAAATATCATCATGGGATGATATCTGCGTTCTCATCAGATAAAATAGGGAGACATGATATGAAGCTTAAAAAACACTTGTGAATGGTGAAGTTTTAAATCAACATATGAAAAATAAATTAAGATTGATGTATGATATTGGGAAAAAGTGAGTGGGGGTGGAAAAGGTAAACTTAAACCCTAACTAATTCCTCTAAATTCATAACTCATTCATTCTTCTCCTTCTTTTCACATTATATCCTTAATAACATTAATATTTTTATTTTAATAATACATATTAATAATTTTTTTTCCTCGCACATATTATTAAACCCTTCAATATACAAACCTTAATTTAATATTATTCTTAATTCCCTTATCTTCATGCATAAATCTCATTAACTTTTAATTTCAAATTCTTTTAAATTATCTATTATCTTCCAACGGCTTTTTAATTTCTCTCTGTGAGACAATATATATTTTTTTCTCAGTTGTAAAGGCTATCTCTCT
>OZ024740.1:69729138-69794138 GCA_964016885.1 Eledone cirrhosa
ATATATATATATATATATTTATATACATATATTTATATATATATATATTTATATATATATATACATATATATATATTTGTCGGTCATACTTTACCATGTAAGTCCTCCACACGATCCTCTACATATGACAGTCATTAGCAACACCATCATCATTATCATAAACACATCGAAATCAAGAAAGACATCAAACGCAACAACAACAATATATATATATATATACATACATATATAAGCGTTTTAAAGTTTAAGGGAGATAATTCTCTCAGCTT
Source organism: Eledone cirrhosa (assembly GCA_964016885.1). Taxonomy (NCBI): domain Eukaryota; kingdom Metazoa; phylum Mollusca; class Cephalopoda; order Octopoda; family Eledonidae; genus Eledone; species Eledone cirrhosa. Next base: position 69,729,408 of record OZ024740.1, read on the forward strand.
ACTATCAATACCTATTGTTGTTGTTGCGTTTGATGTCTTTCTTGATTTCGATGTGTTTATGATAATGATGATGGTGTTGCTAATGACTGTCATATGTAGAGGATCGTGTGGAGGACTTACATGGTAAAGTATGACCGGCAAATTACAGTGTCAAATTGAAATGAGAGCAAAGAGAATATTTGTGATGAAAGGATACGTGTAAAAGCGCAGGTAAGATAATGGAGGCGAATGGTGAATGAAGGAGATTCGTGTAGGACGAAGATGAAAAAGGTAAATGTAGAAGGAGGAGGCACCATTACAGAAGTTTGATAGAAGAATGAAAATCCATCACAGAATGTCAATGATTATATATATATATATATATATATATATATATATATATATATATATATATATATATATATACATATATGTATATATATATATTAATATATGTATATGTATATATATATATATATATATATATATATATATATATATATATATATATATATATATATATATATATATATACATATATGTATATATATATATATATATATACATATATGTATATATATATATATATATATATACATATATGTATATATATTAATATATATACATGTATATATATATTTTTCTTTATGTATATATATATATATATATATATATATATATATATATATATATATATATATATATGCATGTATATATATATATACATATATATATGCATGTATATATACATACATACACACACATATATATATTCACATAAATATATATATACACACATATATATATAGAAATGCGTGTGTGTGTGTGCTTGTGTGTATGTGTGTGTATGTGTGTGTGTGCTTGTGTGTGTGTATGTGTGTGTGTGACGGCAAGAATATAGAAGAGGATAAAAGACGGAAAGAAGAAAATGCGAAAGGATGTTCATGTGATAATAAAGAAAAAATACAAAGAATGAGGTTACCAAAAAATTTTAGAAGTTATTGGTTTCTACCCTAAACACATGATCAGATATTCTGGATAAGGCTGGAATCAATTATCGATTATATTGATCCCAATTCCTGAGTGGTATTTGATTTGATTTCTTCAATTCTGAAAACAAATCAGAATTCGAAAGCAGGACATAGTGAAACAAAATGTTATATTACAATGTATTGTGTCTAACACTTTCAGGAAAGGCTGCACAATGCACTTAGCATGTGAGCGGAGTTACACTGAAGGCGGAGAAGTGCAATTATCTCGTGGCACGTTTCACTTGTGACCGAAAGTAGGAGTTTGAATTAAATGGAAGTATTGCAGAAGCTGGTGCTGTTCTGTGCAAGTTTCCGCAATCGGTCGTCAAAAGAGAAGAGGTAGGTGAAAAAGCCAAACTCAATCTCTTCAATTCAGTAATAACCCCCTACACTTATGAAAATGATCACCAAGCGTAGAATGGAGAGGAATATATATATATATATATATATATATATATATATATATATATATATATATATATATATATATATATATATATATATATATATATATATATATATATATATGTGTGTGTGTGTGTGTGTGTATACCGGTCATCTAATATATTGCACAAGCTAGAATCACATCAGCAATACCATCTTAATACTCGAATCTGCACTGCCAACAAGGGAGCTGACGAGGTAAAAGTGCAAATGTCGTCGACATATGTAGCTGTGTGCCTTTTCTGCTGAATATGCATATATATATATATATATATATATATATGTATATATCTATATGTATATATATATATGTATATATCTATATGTATATATATATATATATATATATATATATATATATATATATATATATATATATGTATATATGTATATATCTATATGTATATATATATATATATAGTATATAGCTATGTGTATATATATATATATATATATACATACATATATACATATATATACATACATACATATATATATGTGGGTGTGCGTACATATATATATATATTCATATATATATATATATATATATATATATATATGTGTGTGTGTGTGTGTGTTCTTAAAGAATGTGTCACTGGGTATTTTACCTCAGTCCTTTATAGAAGTATGTTAACCTGTATATATTCAAAATGATACAATACTTTTATTTACCTCACAAAAATATGAGATTCATCTGCTTGACATTTCGTCATGCAATATATTACCATTAGCTAGATTGTCATCTACGGATCTGTGATTCTCTAGTTCTCACTTTGTTATAAATAAACCATCAATAACCTGAATATTAGGTATTGTAAAGGCGTTTTTATTGGGTATATATTTCTGCACTAATGTCTGTGTTTCTTGAATAAAATTAATTTTGTATGAGAATGCATTGAATGTTTAGGAACGTATGAGATCGTGCCGGAGGTGTGTGTGTAAGGGATACTGAAAGGAAAATATGAGAAAATAGGTGCTTTGTGTGTGTGTCTGCTTAAGATGCGGATGCAGTTCGTAGTAGTCCAATATAAATCTTGTCTACCATTATGATAATTGTTTCTACTTTATGCACAAGGCCAGCAATTACCCAGTACATTACTGGTACTTTATTTTATCGACCCTGTAAGGATGAAAGGCAAAGTTAACCTCGGCGGGATTTGAACTCAGATCATAAAGGGCCGTAACTCTTTGCTGCAAAGAATGGCGTCCGACCCTCTACCGATACTGCCAATCCATCGCCATTATGATAATGATATTATACACACACACACACACATATATATATGTATATATATATATATATATATATATATATATATATATATATATATATATATATATATATATATATACATATATATAACGAAGGAAGTGTGGTAGGGAACCTGCTGGACCATAACGCACCAGAGTACTCGGTACTATGGGTAGTAGAGTGGGTAATAGGAAAAGAGTCAGGGCCTCGACGGCTGAGCTCCGGCCGTTTCGACAACTCAGAACTAGCTGTCGAAACGGTCGGAGCTCGGCCGTCGGGGTCCTGCCTCTTTCCCTATATATCTATATATATATATATGTACACTTATGTGTGTGTGTGTATATATATATATATAGACATTAGCACAAACGCGCATCCAAACACAGAGTTGACGCCTTTGTGACTCGCAACGAACAGAAATACAACTAAATATCATATGACATTTGCTGGTATTTCATTGCCGTATGCTCCCACACATACACTCAAGTAGGCTTAATTCTTTCTCTGACTACCTCTTCTTAAGTTCTTGTGTGTGTTATATATGTTTGCATGTGGGTGTGTAAGTATTTATGTATGTACGTATGTATTTATGTATGTATGTATTTATGTAAGTATGTATGTATCTATGAATGCATGCATGCATGTGTGCATGTATAAATGTATGTATGCATGGACGTATGTATGTGTATATGAATGCATGATTGCATGCGGGTATGTTAGTATGTTTGTGTGTATGTATGTAAGTATGTATGTATTATATCAGGTCACCAGTTGGTGCTACTGGTAACATGTATCTCATGGTCGGGTCGTTGGCGACTAAACTGGCAACCCCACCAAGGTTTCTTGGTGAGGAGGGTGACTTTGGACATCCTGCAGGACTAAAAACAAAACCTGTCAAAGGGCAAAGGAGCTCTTAAGAATCAATGGCCATCCAAAATCACCGGGAGAGATGACCCCTTAGCCTTTGTCAAGGCAGAATTCTAGGAGAAGGAAAACTCTGATATAACACCTGCAATCCTGATGGTATCCAATTATGTTGACTTGTTCTTCTTTTTGGTAAATATCATCTTGGTTAAGAGAGTGGGACTGGCTTTGTGCAGTGCCTTTGCTCACTATAAAAGCTTCACGGCACAGGCATTGCTTTATATCTGGAGATCTCTGCACTTGTCGTCACATGGTACCATGGGCCCAGCACTATGTGTCAATAATTGTCACAAGTGTAGTGTTTGTACCAGAGTTTTCAAGTCGCTGGCTGGACTAAAAAGTCACACTCATTCAGCGCACCGGTAAGGGTTCTCCTACATGGATATAAAGTAGTGGCCGTACTCGAAAACGAGTTGGCAGCCACCATGTATGTATGTATATATATATATATGTGTATATGTATATATGTGTGTATGTATGTATATATATATATGTGTATATGTATGTATGTATGTATGTATGTATGTATGTATGTATGTATGTATGTATGTGTATATGTAGGTATGTGCCACGTAATGAAGCAATAATGGCCACGCCAGCAGTACCAATTTTGAAAATTGAGACGCCACGGGTGAATGAATATTGTGAGGATCTCTAGACTGAAGTGTCGGATGTTCATATCCTGTACAGTGTCACTCGCCATAAAGCTCGTTAATAATTGTTTCTACCTTTGGCACAAGGCCAGCAATTACTCAGTACTTTATTTTATCGACCTCGTAAGGATGAAAGGCAAAGTTAACCTCGGCGGGATTTGAACTCAGAATGGTAAGGGCCGTAACTCTATGCTCGTTAATAATGAAGCGAAACAAGGTGTGACAACGTCTACCATTCTACTATCTCAGCTACTGCTGAGGGAGTCGATGAAGGGAGAATCAATATGGAGTGAAATATACATATATGTTGTAGTGGCAAAGGAGGAGAAGGAGAAGGAGGGAGAGGAGGAGGTAGTGAGAATGAGGGGGAAGAAGAAGAAGAAGAAGAAGAAGAAGAAGAAGAAGAAGAAGAAGATGAAGAAGAAGAAGAATGTGTGTGTGTTGCTTTTTTAAATAGACGATAACATTTATCTCGTTTGTGTCTCCAGAATTCTTTTTTGATTTGTCTATTTTGGGAGTAATGATGAGTAATTTAGGGAATAATATCAATATTATTTACCACAATACATTGTCAATCAATCTTTATTTTTCTCAACTTAGTGAGATATATTGTTGATTTGAATCATCCATTTATAGTTAACAAACGTTGGGTGATTAATACTATTCGTTTCAGTGTCGATAATGGTATGAAGAAAACGGAGCTCTGATTTTCATCTTATTTTTCCGTTGTATTTCTTTGCTATTTTTTCTCTATAAATAAATGAGCATATACTATGATAAACACGACAAACTAAAACGCAGGTGATCTATATATATATATATATATGTGTATGTATATATATATATATATATATATATATGTGTGTGTGTGTGTGTGTGTATACATATATATATATATATATATATATATATATGTGTGTGTGTGTGTGTGTGTACATATATATATATATATATATATATATATATATATGTGTGTGTGTGTGTGTGTGTGTGTATACATATATATATATATATATATATATATATATATATATATATATATATATATACATATATTGGTAAACGGAATAGAAAATGCTGACAAATTGTTCACAGTGAAAAATAGTTTAATTAGGAATAAGTGATAATTGGTAATAGTATTGGTTAGTATTAAGTCTTGGTTTTAAGTTTTACCGGTTGCGCATTTCTAATGCTTTTCAAAAATAATTTTGAGATAGAGCGTCCGTGATGTTTGCTCTGATCTGTATATATATATATATATATATATATATATATATATATATATATACGCCATGTACTTTCCTGTCGATTTCGACGTACGAAGGCCCAACAGCCATTCAGTTTGTATTTTTCTGTCATATATGACATTTCAGTCGGAAATCGGGATCAGTTAATAAATACTTAAGACTTAAGTCTTCCTCAGACCATCAATACATCCAGTAGCGAGATTCAGCCATTTCAGGCGATTAGTTTGGTTGTTGCTCCACGCCATACGAAATAACATTCATCTTCTGTAGATCCTCCTGGAATCGTTAGCGCCATGTCTTCTTTGGCCTAGAAAGTTCTACGCCACGCTTTGTTGGGTTTAATGAAATCCGAAAACAGAGCTAATAGATGATGAAAACCGAGCTAATACATGACATCGAACCTGAATGAATGAGAAGCAAAACCCTACAATAGAAGAAATTAAATGTGGAATAATTAGCCTGAATTGAAAGAAAGAAAGAAAGAAAGAAAGAAAGAAAGAAAGAAAGAAAGAAAGAAAGAATAAATAAATAAATAAATAAATAAATAATAGAAAGAAAGAAAGGTTCTAGTGTATATAGATTACTCATTCTAGGTATTCTGCCAGTACTATTATATGTTGTGGACGCTGAACGAATTCACAACAAGGCTCTGCACAAATAAGATTTGAACTTAAATTAAGTAACTAGAATTAAGAGAAGAAATAGTGTTCTATTGCATTTAGATTTGTCATTCTACACTTTCTGTCAGTACATCAATATTAGTGAGGAAAACCATAAATAAATAAATTAGGACTTTTAAATGGTTTTAGATAGGCTAGTCGTCTTTATGTAAGCTGTTTGCTCCCTACGAACTACTCTAGTGGAATCAAACTGTAAAACTTTCTTCCTCTACAGTCTGTTTTCTTTCTAGAAAGTTTTTAGTTACTTTTTTTCTCTCTCTTTCTGTATTATAGAAATTTAGTCTCAGACTAAAATTACCGAAAAATGCAATCAAATACTTCCAAGACGTAGATAAGAGGCTATGGGTATATAATTTGCATGACCTTCACGCATCAGTGAAACAGATTTTAATAACATTTGACATCTTAGGAAGAAGAATGGTAATATAGAATTAAAAGCTGCTTTTCACAAGAGAAAATGTTTCTCCATTTGCTTTTGGTTTTTGTCTATATTGTCCACGTCTTTTTTCTTTATATTTTCTTTCTTTTTGTGAGTTTTTCGGAGATTTTTTTTTCCACTAAAAATGTTGGCAGATTTGATTTCAAGTTAGCAGACATAGGAATGAGTATCGAGGATTAAATCACCACTATCTCGAAGAAAATGTTGGCGTGTTGTTAAGAAAAAAAGCGGTGGATTCGTGGCATAGTTGGAGAGAAAAAAGGACTATAGTACATTTCAACAATCTGCTAACGATTGTAATGTTGAGGAAATAGAAATGGTAGGAAAGAGAAATAGAAAGAGGGAGAGATATAAATGTGAAACAGAGAAATTAATGACATGGAGGGAGGAAAGATGTAGTCTGAGGAATTGTAAAGAGAATAAGTTGTTAAATTGTAGAGAAAACAAAATTCAATCATACACTCACATGAACACATAAGCACACACACACGCGCGTGCATACACACACACACATATATATATAGAGATATAGATATACATATATATATATATGTATGTCTGCTCGATTTTTATAAAGAGATTTATAATAAAAGTTCTGTCAAAATATCGGCCATTCTTTGATAGGTTTGTGGTTGAACATGTTACAGAGGAGACTCCCAGTGTTCTTGCGCCCCGCACCACATCCCTACTCACTGCTATCGGAGTGGAGCTGGCTGCCCGCAAATGCGAGCTCCGCAAAATGGAGTGGATGTTCCAGGACATCTCCCTCGTTGTCCTCCGGAGCAATGTATTCCCCTCCCCATCCTGTCGGCCGGGACCACGAGGCAGACGACATATTACGGTAAGTGTAGGGTCCCAGTGCATTATTGTTTTTATTTTAGCAACCCCGTAAGGATGAAATGCAAAGTTAACCTCGGCAAGATTCGAACTCAGACCGTAAAGGGCCGTAACTCTATGCTGAAAAAGCATGATCCGACTCTCTACAGATACTACTAATCCAGACGCACACTCACACAACAAAATATGAAATATTGTGAAATTTACCAAGTTAACAAATAACAACTTGTCAGATTTTCTGAAAGCATTGACAAGGGGTTCAAATAATACCTCATCACCTTCCATCACGTTTTCGTATATATTAACACCACACTACAACTGAAAACTGATACGTCAATGACAAGACCACCAAAGCCTCGTTTCGATTCTGGTTACCACCCGATGACAAGGGGAAATATAAGATGAATGTTTTCTGATTCTCTGACTTTCTAGAACTCATCGAAAAGAATTGCATCGACATTTTATGTAGAAATATAATAATATAGTTATTATTTGGACATAGTGTATTCAGTAAATTGCGATTATCTTGTTTATTTGCAAGTAGTTGCCAAAACACTATACAATACAATTCTCAGAAAGGGTAACCTTGAGAATAAACTTATAAAAAGTTAGAGTAATGTAAAAGACATATGCATACATAATATGAAAAGAGCACTGACGAAATGTTCTATCACAACACCAACAAAATGCAATCATAACAGGCCACACAAAAGGAGAACATTTAGGTTGAACTAATGAGGAATCAGCAGATACTCCACCCTGGCTATATTTTTAGATGTCTACATGTGATAATTGGGGCTCTTGGTTATGTTACTAACTGCTTTAGTACAAATCTTAAGACGCTGGTTTTCACAGAACCAGAAAGGGCAGGGCTACACACATACATACAGACATATTTGCCTTATTGATGGAGTCTAAATTACAATGAAAGAATCTTGGTTCGATGTTAAAAACTGACTCTCTATATTGGTAAAAATTCATAAAATAATAAAACCAGAACATACATACATAATGGCTGGAAGACTCAAGCTGGACCCACAAAAAGACGGATTCCAATTTTACCAGGCTCTATCGCTGAGAGAGGTTCGCCCATTGAGTAAAACATAGGATGAGCGACAGATTTAATCTGGTACAAATAAGTCCACGCAGTTTTTCAATGGTATCAGGTCAGTTATTGAACCTTCAAATTCAATTTCATTCACTACATTCCTTGAACTAATCTTCGTTCGTTAGAGACAAACTGTACATCAACTTCCAATAGAGAGAGCATTCCAGTCAACTTCTGAACAAACAGACAGACAGACAGACAGACAGACAGATAGATAGATAGATAGATAGATAGATAGATAGATAGATAGATAGATAGATAGATAGATAGATAGATAGATTTCTTTATTTACCATAAAGGCATAAAAAGAAGGGACAAATACAAAGGGGGAGTTTACATATAATCGAGTAAAAAGGGTGTAACATGAAAATAATCGAAAATAACCTCAAAAGGGAGGGGACGTGATGGGGGTTGCACACACCCCCGAAAAAGTGTGCAATCCTTTGCCCGGGGAGCACATGGAGAAGGTGCTCCCCTCTCCTTTACTTCTTTACCTACAGGATGGTATACAGAGAAGGCCCATTTACACGAGCCATTCTCGCCACTATCACCCACCTTTCATAAAACTGCCTGTGGCCAAGCACCTCTCTCTCCATTCTTATCCTTCTTCCGAAGTGATATCGGAAGAAGTAGACCAGACTATGGCCAGAGAGGAAGTTGCCTGACCTCAGACCTTTCAATCGTGTCCACCAAATAACCTCTTTCAACATGGCTATTACGCACAGAAAAACCGCCTTTGCTTCCTTTGTGAAGAGGGGAGGCGGTTTGATTGTCATCCCGGACTCGGCGGTCAATTTAATCGGCGCCACCCGCGACAGCAGTCGTTCGGCGTAGCCCCACAGATCAGCCACGCCCGGACATTGCACCAATGCGTGCGCAACGGTTTCTTCGTGACGCACGCATCTAGGGCAAATCTTTTTTGAGGGATCCCTGCCCGGGCGCCCGTGTCTGTAGAGCCTCTCTCGAACGGGTAGAGCCCCCCGGTAGCACTGCCAGGCCAGTGACTTCTGGAAGTTGTCCATTGGTCCTGGGCCGAAAGTCCTAACGAACAGGCTGGCCAGTTCGTCTTCTTCCATGTCCAGCGACTCTCCAAGGGTGTCATCGCCCCTGCTAGCCACCAGCCCTCTATAGAATGCTGAGGTGGATTCTCCACCGATGGCTTGGCCCGCTTGCCAGAGAGCCCTGAGCGCCTGAGCACACTCAGTGTGCCAGTCTCCCAGTTTTCCGGATCTTTGCTTGACCCAGGACTGTAGCTCGGTGAGCGAGACGAGTCTCGGAAAGGCTCGTTTCACGAACGGAGCCCACACCGGTTGACCAGTGAGGAATACCTGTAGGTGCCGTAGCCTTAATGCGTGCCTACGCATCATCAACCACGGCATCCCCAGCCCTCCTTTCGAAGGTTGTTGGCAGCAGATGGATCTTCTCACCATAGGAGGACGCTTCTTCCAAAGAAATTGGAAGAGCATGCGTTCCATGGTGGTGGGTGTTTCCTTAGGGCAAGGCACGACAGTCAGGCGGTAGTAAGTGACGGACGCTATGTAAATGTTCGCCACCTCCGCCCGGCCTTTTAGGGACAGCTTACACTTGGCCCATTTCTGGGTTAGTGCAAACACCTTGTTCGTAACCTCGTTCCAGTTCTTTTCCACCTGGAGGTCCTGTCCAAACCAGACCCCAAGCAACTTTACCGGGCCCTCCGTCCAGTGTCCGACGACACCGTTAGGAGGCATCGGTCTGCCTCTCCACGTTCCGAGTTGCAGCCCGATGGATTTTTCCCGGTTCAGTTTCGCTCCTGACAACCTTTCGTACTCCTCCAGTAAGGTACTGATCGCCTCGATCTCTGAGTCGGTTGATACCATTACTATTACGTCATCGGCGTAGGCCTACACCGCTTTGCTCAATCCTGGTTCCAGGGGGATACCCTGCAACAACTCCAACTTCCTCAGTAAAGGCTGGAGAGTCAATACGTACAGAAGGGAGGAGAGAGGGCACCCCTGTCGAATGGATCGTGTGATTTTGAACGGCTTCGAGAGGTAGCCGTTCACCTTGATCCTAGAACAGATGTGGTTGCTATGTAGGGCAGTGATCCAGCCTCTGAAAACAGGACCGAACCCAGCCGCCGCTAGCACCGCATCCAGGTAACCATGGTCGACCCTATCGAAAGCCTTAGACTGATCTAAGTTGATCAGGGCCCCACCGAAGCCGGGTTTGTTGCCAACCCTCTCTATGATGTATCGCATGAGGTGGAGGTTATCGTGAATGGACCTGGATGGGATAGCACATGTCTGCACATCTGCCACCAGGCCACCCACGACAAGCGCCAACCTCTTTGCTAACACCTTGGCCAAAATCTTTAACTCTGTGTTTAGCAGGGTTATGGGCCGAAAATTATTTATATTATCCCCCTTGTTCTCGTCCTTCCTCACCAGCGTGACTACGCCCTTGGCTACAGAACAAGGAATTCTCCCGTTCTGCTGCCAATTGCAGTAGACCGCTTCGAGGAGTTCGGAGAAGAAGACCGGCATTGCTAAATAAAGTTCGTAAGGTATACCATCGAGACCTGGAGATTTGCGTCTGCTGCATTGGCTCAGCGCATCTCCGATCTCATCAGCCGAGATTGGTCCCTCGCAGGACTCTGCCTCTTCGTTCGAGAGACGCGGCAGGCCGTCGAGGTATGGACCGAAATCCACGCCCCCGCCCGGACCCTCGCCTCCCCCGAACAATCGGGCAAAGTGCCTTTGAAAGGCCTCGCACATCTGCTTAGGCTCCCGGATCACCCGTCCATCTTCGTCTTGCAACGACCGGATGGTGGATCGATTTCCACTCTTAGCTTCTGTCACGCGGGCCCATCCAACGGCTTTGGCCCGCTCATTACCTAGAGCACGTATTTTACTTCGAATGACGCAGCCTTCGTGCTTTGCATCGAAAAACTGGTTCAAGGCCGTCCTCGATGCCAGCACTCTGGCCACATCTTCGCTCTTGATTGCCTCTTCCAATTTACCTGTTAATTCTTTCTCGTTTCTATTCCTATCGGCAGCTAACATCTTGCTATAACTTATTGATTCTGTTCTAATCTCTCTTTTGAGAGATGCCCACCATCGGTTGTTGACGATTGCACCCGTCAACCTCTCCTTAACTAATCTGCTAATCCGGTTTCTGTAAGTCTCTTTTGCCGGTAAAGACAAATTAAGTTTCCAGTAACCGGGACCCTGTCTATGTGTTTTCTCGAGATTGACCACGCAGGTCACTAATTTGTGATCCGTGTAGCCAACCGTGCGCATTTCTGGACAGCTTAATATGTCCCTATCCTTACTTCTAACTAAGAATCTATCTAAGTACGATCTAGATTGACCACTGTGGTTTCTCCAAGTCCAGGTAGGCACAGTTGGAAAATCTAATCGATATCTATCGACCAAGTTAAAACGGTCGAGTAACCCCTTGAGGCTGTTACACCCCCCTCTATTAGGACATGCTCCTGCATAGTCCCAACGTGCATCCAGGATGTCATTCCAATCCCCCGCTAGAAGCAGGGAACGCGACGTTCCCAGAAAAGTCTCCAAACGCTGGAAGAAGTCGGGCCGTCCAGCTCCGAAAGGGGAGTAGACGGCGACCAGTCTCAAGGCCGCACTTTCACTACTGCCAACGTCTAGCACCAACAAACGACCCTCCGAGTCCGAGTGCACAACCTGTACGGCAAGACCCAGGTGTTTTTGCAGCAGTACGACAACCCCACCCCCACCTCGAGGTTGACAGAGAGATGCATGCACCTCAAAGTCATCGAAGGTGGGGGCCAGCTGCCGCACGACGCTGATTCGAGTCTCACAGATAACCATTACATTTATACTACATGACCTGAGGTCATTTAGAAGCTTTGCTTGCTTCCAAGTTGAGCCCAGGCCACGTGCATTCAAACATCCTACTCTTAACACATCCATGTGGGCGGCAGAGCCAAAGGAGAGTGTAGAGACCTACCTTTCCGCTTCCCGGGGTTCGGGTTGCACGACTTCCATGGGGTCGGGGGTGTTGGGTTAAGGGGTGTCTTGTGGTGGTGTGGGGTCGTCAGTGTGTGGTGGGGTTGGGGTGTTTGGAGTTGTGTTGGGGAGGGGAAGGGGAGGGGGAAAGCTTTTTAGTAGGACGCGGTTTATGGGTTTGACAGAGGGTGGTCCTACATCCTCCTTAAAATCCTTTTTAAGTTTTTGGTAGAGGTTCATTGGGATCTTTATTAGTTTTAAATGTGGGTAGTTTTCTGACGAAACAAAGTTTACACCTTCGGTTTGTACTGAAGGATTATTGTATATGAGCTCATTTAATTTATTATTGTTTCTGTTGATGTAAGTATAGTGTAATGTCTTTTTTTCCGATGGTGTGAGTGTTTCGAAGAGGGGAGGGGCAGGTTTGGTTTTGTTTGTTGCTGGAGGGGTGTTTTCTGTTTTGTTGGATTGTGTTGAGATTTGGGTGGGGGTTGTTTGTCCTTGTGTGTTTTGCACATGTTTTCTTTTTTTCCTTTTAATCTGTCTGAAGGACTCCGTTTCTTCCTCCGAATTCGTTGGGTTATCTTCAGTGTTGGAGGGAAGAGGTATGTTTGCTGGTAATGTTTCCGTGTTGGTTTTCTTTGTGGGGGAGATGGATGTCACTATGTTAGACTGTATTGTGTGTTGTGTCTGCGGTGGTTGTGTTGTTTTATTGAGTGAGAGGTTGGGTGGGCCTGTATTTTGTTTTGGGGTAATGTGTTGTGACTGTTTGTGTTGTGGTGATGTTGTGGTTTTACTGAGGGACGGGTTGGGTGGGACTGAGTTTTGTTGTTTGTTTATCTGTTGTGGTGGTGGTGGTGGAGCTGGTGTTGGTAGCAGGGTTTTCTTTTTGTTGAGTTGGGGACAAGCGGCCTTCAGGTGCCCTCTGCCTGCACAGATATGGCAGGACGGCCTTCTCCCCTCCACGCTAATGTTTATATACCCGTGGTCCTCTAATAGGATTCTGTCGGGTATTTGGGCGATGCGTTCAGGCTTCATTTGTACTACCAGCTCTATACCTGTTCCACTGAACGCATTGCCTGTGGTTTTCACGTTGTCATTCACTGGATCGATGAAGCCAGCTATGAGCCAGCAGTAGTCCACATCTGGCATCATTGCATCCAGCCATATGCGTTGAGTTCTTTTCCCCATATAAGATGGATAAAAGGTGAAATTTTTCGAACGAATCGGTGACAAAGCACATTTTTTTGCCGCCGATTCGTTCTTCATGATAATTGCTAGGCTTCCATACAGTCTGTCTTTTCTTATGAAAGTGGTTTCATTAAGTACTTCTGTGAGTACTGTTTTGATATCTGCTTGAGAAGGCTGTTCAGGTTTTTTTGTACTGTTGTTGATGGTCCGAAACTTGACCGTTCGGCTTTCAATGTCTTTCGTGAATTCTTGAGGCATTTTTACCGATAAAATACCATTCTCTCCTTCACTTATGTATTGTTTGGCGTCCGTGATCCTTCGTACCACATCTGAAATGGTTTCCGCTATATAAGTCAAAGATTTCTTTGTTTTCTGTGCAAATGAAATCTTGTCGTCTGCTTTGTTTTCTGATATGGTGTTATTTTCAACTGTTATTTTTGTGTTTGTTGTGTCTTTGTTTGTTATTAGTATTGTCATGCAATTTTCCAAATTTTTTTTTTTCGTTGTTGGAATCCAAGTCCAGATTTGTGTTTTCGTCATTTAATTTTTTCTCCGCAGATTCGTCCGTTTTTATTTTAATTTTTCCTTCCTTCTCTATGACGTTAGTTGGGAAGGAAGGGAGGACTAAAGCGTGCGAGCTTACAACTCTTACCGCTGTCCCCCCACCACTATTTTCGTTCGCTGCGTTTAACATTTCTGTTAGACGATTGAAATTTTTTACACAAAATTTTTTAAAACAGGTTTTTCACCTCTAGGAGGGGTAAAGATGAGCTGACCCACCGCCTGACAGTTCAGACGGAGGGTCAAGCTACACAATTGTATCAAAATTAAGTTTGAACTCACAAAATTTCCTCAATAAATTTGAACAAAACTTCTGTGCGAAGTGAATGACATCCACACTGTAGAACAGACGACAGCTAGAACATATAGATAGATAGATAGATAGATAGATAGATAGATAGATAGATAGATAGATAGATAGATAGATAGATAGATAGATAGATAGATAGATAGATGGATAGATAGATAGATGGATAGATAGATAAGTTTCTATTTATTTGCCACGAAGGCACAAAAGAACGGGACAAATAGAAGGGGGGAATTTACATTAAGGAACGAGTAAAAAACAAATAACAAATATAAAATTAAGAGTACAGTCCTCAATAGGGAAGAGGCGTTTTGAGGGTTACACACACCCCCGAAAAAGTGTGCAACCCTTTTCCTTAGGAGCACAGAGAGGAGGTGCTCCTTTGCATTTCCACCTTTCCACCTACAGGCTGATAAAGAGAGAAGGCCCATTCACACGGGCCATTCTCGCTACTTTCACCCACCTTTCATAAAACTTGCTGGGGTAGAGCACCTCTCTCTACATTCTGATCCTTCTCTTAAAATAGTATTTAAAGAAAAGGAGAGAAAGGTGTCCGATCTCAGCCCTTTCAAACGTGTCCACCATACCACCTCTTTCACTATGGCTATTACACAGAGGAAGACCGCCTCTCCTTCATTTTTGAAAGGGGGAGGCGGCTTGATCGTTACAATGGACTTAGTGGTCAACCGGATTGGTCCCACCCGTAACAGCAGTCGTTCGACATAGCCCCACAGATCGGCAACGCCCGAGCAGTGTACCAATGCGTGCGCAACGGTTTCCTCGTCGCGCACGCATCTGGGACAGATTTTTTTCGAGGAGTCCCTACCCGGGCGCCCGTGTCTGTAGAGCTTTTCTTGAACGGGCAGTGCCACTCGGTAGCACTGCCAGGCCAGGGACTTCTGGAAGTTGTCCATAGGTCCCGGGCCAAATGTCCTCCCGAATAGGCTGGCCAGTTCGTCTTCCTCCATGTCTAGGGCTTGTCCGAGGGCGTTGTCGCACCTACTAACCACCAGCCCTCTATAGAATGACGAGGTGGAGTCGCCACCGATAGTCGGGTCCGCCTGCCAGAGAGCCGCGAGTGCCTGGGCACACTCGGTGTGCCAGGCGCCCAGTTTTCTCGGTCTTTGCTTGACGCAGGACTGCAGCTCGGTGAGCGAGACGAGTCATGGAAAGGCTCTCCTCACAAACGGGGCCCACACCGGTTGACCGGTGAGGAATACCTGGAGGTGCCGTAGCCTTAATGCGTGTTTACGCATCAGCAGCCACGTTATCCCCAGCCCTCCTTTCGAATGGTGTTGACAGCAGATGGATCTCCTCACCAAAGGAGCCCGCTTCTTCCAAAGGAATTGGAAGAGTGCGCGCTCCATTTTGGTGAGCGTTTCCCTTGGGCAAGGCACGACGGTCAAGCCGTAATAGATGACGGACGCTATATAAGTGTTCACCAACTTCGCCCGACCTTTCAGGGATAGTTTGCACTCAGCCCACTTCCGCGTCAGCGCAAACAACCTGTTCGATACCTCACCCCTGTTCTTCTCCACCTGGAGGTCTGGCCCGAACCAGACCCCGAGAAACTTCACCGGCCCTCCGTCCAACGTCCGACGACGCCGTTGAAGGCCATCGGTTTGCCCCTCCACTCGCCGAGCTCCAAACAGACTGACTTGTCCCGGTTCAGCTTAGCCCCTGTAAACGTTTCGTATTCCTCCAGTAAGGTGCCGATCACTCCGATTTCCGAGGCGGTTGACACCATTACTGTCACGTTATCGGCGTAGGCCGACACCGCTTTCCGCAATCCCAGTTCCAAAGGGATACCCTGTAACAAAACCAACTTCCGCAGCAGTGGCTCTAGGGCCAATACATACAGAAGAGAGGAGAGAGGGCATCCCTGTCGGCTGGACCGCGTGATTTCGAACGGCTCCAAGAGGTAGCCGTTCACCTTAACCCTAGAGCAGATGCGGCTGCTGTGCATGGCAGTGATCCAGCCCCTGAAAACGGGTCCGAAACCTGCCGCCACTAGCACCGCTTCCAGGTAACGATGGTCGACCCTATCGAACGCCTTAGATTGATCCAAGTTGATCAGGGCCCCACCAAAGCCGGGTTCGTTCCCAACCCTCACTATGATGTATCGCATGAGATGGAGGTTGTGGTGAATGGACCCGACAAGCGCCAACCTCTTTGCTAATACCTTGACCAAAATCTTTAACTCTGCATTTAGCAGTGTTATGTGCCTAAAATTACTTATTTCATCCCCCTTGTTCTCGTCCTTAACTAACGTACTAATCTGGTTCCTGTAAGCTTTACTTGTCGGTAAGGACAAGTTGAGCTTCCAGTAACCGGGTCCCTGTCTATGCGTTCTGTCAAGGTTGCCCATGGAGGTCAATAACTTGTGGTCTGAAAAGCCAACTATGAGCATTTTTGGACAACTTAAAAAGTCCCTATCCTTATTTCTAACTAAGAACCTATCTAGGTACGATCTAGATTGACCGCTGTGGTTTCTCCAAGTCCAGGTTGGCACAGTCGGAAAATCTAGTCGATATCTATCAGCCAAGTCGAATCGGCCAATTAACCCCTTGAGGCTGTTACAACCCCCTATATCAGGACATGCCCCTACATAGTCCGAAATTGCATCTAGGATACCATTCCCCACCAAAAGCAAGGAGCAGGCGTCCCTAGAAAAGTCTCCAGACGATGGAAGAAGTCCGGCCGCGTTGACCCAAAAGGGCCGTAGACGGCGACTTGCCTAAAAGCTCCGCCTTCGCCACTGCCAATGTCCAGAACCACTAGTCGACCCTCCGGGTCCAAGTGTACCGTCTGCGTAGCAAGACCCAGATGTTTTTGCAGCAGAACGACAACCCCACCCCCACCTCCGGGCTGACAGAGAGTTGCGTGCATCTCAAAGTCATCAAAGGTAAGGGCCAGCTATCGCACGCTGCTGATCCGGGCCTCGCAAATAACCATCACATTTATTCATCGTCACCTGAAATCATTTAGAAGCATTGCTGGCTTCCAATGTGAGCCCAGGCCACGCGCATTTAGACAACCTATTCTCAACACTGCAATGTTGGTGGTAAAGAGAAAAGGCACTTGCCTCTCTGCGTCACAATTTCCATGGGGGTGGGGGATGGGTTGTTGGATAGGATGGTGATTTGTGGAAGTGTAGGGGCTCAGTGTGTGGTGCCGTTGGGGTATTTGGAGTTGTGTGGGTGTCTGGCGGGGGATTTTTTAGGAGGACACGGTTAATGGGTGTGACGCAGGGGGGGATCCCACGTCCTCTTTAAAAGTGTCTTTTAACGTTTTGTAAATGTCCATTTTGTCATTTTTAGATGCGAAATTGAATCTTCGGTTTTTATTAAGTTGTTATTATAAATAACGTTTAACAGTTTTTTGTTTATTGTATTTATGTAGGTATATGCAAATTTTTCTTTTTGCGTGATGTTTTTTGTTTGCTGTTGTTCTGTGTTTTTTTTGTGTTGATGTCTGTGTTATGTATTGGGGAGGGGTTGTTTGTATTTGTGTTCCTGTGGTGTTTTCTTTTTTTTCTTTTAACTTTATGAAAGTGCCCCCCCCCCCCTCGTCTGACGACGAAAGGGGGGCGTTTTCCGTATTGAGGGGAGGGGTTCATTTTCGGCTCGTGTTTGTGGTGTGGGTATTATTGTATTTGTTTTCTGGGGGGGGGGGTTCAGTTGTGTTTTAACGTGTGGTGTTAGTTGTTTTTTTGATGGTGGTGGAGGTTGTGTTGTTAGTGTTTTAGTTGTTGGTGTGGGCAAAATCGGTGTTTTTTGTTTGCTTGGGAACAGGCAGCCCTCAAGTGACCTCTGCCACCACGGAGGTAACAAGCGGGTCGTCTACCCTCCACTGTGATGTGTAAGTAGGCAAGCCCATCCAGCAATATGCGGTTGGGGATCCTAGCAATTCGTTCTGGCTGCATTTGCACCAGAACCTGCAGGTTCGTTCCACCGAACACGTTGCTGGAAGACTTACCTACCGAAATTACTGCATCCTCTTTCAAGTCGAGGAGGCCACACATTACCGCCCAGAAATCAATATCTGGATCGATACTGTGTATGGTCAATCTTTGTGTTTTTCTTCCCAAATAAGTGGGGAAGAAAGTAAATAAGGGGGACACAATTGGGGCCAGGGAATGTTTTTCGGCCGTCAATTTATCTTTCATTCGGATGGATAGACTACCGTAGAGTCTATCCTTCCGAATGAATACAATGTTTTTCAGATGATCTTCTATAGCCAGTTCAATCTCTGTCTGTGTGAGTTGTACTGGCTTACAGGTCTTGTTTGATATTGTCCTATAATAATAGTTTTTAAGCTATTTTCATTTTTTAGCTCTGAGGGAGAATTTAAAGAAAATAGACCATTCTCCTCCAAAGTTATATACTTCCGTATATTTTCCATTTGCCTGGCCATGTTCAAAATGTCAATAGGTTCGTACACGATAGTTTTTTTATGCTTTGCGCGAACGTCATTTTGTTCGCCCCCTCTCTGTTTACAATTGTCGAAATGTGGTTTTCTTGTTTTTTGTTGTTACAATTTTCATTTTTTGTTGTGTTTGTGTTATTTATGTTGGTGTATGCGTTCACATGTTTTCCCCGTTGGGGTTTGACTCCATTTTTTCAAAATGTTAACTTATATTTTCAGTATCCGAGAGACTCGTAGTTACAGCCATTAGTTCTCTTTCAGCTTTGCTGGTGGGTGTGGCGCCGTGAAAAGTCGAAACGCATCCATTAATGTTGGCAATTTCTCAGAGTCAATATTTTTCACATTTTTTCATTAGGGTTAGGTTCCATTTTTTTCAATGTTTCTAATAATTATTATTCTTTCAGTAGGGAGGTTTGTTGCCTCCGCTACCCGCTCTCCTTCAGTTTGTTTAGTGGGCGTGTCATCGTTACCTGTGGTAATGGCTTCCATTACCACTAGCGTAGAGACAATTACAAGAAAGGAGTGAAATAAATTAACCCTAATGTCCGAAGACCCAGACAAGGGGGTTAATTAACACAATAACGCAAGAATACAGACAAACACTTACTGTTAACACGTAATATCTCCAATACACGCGGAGCCGATGTGAAGCACGTCTACCCCATCCAGAGATAGATAGATATCTTTCTTTATTTGCCACAGGGGCGTCCAAAAATGGGACATTACAAGATGTGACGGCGGGGGCTTTAAATAAAATATTTAACAATGATGAATAACAATACACTATATATAAAATAAAACAATCGAAATCACCATTAGAGTGGAAGGAACGTTACTGCAGGGTTGTTTTACACCCCGTGGATAGAACAATCCTCAACACCAGGAACCCGCCTTGTAGGTGTTCCCGTCTTCCCTCTGTTTATCTTCCTCAACTTACAGGTTTATATACAGAGAAAGCCCATTCACTCGGGTCATTTTCGCCACATTCACCCACCTTTCAGCGAATTTACTGGGATAGATAGATAGATAGATAGATAGATAGATAGATAGATAGATAGATAGATAACTTTCTATTTATTTGCCACCAGGGCATCAAAGATTGGGACAAATACAAGAGGGGGAGTTTACATACATTTCAAGGGACGTGTAAAAACATATAACAAATTAAATTCAACAATCGAAGTCCTCAATAGGGAGGGGGCGTTGACGTGTTCGCACACATCCCCGAAAAAAGTGTGCAACCCTCCTCCTCAGGAGCACAAAGAGCGGGTGCTCCCTTCCTCTCCTCCTTCCTCTCCTCTCTCACCTACAGGCTGATATAGAGAGAAGGCCCATTCACACGGGCCATTCTCGCCACTTTCACCCACCTTTCCTAAAACTTGCTGGAGTAGAGCACCTCTCACTCCATTCTGATCCTTCTTCTAAAATGGTACTTGAAAAAAAGGACCAGTTGTTGGCCGGAGAGAAAAGTGTCTGTCCTCAGCCCTTTCAACATCGTCCACCATGCTACCTCTTTCGCCATAGCTATCACACAGAGGAAAACCGCCTCTCCTTCGTTTTTGAAGGGGGAGGCGGTTTGATCGTGACAATGTACTCAGTGGTCAACCGGATTGGTTACACCCGCGACAGTAGTCGTTCCACATAGCCCCACAGGTCAGCGACGCCCGGGCAGTGTACGAATGCGTGCGCGACGGTTTCCACGTCACGCAAGCATCTCGAAGAGATCTTCTTCGAGGGGTCCCTACCCGGGCGCCCGTGTCTGTAGAGCTTATCCCGAACGGGTAGAGCTCCTCGGTAGCACTGCCAAGCCAGGGACTTTCGGAAGTTGTCCATCGGTCCCCGGGCCAAACGTCCTACCGAACAGACTGGCTAGCTCGTCTTCCTCCATGCCCAGAGCCTCTCCGAGAGCATTGTCGCACTTGCTGCGCACCAACCCTCTATAGAATGTTGAGGTTGAGTCTCCACTGATTGTCGGATCCGCTTGCCAGAGGGCTGTGAGTGCCTGGGCACATCCAATGTGCCAGTTGCCCACTTTTCTCAGTCTTTGCTTGACCCAGGATTGCAGCTCGGTGAGTGAGACAAGTCTCGCAAAGGCTCGCCTCACAAAAGGGGCACACACCGGATGAACGGTGAGGAATACCTGGAGGTGCCGTAGTCTTAATGCGTGTTTACGCATCAGCAGTCACGGCAACCCCAGCCCTCCGTTCGAAGGGTGATGACAGCAGATGAATCTTCTCACCAAAGGGCCCGCTTCTTCCAAAAGAATCGGAAGAGCGCGCGCTCCATTTTGGCGAGCATTTTCGCTGGGCAAGGCACGACGGTCAAGCGGTAGTAGATGACGGACGCGAAAAGTGTTCGCTACGACGGACGCGAAAAGTGTTCGCTACGACGGACGCGAAAAGTGTCCGCTCGACCTTTCAGGGATAGTTTGCACTCGACCCACTTCTGAGTGAGTGCAAATACCCTGCCCGTTAACTCTTCCCAGTTTTTCTCCACCTGGAGGTCCGGTCCGAACCACCCCGAGCAGCTTCACCGGTCCCTCCGTCCAGCGTCCGACGACGCCGTCGGAGGGCATCGGTTTGCCTCTCCACGTTCCGAGTTGCAAACCGACGGACTTGTCCCGGTTCAGCTTGGCTCTTGTAAACCTTTCGTATTCCTCCAGTAAGGTGCCGATCTGCCCGATTTCCTAGGCGCACGACACCATTACTGTCACGTCATCGGCGTAGGCCGAAACCGCTTTTCACAATCCCGTTTCCAACGGGATTCCCTGAAACAGGTCCAACTCCCGCAGTAGTGGTTCGAGAGCCAGCACATACAGAAGGGAGGAGATAGGGCATCCCTGTGGGTTGGATCGCGCGATTTGGAACGGCTCCGAGAGGTAGCCGTTCACCTTAACCCTCGAGCAGGTGCTGCTGCTGTGCATTGCAGCAATCCAGCCCCTGAAAACAGGTCCGAAGCCTGCCGCTGCGAGCACCGTATTCACGTACCGATGGTCGACACTATCGAACGCCTTAGATTGATCCAAGTTCATCAGGGTCCCACGAAAGCCGGGTTCGTTCCCTACCCTCTCTACGATGTATCGCATGAGGTGGAAGTTGTCGTGTATGGACCTGGACGGGATTGCATTGTCTGCGCTTCTCCCACCAGGGTCCCGACGACAAGCGCCAACCTCTTCCCTAACACCTTGGCCAAAAATCTTTAACTCTGTGTTAAGCAGAGTTATGGGCCTGAAGTTATCTATGTCATCCCCTTTGTTCTCGTCCTTCCTCACCAGCGGGACTACGCCCTTGGTCACAGAACTGGGAATTCTCCCGTTCTGTTGCCAGTTGCAGTAGACCGCCTCGAGGAGATCGGAGAACAAGTCCGGCATCGCTACATAAAGTTGTATGGTAGACCATCGAGACCGGGAGATTTGCGTTTGCCGCATAGGCTCAGCGCTTCCTTTATTTCAGCGGCTGAAATCGGCCTTTCGCAGGACTTCGCTTCCCTGTCCGAGAGCCGCGGCAGACCGTCGAGGTATGGAGCGAAATCCTCACCCAGCTCGCCGCCCCACCCGAACAGTCGTGCAAAGCGCCGTTGAAAGGCCGCGCACATCCACTCAGGTTCAAGGATCACGCGTCCATCCTGGTCTTTCAAAGACCGAATCGTGGACTTGTTTCTACTTTTTCCCTCTGTCACTCTGGCCCATCTAACAGCTTTGGCTCCCTCGTTACCCAGAGCACGTATTTTACTCCTGACAACACAGCCCTTGTGCTTCGCGTCAAAGAACTAGTCTAGGACCGTTCTCGACGCCAGCATGCCGGCGTCCTTTCCCCTCCTAATCGCCTCTTCTACTCTATCTATCAATTCCCTTTCAGGTCTATTCCTATCTGATGCTAATTCCTGACTAAAACCTATCGATTCTATTCTAATTTCTCTCTTGAGAGAGCCCCACCTGCTGTTGACAATTTCCCCCGTCAACCGCAGCTTAACTAGAGTGCTAATCCGCTTACTGTAAGCTTTGTCTGTCGGTAAGGACAAGTTTAGCTTCCAGTAACCGCGTCCTTGTCTATGGGTTCTATCAAGGTTGACCACTCCGGTCACCAACTTGTGATCCGATTAGTCAACCATGAACATTCGTGGACAGCTTAATATGTCCCTATCCTTATTTCTAACCAGAACCTTATCTAGGTACGATCTAGATGTTCCGCTGCGATTACTCCACGTCCACAGTGGCACAGTCGTAAAATCTAGTCGATATCTATCGGCCAGATCAAATCGGTTGATTAACTTTTTGATGCTGTTACACCCCCCTTTATCGGGTCATGCTCCCACATAGTGCCAACGTGCATCTAGGATTCCATTCCAGTCCCCCAATAAATGCAAGGAGCGGAACGTTCCCAGAAAAGTCTCTAGACGTTTGAAGATGTCTGGCCGTGGAGTCCCGATGGGGCATATGCGGCCACCAGCCTGAAGGCTCCACCTTCACTATCATCAAGGTCTAGGACCACCAGTCGACCCTCCGAGTCCAGATGTACCGTCTGTGTTAGGAGGCCCAGGTGTTTCCTCAGCAAAACGGCAACCCTTCCCCCACCTCCCGGCTGACATGGAGATGCGTAGATCTCATAGTCTTCGAAGATGGGAGCCAGCTGTCGCTCGCTGTGGATCCTTGACTCGCAGATGGCAATTACATCCATACTGTGCGACCTGAGGTCGTTTAAGTGTTTGCCCTGTTTCCAGGGCATCCCCAGGTCGCGCACATTCACACAATCGACTCTTACATTCGCCAAGTCGGTGAGTAAGAGTTGGAAAAGAAGAGGAAGAGTTCACTCACCTTTTCGTTTCCTGGAGAGCGGGTCGCTCAAGTTACATGGGGGTGTTGAAGGGGTTGTCTGGGTGGATGGTGGTTTCCGGTGGGGTGGGAACGGAGGTGTTTGGTGGGGACGGGGTGTCTGGTGAGATTGGGGTGTCTGGGGTGGGGATACATTTGAGAAGAACGCAGTTAAGTGGTTACACGCAGGAATTTTCCACGTCCTTTTCAAATGTTTCTTTTAGGGACCTATAAGTTTGTATAGGGACCCTAATCAGTTTTAGGTTTGGTTTTTTATTATTTTTATTAGAGTTTGCGAAAGTTTCCCTCAGGTTTTCACCGAAGGGTTGTTCGTGATGGTCTCCATTAGTGTTTTGTTTTCAGTGTTTATGTAAGTGTAAGTGTAATTTTCTTGTGCTGTGTTTGTTCTTGTCTGTAGTTCTTGTGTGTGCTTTCGTTTTGTTGTAGGTATTTTGTTTTCAGGAGGTGGGGGTTTTGTTTGTGATGTTTTTGTTATTTGTGTTGGTGGTTGTATGGTTTTGTTTTTGTGGTGCCTTTTTTTCCTTTTCGAGCGATGGGGTTCTCCCTCGTCTTCACTGGGTGATGACGAGATAGCCTCATCTGTTGTATCGTCTGTGTGATTGGGAAGGAGTATGTATTGGGGAGCTGTTGTGTCTGTATGTGTTTTTGTAGTGGTTTTAGGTGGAGTGGGGGTGGGTGAGACTGTGTTTGTTGTGGTTATTTTTGTGTGTTGCTGTTGTTGTTGTGGTGGTGGTGGTTGTGTTATTTTGATGGGTGTCGGCAGAAGAGTCTTTTTTTTACTCATTAATTGAGGACAGGAAGCCCTCAGGTGACCCCCTGTTAAAGAAGTGGTAACATGAAGGCCGCCTACCCTCAACCGAAAAGTGTATGTAGGTGAGTCCGTCCAGGAGTACACGTTGTGGGATCCTAGCTATTCGCTCTGGGTTCATTTGCACCAGAACTTCAATGCTAGTCCCATTAAATACATCTCTGGGGGACTTTCCTACAGAAAGTATTCTGTCTTTATCAAAATTGATGAAGCCGCACAGTATCCATTAAATGTTTACCTTTGGTGTGACACTTGTGATTCTAATCTTGTGTGTCCTTTTTCCCATGCTTGTGGGGAAAAAGGTATACAGGTTGGATACAATTGGCGACACAGTAATTTTGGGCAGTCAATTGACCCTTCATGAGTACTGAAATACTCCCAAAGAGTTTGCCTCTTTGAATGAATGAAATATCATTCATTGAATTTTTGAAAACCAGGACAATTTCTTTCTGTGACAATTGGACCGGTTTTCGGGTAGAATTGGTAACTGTCCAGAAACTATCGTTTTGAGGGCAGTTTCCTTCCAACTTTCTACAGGGGAATTGATGCTGAAAGCACCATTCTTTTCAAAAGTAACATATCTCCTAGCGTCCTTTAGAAGTTGTTCGGCATTTGGTATGTCGAGATATGTTAGTTCCTCCTTTTTCTGAATTGTCGGTGCAAAGGAGATTTTCGGTTTCTTTGTGGAATTATCCGTGTTGGTGGTGTTGTCATTATTGTTGTTATGGTTGTTATTGTTCTTGTTGTCACTGCTGTTGATATTGTTCGTATTTTCCTTGGTGTTGGTGTTGTTGTCTTTGATGCTGGTATTATTGATGTTGTCTTTATATTTTTCTTTGTTGTTGTTGTCATTGTTTTTTTATCATCATTATTGGTGGTGGTGTTATTTTTGTTGTCGTTGTACTGTTTGGTGTCATTTGTGTCATTATTATTTTTGGCAGTATCGGTAAAGGGTCGGACGCCATGCTTTGACGCATAGAGTTACGGCCCTTGCCATTCTGAGTTCAAATCCCGCCGAGGTTAACTTTGCCGTTCATCCTTACGGGGTCGGTAAAATAAAGTACCAGTAATGCACTGGGTAATTTCTGGCCTTGTGCCAAATGTAGAAACAATTATTATTTTTGTTTGGATTTAAATCCGTTTTTACAATTTTATTTCTTCTTTCCATCTCCATAGTATCTTTGGAGAAGGAAAGGGGAGAAGACGACGTTCACTGCGACCTATGTAGTCTTACCGACTCTCCACTACCATTATCGCCAAACGCAGCGTTCATAACGTAACTAAACTAAACGATATTTTTTTCAAAATTCGATAGAGAAAAATGTTTTGAAACGAATATTTCGCCCCTGGGAGGGGCAAAAATGAGTTGACCCACCGCCTGAGGGTGCAGACGGGGGGTCAAGTTACACAATAATATAAAATTTAACTGAAAACTCACGGTTTTTCTTACATAAATGTACAGAAACTTCTCCGCGAAGTTACACACGTCTGGTAGATAGATAGATAGATTTCTTTATTTGCCACAAGGGCGCACAAGAAAAGGGGACAATACAAAGACATGCCGGGGATTTTACATACAGTCGTGTAAAAAATATAAAGACAAACAATTACAACAATCGAAATCCCCAATAGGGGGGAGCGCCACATATGGGTTGTTTAATACCCCGTCGATAGAACAACCCTCAACTCCAGGAGCGTGTTGTGCAAGTGCTCCTTTCTTCCTTTTGCTCTCTTCTTCAACCTACAGGCTTATAAACAGAGAAGGCCCAATCACTCGGACCATTTTCGCTTCATTCACCCACCTTTCAGTAAATTTATTGGGGTGCAGTGCCTCTCTCTCCACTCTGATTCTCCTTCTAAAGTGATACTTAAAGAAGGGAATCAATTGTTGTCTGGAGAGAAAGGCATCTGTTCTCAGTCCTCTCAATGTCGTCCACCATATAACTTCTTTCACCATAGCCACCGTAGAGGAAAACCGCCTCTCTTTCGTTTTTGTAAGAGGCTGGCAGTTTGATCCTTACTATGGACTCGCAGTCAACTGGATAGATAGATAGATAGATAGATAGAAAGATAGATAGATAGATAGATAGATAGATAGATAGATAGATAGATAGATAGATAGATAGATAGATAGATAGATAGATAGATAGATAGATAGATAGATATGTTTCTTTTATTTGCCACTAGGGCATCAAAAGTGGGACAAGTACAAAGGGGGGAGTTTACACAAAAAGGCGTCCTCAATAAGGAGGAGGCAATAACAAAATATAAAAATAAAATAAGATATAACAAAAAATAAAATTTTTAACAAAATCCTCAATAGAGAGGAGGCGCCTTGGGGGGTCGCACACACCCCCGAAAAAAGTGTGCAACCCTTTTCCTCAGGAGCACAGAGAGGGGGTGCTCCCTCGTTCCTTCCTCTTTTCCACCTACAGGCTTATGTAAAGAGAAGGCCCATTCACACGGGCCATTCTCGCCACTTTCACCCACCTTTCATAAAAACGACTGGGGTGCAGCACCTCTCTCTCCATCCTGATCCTTCTTCCGAAATGATATCGGAAGAAACGGACCAGTTGTTGGCCAGAGAGAAAGGTGCCTGACCTCAGTCCTTTCAGACGCGTCCACCATACAACCTCTTTCGCCATGGCTATTACACACAGAAACACCGCCTCTGCTTCATCTTTGAAGGGGGGAGGCGGCTTGATCATTACAATAGACTCGGTGGTCAACCGGATCGGTCCCACCCTTGACAGCAGTTGTTCGACATAGCCCCACAGATCGGCTACGCCCGAGCAGTGTACCAATGCGTGTGCAACGGTTTCCTCGTCGCACACGCATCTGGGACAGATCTTTTTGGCGGGGTCCCTACCCGGGCGCCCGTGTCTGTAGAGCCTTTCTCGAACGGGTAAAGCCCCTCGGTAGCACTGCCAGGCCAGGGACTTCTGGAAGTTGTCCATAGGTCCCGGGCTGAATGTCCTACCGAACAGGCTGGCCAGTTCGTCCTCCTCCATGTCTAGGGCTTCTCCGAGGGCGTCGTCGCACCTGCTGCGTACCAGCCCTCTATAGAATGTTGCGGTGGAGTCTCCACTGATAACCGGATCCGCCTGCCAGAGGGCGGTGAGCGCCTGGGCACACTCAGTGTGCCAGGCGCCCAGTTTTCTCGGTCTTTGCTTGACCCAGGATTGCAGCTCGGTGAGTGAGATGAGTCTGGGAAAGGTTCGTCTCACAAACGAGGCCCACACCGGTTGTCCGGTGAGGAATACGTAGAGGTGCCGTAGCCTTAATGCGTGTTTACGCATCATTAGCCAAGGCATCCCCAGCCCTCCTTTCGAAGGGTGTTGACAGCAGATGGATCTCCTCACCATAGGAGCCCGCCTCTTCCAAAGGAATTGGAAGAGCGCGCGCTCCATCTTGGTGAGGCTTTCCCTTGGGCAGGGCACTACGGTCAGGCGGTAGTAGATGACGGACGCTATATAAGTGTTCGCCCCCTCCGCCCGACCTTTCAGGGATAGTTTGCAACTGGCCTACTTCTGGGTCAGTGCAAACACCCTGTTCGTAACCTCCGCCCAGTTTTTCTCCACCTGGAGGTCCGGTCCGAACCAGACCCCGAGCAACTTCACCGGGCCCTCCGTCCAGCGTCCGACGACGCCATCGGAGGGCATCGGTCTGCCCCTCCACGTGCCGAGTTGCAAACCGATCGACTTGTCCCGGTTCAGCTTAGCCCCTGTGAACTTTTCGTACTCCTCCAGTAAGGTGCCGACCGCCTCGATTTCGGAGGCCGTCGACACCATTACTGTCACATCATCGGCGTAGGCTGACACCGCTTTCCGCAATCCCGGTTCCAAAGGGATGCCCTGCAACAACTCCAACTTCCGCAGTAGTGGCTCGAGAGTCAACACATACAGAAGGGAGGAGAGGGGGCACCCTTGTCGGATGGACCGCGCGATTTTGAACGGCTCCGAGAGGTAGCCGTTCACCTTGACCCTAGAGCAGATGCGGCTGCTGTGCATAGCAGTGATCCAGCCCCCGAAAACGGGTCCGAAGCCTGCCGCCGCTAGCACCGCATCCAGGTAACCATGGTCGACCCTATCGAACGCCTTAGATTGATCCAAGTTGATCAGAGCCCCACCAAAGCCGGGTTCGTTCCCAACCCTCTCTATGATGTATCGCATGAGGTGGAGGTTGTCATGGATGGATCTGGACGGGATAGCGCATGTCTGCGCATCTCCCACCAGGTTGCCCACGACAAGCGCCAACCTCTTTGCTAGCACCTTGGCCAAAATCTGTAACTCTGTATTTAGCAGAGTTATGGGCCTGAAGTTACTTATTTCGTCCCCCTTGTTCTCGTCCTTCCTCACTAGCGTGACTACGCCCTTGGTCACAGTACAGGGAATTCTCCCGTTCTGTTGCCAGTTGCAGTAGACCGCCTCGAGGAAATCGGGGAACAAGTCCGGCATAGCTAGATATAATTCGTAAGGAAGACCATCGAGACCCGGGGATTTGCGTTTGCCGCATTGGCTCAGCACGTCCTCTATCTCAGCGGCCGAAATCGGCTCCTCGCAGGACTTCGCCTCCCTGTCCGAGAGGCGCGGCAGGCCGTCGAGGTATGGACCGAAGTCCACGTTCCCAACCGGCTCCCCGCCCCTCCCGAACAGTCGGGCAAAGTGCCTTTGAAAGGCCTCACACATCTGCTTAGGCTCAAGAATCGCCCGTCCATCCAGGTCTCGCAAAGACCGGATGGTGGATTTAGTTCCACTGTTGGCCTCTGTCACGCGGGCCCAGCTAACAGCTTTGGTCCCCTCGTTCCCTAGAGCACGTATTTTACTTCGGACAACGCATCCTTCGTGCTTCGCGTCGAAAAACTGGCTCAAAGCCGTTCTCGACGCTAGCACTCTGGCCACGTCGCCGCTTCTAATTGCCTCTTCTACTCTATCTATTAGCTCCCTTTCCTTCCTATTCCTATCCGCAGCTAGAACCTTACTAAATTCAATCGAGACTACTCTAATCTCTCTCTTTAGAGATACAACACCACCTGCTGTTGACGATCGCTCCAGTCAACCGTTCCTTAACTAACGTACTAATCCGATTCCTGTAGGCTCTACTTGCCGGCAAGGACAAGTTGAGCTTCCAGTAACCGGGGCCCTGTCTATGCGTTCTATCAAGGTTGACCATGCAGGTCACCAACTTGTGGTCTGAATAGCCAACCATGAGCATTTCTGGACAGCTTAAAAAGTCCCTGTCCTTATTTCTAACTAAAAATCTATCTAGGTACGATCTAGATGATCCGCTGCGATTTGACCAAGACCAGGTTGGCACCGTCGGAAAATCTAGTCGAAATCTATCGGCCAGGTCAAATCGGCCGAGTAACCCCTTGAGGCTGTTACACCCCTCTCTATCGGGACATGCCCCTGCATAGTCCATACGTGCATCCAGGATACCATTCCAATCCCCCACTAAAAGCAGGGAACGGGACGTCCCTAGAAAAGACTCCAGACGCTGGAAAAAGTCGGGCCGCTCTGTCCCAAAAGGGGCATATGCGGCTATCAGCCTAAAGGCTCTACCTTCACCACTGCCAAGGTCCAGCACCACCAGTCGACCCCCTGGGTCCAAGTGAACTATCTGTGTTGCAAGGCCCATATGTTTTTGCAGCAGAACGACAACCCCACCCCCACCTCCGGGCTGACAGAGAGATGCGTGCATCTCAAAGTCGTCAAAGGTGGGGGCTAGCTGTCGCATGCTGCTGATCCGGGCCTCGCAGATAACCATCACATTTATAGATTGTGA
Source organism: Eledone cirrhosa (assembly GCA_964016885.1). Taxonomy (NCBI): domain Eukaryota; kingdom Metazoa; phylum Mollusca; class Cephalopoda; order Octopoda; family Eledonidae; genus Eledone; species Eledone cirrhosa. Next base: position 69,759,880 of record OZ024740.1, read on the forward strand.
CCTGAGGTCATTTAGAAGCATTGCTTGCTTCCAAGACGAGCCCAGGCCACGCGCATTTAGACACCCTACTCTTAGCACAGCCATGTTGGTGGTAAAGAGAAAAGGCACTTACCTCTCTGCGTCCCGGGAAACGGGCCGCTCAATTTCCATGCTGGTTGGGGATGAGTTGTTGGGTGGGGTGGTGGTTTGTGGAAGTGAAGGGGCATCGGTGTGATGTGGGGTTGGGGTGTTTGTCGTTGAGTGGGTGTCTGTGTGGGGTGGGGGGGTGAATTTTTTTAGGAGGACGCGGTTGATTGGTTTGGCGCAGGGGGGGGCCCACGTCCTCCGTGAAATATATTTTCAGTGTTTTGTACAAGTGCATTGGGACTTTTATCATTTTCAAATGAGGTAGTCCCACAGCAGTTATAAAGTTTGGCCCTTCGGTTTGGACCGAAGCGTTTGCTGAAATTGTTTTCCGTAATTCTTTGTTGTCTGTGTTCATGTATGTGTATTGTAAGGTCTTTTTTTGTGTAGCAGTTAGTGTTGTGTGACAGGGAGGGGTGGTTTGTGTGTAGTTTGTGTTCTCTTAGGGGGGGGGGTTAAAGTTAACATGTGTGTCTGTGGTGCGTCTCCTCTTCTTTCTTTTTACTTGTTGGAAGGGATCTTTTTCGTCTTGCGACGAAAGAGGTTCGTCTTCCTTGTTAGGTGGGAGGGGTATGTTTTCTGGTAGTGTTTGCGGTGTGTGTGTTTTTGTATTTGTTTTGGATGGGGAGGGATTGGGTGGGACAGTATTCTGTGTTATTTTTTCACGTGTTTGTTGTTGTTGTTGTTGTGGTGGTGGTGGTGGGGTTGTTGGTTTTTGTTGTTGTTGTTGTGGTTGTTTTTGTTGTTGTAGTTGGGGTGGTGTTGGTGTTGGTAGCAGTGTTTTTTTCTGTGTGAGCTGGGGACAGGCAGCCCTCAGGTGACCTCTATTGCCACAGAGGTAACAGGAGGGACGCCTACCCTCCACAATAATGTTGAGGTGGGTACGGTCATCCAGCATGACGCGCTCAGGGATTTGGGCGATGCGTTCTGGCCTTATTTGGGTCAGAACTTCGAGGCTCGTTCCACTGAACGCGTCGCCGGATGCCTTCCCTATTGAAATGAGGTTGTCCTCGTCTAAATTGAGGAAACCGGTTAGTAACCACCAGTAGTTTATGTTTGGGGTGATGGTGGTTATCCATATCCTCTGGGTTTTTTTACCCATGTAGGTGGGGAAGAAGGTGTAGTGTGTGGACCGAATTGGCGACACAGAGTATTTTTTTGCCGCCAATTCGTCTTTCATCAATATGGATAAACTCCCATAGAGTTTATCCTTTTGTATAAAAGTGATGTCTCTCATCGCGTCTTTCAAGACTAACTGAATTTCCGCTTGAGATGGTTGCGCTGGTTTCTTTGTTTTATTTAAAATTGTTCGGAATACGACAGTTCGTAATTCCGTCTGTCTTTTTAGCTCCGGAGGTGAATGTATAGAAAACGAACCGTTTTCGCCAAAAGACACATATTTCTTGGCTTTTTCCAGCATTTCTTTTGCTTTTGAAACATCTTCCAGCACATAAGCGATTGATAATTTAGCCGTTTGTGCAAAAGATATTTTGTTTTCGTTTTGGATATTAGTATTGTTTTGTTTCTCGTCGTTTGAGTTGTTTTCATCTTTGTTGTTGTTGTTGTCTTTCTCGTTTCGTGTGTGGATACTTGTGACGTTTGTGTTGTTGTTGTTTTTGTTGTCTTTATTGTTGCTGTTGTTGTCGTTGTTGTTGTTGTTGTTGTTGTTTTCAAATTCTTGTGTAGTTGTGGCTACATCTAGTGGTCGGTCAACAGGTGAAGACAATTATTCCTCTCTCTGACCTCTGCCTTTGGCATCTGCTGCTGTGACAGGGGCAGTGGGAAGCTGTGAGTATGGCTTCCCCTTACCTTCTTTGATTGATGGTGAAGATGCTTCAGCCATTTTTCTCAAAATAGGGTTTTTCGAAGTTTTTCGAAAGATAAAATGTTCACAATACTATTTCGCCCAAAGGCGCAGAATATTTTGAGAGACCGACCAGATCAAAATTTGACCTGGCAGTCCCTCTACAAAATGGTACAAAAATGAAAGTTTACAGTTTACAATTTCCGTATGAATTTAAACAAAAACTTACCGAGCGAGCTCAGCACATGTGTCCATCGTAGAGATAGATAGATAGATAGATAGATAGATAGATAGATAGATAGATAGATAGATAGATAGATAGATAGATAGATAGATAGATAGATAGATAGATAGATATGTTTCTTTTATTTGCCACCAGGGCATCAAAAGTGGGACAAGTACAATGGGGGGAGTTTACAAAACAAGACGTCCTCAATAAGGAGGAGGCAATAACAATATATAAAAATAAAATAAAATATAACAAAAAATAAAATTTATAACAAAGTCCTCAATAGAGAGGAGGCGCCTTGGGGGGTCGCACACACCCCCGAAAAAAAGTGTGCAACCCTTCTCCTCAGGAGCACAGAGAAGGGGTGCTCCCTTGGTCTTTCATCTTCCTCACCTATAGTCTGATGTAGAGTGAAGGCCCATTCACACGGGCCATTCTCGCCACTTTCACCCATCTTTCATAGAAACGGCTGGGGTGCAGCACCTCTCTCTCCATCCTGATCCTTCTTCCGAAATGATATCGGAAGAAACGGACCAGTTGTTGGCCAGAGAGAAAGGTGTCTGACCTCAGTCCTTTCAGACGCGTCCACCATACAACCTCTTTCGCCATGGCTATTACGCACAGAAACACCGCCTCTCCTTCGTTTTTGAAGAGGGGAGGCGGCTTGATCGTTACAATAGACTCGGTGGTCAACCGGATTGGTCCCACCCTTGACAGCAGTTGTTCGACATAACCCCACAGATCGGCAATGCCCGAGCAGTTTACCAATGCGTGTGCAACGGTTTCCTCGTCGCACACGCATCTGGGACAGATCTTTTTCGATGGGTCCCTACCCGGGCGCCCGTGTCTGTAGAGCCTTTCTCGAACGGGCAGAGCCCTTCTGTAGCATTGCCAGGCCAGGGACCTCTGGAAGTTATCCATGGGTCCCGGGCTGAATGTCCTACCGAACAGGCTGGCCAGTTCGTCTTCCTCCATGCCAAGGGCTTCTCCGAGGGCGTCGTCGCACCTGCTAACCACCAGCCCTCTATAGAATGACGAGGTGGATTCTCCACTGACAGCCGGGTCCGCCTGCCAGAGAGACGTGAGTGCCTGGGCACACTCGGTGTGCCAGGCGCCCAGTTTTCTCGGTCTTTGCTTGACCCAGGATTGCAGCTCGGTGAGTGAGACGAGTCTGGGAAAGGCTCGCCTCACAAACGGGGCCCACACCGGTTAACCGGAGAGGAATACCTGAAGGTGCCGTAGCCTTAATGCGTGTTTACGTATCATTAGCCACGGCATCCCCAGCCCTCCTTTCGAAGGGTGTTGACAGCAGATGGATCTCCTCACCATAGGAGCCCGCTTCTTCCAAAGGAATTGGAAGAGTGCGCGCTCCAATTTGGCGAGCGTTTCCCTTGGGCAAGGCACAACGGTCAGGCGGTAGTAGATGACGGACGCTATATAAGTGTTCGCCACCTCCGCCCGTCCTTTCAGGGACAGTTTGCACTCGGCCCACTTCTGGGTCAGTGCAAACACCCAGTTCGTCACCTCACCCCAGTTCTTCTCCACCTGGAGGTCTGGTCCGAACCAGACCCCGAGCAACTTCACCGGGCCCTCCGTCCAGCGCCCGACGACGCCATCGGAGGGCATCGATCTGCTCCTCCACGTGCCGAGTTGCAGACCGATCGACTTGTCCCGGTTCAGCTTAGCCCCTGTAAACCTTTCGTACTCATCCAGTAAGGTGCCGATCGCCCTGATTTCCGAGGCCGTCGACACCATTACTGTTACGTCATCGGCGTAGGCTGACACCGCTTTCCGCAATCCCGGTTCCAACGGGATGCCCTGCAACAACTCCAACTTCCGCAGCAGTGGCTCTAGAGTCATTACATACAGAAGGGAGGAGAGAGGGCACCCCTGTCGGATGGACCGCGCGATTTCGAACGGCTCCGAGAGGTAGCCGTTCACCTTGACCCTAGAGCAGATGCGGCTGCTGTGCATGGCATTGATCCAGCCCCTGAAAACGGGTCCGAAGCCTGCCGCCGCTAGCACCGCATCCAGGTAACCATGGTCGACCCTATCGAATGCCTTAGATTGATCCAAGTTGATCAGGGCCCCACCAAAGCCGGGTTCGTTCCCAACCCTCTCTATGATGTATCGCATGAGGTGGAGGTTATCGATAGATAGAAAGATAGATAGATAGTTAGATAGTCATACAGAGAGAGAGGGGGGAGAATATAGAAAATTGGTTAGTAACTCTGGATCTGTGGTACTGTGCGCTTTTGTAGAAATAATAATGACACATCGCTCATATTATTTTCCAGTTCATTTGCTTAGTATAAGAAAGGACGCTGTGAATTACATATGTTAATGATCATCATAGATTAGCAATTCAACTAGGCTAAAGAATATCGTGATTACGGGCGGATGGATGAACATATAGAGAGGAGAGATAACAGTGGTGGACTTCTTGTCAACAGTTAATTTAATAGCTGACGTCGGGGCGTGTAAATGTTGGGATTAATAGTTGAAGGGATGACTGTAATGTTGTTATTAATCGTTTTTCATAAGCTATTCTAATGTGATTGGTTGGCATATAAATAAACAGTTATTGTCATATAATCTTGTACTGTTTCTGTTCTTTTTTGTCGTTTTATTTTTTATAGAGTTGTGTATGTCATAGGGTTAAGTGTAATTTGTTATACTAATTATTTCTAAAATTGTTTTAGATTGATTTATTAATAATTGAATGTTCTCTTAGTGGGTTTACATGTTTTCTTTATTTAGAATGTTATATTTATCAGTGTTGATTCATTTTTTATTAATGGTAAACTGTTAGGAATGTGGCTAGAGGCAATCAGTTGAATGGATATTTGTGAATTTCCTGCAAAGCCTATGTAACTGTTTTGATGTTGTAAAATTCCTAAATTGCAACAAATGGCTTCTTTCCTGCAGGTGCTTTGTCAAACGATAGGGTAACCGTAGATTGCCGGCGAAAGCAGCAATTAGTATAGAGTTTTCAACATTTATTCTTACTTTTATATCTTAAACCACATGTAAGAGACATGATGGTTCTCAACAAGATTTAAGAGATTTCTGTGAGAGTAAATCAGGCTGCGATAATATGATGCTTGCACCTTTTGTTAGTTTTGGTTCAGTCGTAAGAATCTGATATTTTCAAGACCTCCAAAGCTGGCGTAAAGGAAGAAGAAATCAGAGGCTTGTTTCGAGTGCTTGAAACAAAGCACCCCACTAAATAAACGCAATGGTCAGATGAAGGCGTTAAACCGGATGAATGATGAAATATACTGCAGCTAAATCTTCCTCAAATTACATCGTCCGGCCTACACAAATATATTCTAAGGTACATAATGTCTGCAAATGAGGCATCCTCAGAAGGGGAATGTCTCGTATGATAGCTTTGATCACTCAAGGGTGCTCTGGTGGCTAAACACCAAAGGGTTTTTGAGTAAGGGAAAATGCCCATCACAATGTTCTTGAATTTAATATTCTTTTAATAAGTGAAAAGCTACCTATAATCTGTTGCATTTATCTTCTTTCAATCATACTTCTAGATTTGCATACTTATATGTAGTTAGAGTGTGCTGCAGGCGTTGCTATACTCCGTTTCCGAATGCTGGAGTCGATGTTTCATCAGGCGGTGAATCAACTTTGTAGATGCTTAGGCCTCTTCCACTAAATTTACCGTAAAACTAATGTTGTAGAAAATGTTGAGATTTCTCTGCTATTTTATTTCATTTTATTATTTTTCAAATTAGTTATTCGTTTTTCCGCTGTTTAACTCCAAGTCATTCTTGAACTAGCAGGCTTATATTATAGGTTGCAGTCATGACAACAATTTCTAATATATGAAGAACTACATTATCTAATGTGTGTATCTTTCTGTATTTATATCAAGATTTTGTATTACTGAGCGAGCAGATTCATGATCAAAGGTATTTGAGGCATGTCTATGCTATCGGCTGTTTATTTGTTTTAGAGTCTAGCATCGTATTCAAATTCTGGTAAAAAATTGTAATATTTTAATATATATTTTAATAAAGCGTACGCCATAAGAAGCATTTAAATTTAGTCTTAAGAAACAAATACATATTTATCGGTAGAGTGGTAATTATGATGGTGATGACATTAGCCGGATGACGAGGATTTTAATTAAAGGGAATGAAGAGGTTGACGATAGAGAGACTTTCGATAGATATTTGGAGATGTAAAGAAAAGAATTTGAAATAGGGTGAAAGAAAATGAAAGCAAATAAAGACAAAACAAAACAATAACATAACATAATTATTAAGGAAGTAGACGTTAAAGAACACCTGAAATGAGGAGGGACATAATAATATGAGATACAGTAAAAAAAACATTGAATGGAGAAGCGTATATAACGAACGACGTAGAAGTGGGAATAAAAGAACGAAATTGAATGAAATAGGACGAATACCGAATGACAAAACTTAACGAATTAGAAGGGCGAAGGATATTACGAACGTAATTGAACGAAGAAGGACCAGCCGCGAATGACATAGAAGATCAAATAAAAAAGAGAATGATATCAAACGAAGAAGGGCAGATAAAATCAGATCGAATTTGAATGATGAAAGACAAATAATGAATGATGTGGAAGAACAGATGAAAAGAAGAACATTGAACGAAGTAGGGTGAATGATGAATGAGGTGGAAAGAAGGTCAAATTTAAGCATAAAAAGACGAATAACAAATAACGAAAGAGCGGGGAGAAAAAAGAAAAATGAAGCTGAAGGAAAAATGAATAAGAAATAATGAACTCAAGAGAAGGGAAAGAAGATGGACGAGATGAAGAACAAGAAGTAATAAGAGACGATGATGATGACGTAGGAGGGGTAAAGAAATTGAGGAAGAATTAGTTACAAAAACATCGTCTAGATTTCTAAATTCACACATTGTTGGACATTCTCTTCCTCCACATGAATTTAGTGATCTCAGTCTTTAGAAGAATGTTATTCTTCACGGTTCCATTCACTAAAGTGATACATCTGTTTCAAGTTTCAATGTTTTCTAGAGAATGGGTAAGTATGCCTTAGTCATCTAATTTGCCATAAGTATGTATTCATGTGTGTAGATGAATATAACTACGACGAAGAGACATAGCTTCGTGGTGAGAGTGTTTGACTCGCCACCGTAAAGTCGTAAGTTCAATTCCCAGCGGTGTGCTTCATTTGGGGCTGCTCACGACTACTCAACTGGCAAAAATGTGTTGTACTAATAATTTAAAGGACTAGTTTTCTCACACACAATATTACGTTGGAGCTTCCGGAGAACTATATTAAATATACATGTGTCTACGGAAAAAAGAAACCATCGTCACATGAACCGACGGAGACCCAACAACAATTTACAACTTCGTTAGAGTCTAACTTATGTAATATGTTGAATTAAAAAAGAAGCTCCAACTAACTAGTTTTTAACGAAACCTAGCGGGGATTGATAACGACTTTGTTTACCTTCTCTGTCTGCGAAGGAAATCTTAATTTAAGAATACTCAGTTGAGTTTATTACGTAAATCGCTGCAACTGGTAGATGCTAATCAAATTTGTTTATGGACATTTTTTCAAATTATTATTGCACTCTCTCTCTCTCTCTTTTTCTTTCTTACTTTCTCACTCTCTGTATCTCTCCTCTCTCTCTCTCTCCCCTCCCTGCCCCCTCTCTCTCTCTATCTTTCTATAGATATATGTGCGTATATGTATATGTATATATATATATATACACATATAAGTAAGTTTGTTTTGAAACAGCGACTGGTTGGAACTTTAGTAGAAATAGAAGCTTTCGCCGTCTTTCTGACTAAAGAAATTTTAGCCTGATAAGGGAGTTTAAAACCCTCTAAAAAATGGAAAAGGAGGAGTATTGCCTTTCGTCTTAGGTTCTTCCGCGCTTTTCGCGCCTTTCGCACATCGAGCAGTAAGTAAGTAGTCGCAAAGAGTCAGGATCAGCGGTGGGTTTTTCGCATCTGTGACCAGTGATGTTGGTTGCCATCAGGTCTTTTTGGAACGCTCGCAGCCAGGTGATCCTCTGGCAACCCTGCTTCTGTTTGCCGCCAGGTAGAGTCCAGTTCATCGCTGTTTTCTAGTGCCGTTTGTTGAGCAGTATATATATATATATATATATATACTGCTCAACAAACGGCAGATATATATATATATACACAAAATTAAGATAAATCAAAGTGAATTTAATCTAAATCAAAATTATGGGTGCCATGGCAGAAAGGCATGCGCCATATCACCCGTAAAATAAGCTCTAAGATTCTAATGAATAGGTCCGACCATTTTATAACAACTAGAAATTGGAAGATTAATCATATTATTTGAAGTTCTAGTTAACTTTATTTAGTTACCTGCCTAGCGATGCGTGCTTGCACACTTGTAAAAATTATCCCCTGTGATTGTTTCAAATGTTTATTTATATGTTAATCAATTTCTAGTTGTTATAAAATGCTCGAACCTATTCATTAGAATCTTGGAGCTTATTTTACGGGTGATATGCCGCATGCCTTTCTGGCATGACACCCATAATTTTGGATATAGATATATAAATACGGCTCCTTAATTGTAGAGCTAACTCTGTTGAAAGGACTTGACTGCTGTTTCTAGTTGTCGATAACCCTATTCACGCCATTGGGACGAAGCTGGTATGATGTGTGTATTTTTAGTAGATACAGCACGTGTTACTGGCCAGTCGCTGATTTGAACTTAATGCGTAAACACAGATTGCTGGACTTATCCTTGTTGAAAATCCAAGTATCGGTCTCCGTGGTTTACCATTCGATTAATTGGTGAAATATATTTCTTTAATGGAATATATACAGGGAAGATTAATCATATTATAAGGTATCTATTTTTGAAGTTCTAGTTAACTTTATTTAGTTACCTACCTAGCTATGCGTGCTTGCACACTTGTAAAAATTATCCCCTGTGATTGTTTCAAATGTTTATTTATTTGTTAATCAATTTCTAGTTGTTATATATATATATATATATATATATATATCATAGTCATCATCTGGTGCCAGGTTTGTTCCAGTCATTAGCGATCATGGCTCTTCAGTCATTCCTTTTATCAGTGTTCCGTATGAGGTCCTGTCCTATTTTCGTTGATATATTTGTTCAGGTTGTCTGTAAATGTCGTTGTTTGTCTTCCTTGTCTCCTCTTTCCAGCAATCTTACTACAAAGAATCAGCTTCTCCAAACCGTCTCTTCTGTTTATGTGGCCAAAGGATTCCAATTTCCTCTTTCTGATAGTTTGGGCAAGAGATCTTTCCATGCCTGCCATTAGTAGGACTATAAGATTGGTTTACTTTTCCGTCCAAGATATTTTGAATATTCACCGAATGAACCACATTTCAGGGGTGTCCAGTTTCCTTGCCATTTTATAACTTATTGTCCAGCATTCACAGCCCTATAGGAAGAAGGAACATACGTATGTTTATTTTAGGATGCTGATTTTTATGTATATACTGCAAAGCACATAAAAATTAGTCCTAGTGTTTCATTCACGTGTTTCAAGATGGCTATAATTCGAATTATTTGAAGAATGCCACGAGTAATTCGTATAATCATATTGTATATATACAAAACGGTATACAAATTTAATTTGCAATATCATTATATATTGCGTGGATGCCGCTTGCACAAAATCTCGCCAACTTTTCAGAAAAACAACGGGCAGGCTCCTTAACCTGTCTCGATTCTTTGCTACATCAAAAACATTTACTGCTCTGAAACGAGTTCTTTATGCAGATGACTTTGATCTTTTTAGCCACGCAGAAGAATATCTTCAACTTATGATGGCTTGCTTCCAGACAGCATGTGATGAGTCTAAGCTGACAATCAGTCTGGATAAGACAGTGGTGATGTACCAACATGCACTCAGAAAGCCATCTATTTCACCAGCCATATCTGTCAAAGGGAAAATATTGAAGGTTGTGGATACAATCGTCTACCTGGGTAGTACTATCTCTAGAATCATTATCCTTGATGAAAAGGACATTTACTAGCTATCTAAAGGTTGGAGTGTATTTGGAAAGTTGAAGGGGGCGTGCGGTCACAGTCAGATATTAGTGTGCACTCAAAAGTTGAAGTGTACAAAGCATGGTTGGATGGGGCTCGGATTTTGTAGAAATGATGAGGGCTGATACGACTTTCTCGTAAGAAGGCCAGGCCACATTTAACTTTTGCAATATAAACATGCGCATGTGTGTTTATACTGCTATTAGGATTATTATCACCCTCTTTTCTTAACCATATACTATTAATAATTTCACAATTATTTATAATCTTTATATTTTTCTTAATTTATTTTTGTTAATTCATATTTCATAATTTATTTGCCGTAACACTTAGTTTTTAAAATCCTTTATACTCTTATCGTACCTATCCCCTTTAAATTTTTCACCGTCATGCTTCACTAGTTTTCCGCCAATTTTTAGTACACCTTACCTGTGTGAGTGGCAGATTTTTGGTTCTGATTAATAGTGACATTATCCGACAATAATAGAATCGCTGTCGCCAACAAATAACTCCACCCTCTTTAGTTGTGTCTACCGACTCACAATACTTGGGAGTGCTGACTGTGTGCCATTTGGGTGTGGTGCATCGCAATAATAACTGTTTCTACTATTCTACTACACCTAACTTAGCTAGGAACACAGCGAACCTTAATATAACGAAATTAAATAAGTCAACTACCTCCGAAAACCCTCCTCGGAATGGAGTACTGTCCAACTTCCTGATGAACGACATCGTGTATAAAACGACAACAGAAATATAACACACACACACATATATATGTGTGTATATATATATATATACAGATGAACAAGGCAACAACACACACACACACACACACACACTCAAGCGAGACAACAACACACGCACGCACACACACAGTAATATTTAACAAACAGGCAGAGAATGGACTGACAGCTAGCGCCATCCCACTCCCTCATTCGGCCGCTGACCTCTGTACGACCGACCCCATTTCACGCGCACGCGCGCTCTGCCGAATACCTCAGATATTCAAAACAACAACAGCGAAAGACGCGTTCCGGACTTGTCCGACAGACAACCTTTTCCCCCACGCCGGAAAAAACCCCAGTTGATGGATGTGAATCCGAAATATATAAGGACTATTAAATCTCTCCCAAGGTAACTCTCTCTTGTGTTGTTATTTTTATTTTTATCCTTTATACTCTTCCCTTCATTCTACACATCTCACACATCTTATACACACCACGCATCTAAACGTATACCCACTTACATCTCTCTCTCCACCACCGGACCTTGTTACCCGGAGATTTATTTACCCATTTGCATTGTCGAGGCTTCCAAACGACTTAAAGATATATATATATATATATATATATATATATATATATATATATATATATATATATTATGTCAGGTCCCCAGTTGGTGCTACTGGTAACATGTATCCCAGTACAACCTGTCTCATGGTCGGGTCGTTGGCGACTAAACTGGCAACCCCACCAAGGTTTCTTGGTGAGGAGGGTGACTTTGGACATCCTGCAGGACTAAAAACAAAACCTGTCAAAGGGCAAAGGAGCTCTTAAGAGTCAATGGCCATCTAAAATCACAGGGAGAGATGACCCCTTAGCCTTTGTCAAGGAAGAATTCTAGGAGTAGGAAAACTCTGATATATCTCCTGCAACCCTGATGGTATCCAATTATGTTGACTTGTTTTACTTTTTGGTAAATATCATCTTGGTTAAGAGAGTGGGACTAGCTTTGTGCAGTGCCTTTGCTCACTATAAAAGCTTGACGGCACAGGCATTGCTTTATATCTGGAGACCTCTCTGCACTTGTCATCACATGGTACCATGGGCCCAGCACTATGTGTTAATAATTGTCACAAGTGTAGTGTTTGTACCAGAGTTTTCAAGTCGCTGGCTGGACTGAAAAGTCACACTTGTTCAGCGCATCGGTAGGGGTTCTCCTACATGGATATAAAGTAGTGGCCGTACTCGAAAACGAGTTGGCAGCCTCCATATATATATATATATATATATATATATATATATAAATGGAAAAAATGAAACGAAATTTCATCTCTCATTCTTAGTACGGCTGTTACTTAAATATACGTATGTATACGTACATACATATATGTATACAGACGTACAGTAGTATGTATAGATATATACATACATGCACATATATATATATATGCACGTATGGATTTACCGAACAGGAAGGTATACGGTGCTGACGATAGCTAATAAGCTTGACACTAGTACATAGTTCCTTTATCAGTGTTGAACAAAAGGGCAACGATGGTTGCTAAACACTGTACGGCTTAATTCGGGATGTTCGGTAAATCCATACGTACATATATATATATATGTGTGCATGTATGTATATATATACATACATCTGTACGTCTGTATGCATATATGTATGTACGTATACATACTTATATTACATATATATATATATATATATATTTGGATTTTAGTCTTCAAATTTATTATTATTACTATATATGTATATATATATATATATATATTCACCTGAAAATCAGTTGAAGAAAACGGGTATAGATCTATATATGTTCTTAACTTAATATATTGCAATATATAATATTGCAATATATCTTGCAATATTTTCATATATTAAGTTAATTTTTAATATGTTACCAACGTAACTGTGTGTGTTTACACTCTTTCCAAATTATCCCCTGTAATTGTTTGATGTGTTTATTTTATATATATATATATATATATATATATATATATATATAGAGAGAGAGAGAGAGAGAGAGAGAGAGAGAGAGAGAGAGAGAGAGAGAGAGAGAGAGAGAGAGAGACAGTGAGATAGAGAAGGGGGGGGGGGGTAATTTACTGTTAATAAATGCTCGGATTTATCCCTTAGAAACTTTGCGGTTATTATACAGGTGGTATGACGCATGTTTCTCAGACATGACATTCTTAATTTAATTTGGGTTATATATGAAAATAAAGGCATACTACTCAATGTTTTCATTGGTTGACATTAGAAGTTGTGGATTTCTCTGTTTCGAATGGCAACTTGTGCCCGATCACAGAATATTGAGTACTCTTCTGTGATATACATGCCATCTCCCCAGAAGAACGAGGAAACTACGAAAGTAGAGATATATCAATGGCCACTAAATTGGCACATACACTAGGCTACCCAGTTAAAGAGTATTGCTAAAAAGATATATCTATATGTATGTGTGTTGTAAGAGAGAGAGGCAGAATGTGGGAGAGAAATATAAACAATAATAACTATAGGAAGGCGGATATGTGTTATGGGTTTATAGAAAAGGGTCATACGGTGAAAATAGAGAGGAACTTAAGATGTGTGGAATGAAAGACTGGGCAAGGATTTTGATCAAAAAGGAAAAGATGAAAAGATATGGGTGTTAATGAATACGAACAGGAACCTATAAGATTGACGTTGAACACTATGCAGGTGCTAATGCTAATGATATGAAGGAGGGTAGCCAACATGAACATTTCTGGTAGCTGTACAAATGAAGAAGCGTTGTTATAATAGGGTATAGGCTATGAAGGTGGATAGCTTGAGGATGCCCATACCATGCAAATTTAAAAGTGTATCTTAACTAATACCACCCTGTGTTCACGTATCTCTATATCTAAGTTCCTATATTAAATAGAAGACGGAAGATGAAATTTGTGTAGCACACAGTGTTTTTGTCAAATTCTGAAAGGAATGGCAGTTGGCTGTCTTCTGATATTCCCTACTGTCAATGCAGCATCGAGATCTACAGGATAACAGCAACAACAACGATGACTATAATAATGTTGTTGTTGTTGTTTTTGTATTTAGGTACATAACCATCGATTTGTAGGGAGGAGTAAGTCGTCGATTACATCAACTCTATAACTTTACTGGTTCTTTATTGAATCGACCTCGTATGTATGAAAAAGTACGGTAAAGGCAGATATATGAACAACACATATGATAAAGGCAACAATAAAACAACAACGACGACGATTAAGATAGTGATGAGAAGATAAAGAACACGTATGACGTTAAAGACCACGATAAGAACAACAATACCTATGACGATAAAGACCATGATAAGAACGACGATAACAAAGGTGCAATCCCTGTTGTTTTCGTTATTAAATAACGAAAAGAACAGGCGCTGCAATAACAAAAGCTCGACCTAATAGAAATACCAGCGCCACATAATTCTAAAAAGATGGTATAGTCGCGGTTAGAATACTTATGACTGTAGGTCTGTAGAGTTAAGTCTGAACTGGGTATAATGAATAAGAGCAACATCATCAACTACTAGTGTAATGACAGGTGATTTGAAGTGCTAAAAATAACAGTAAAAAATCTTTCAAATTACACCCTATTATTTTAAAGTAGAGGGTCGGACGCCATGCTTTGACGTATAAAGTTACGGCCCTTGCCATTCTGGGTTCAAATCCCGTCGAGGTTAACTTTGCCTTTCATCCTTACGGGGTCGATAAAATAAAGTACCAGTAATACACTGGGATAATTGCTGGCCTTTTGCCTATTGTAGAAACAATTATTTTAAAGTGGATTGGCGGTGGATTGGCAGTATCGGTAGAGGTCGGACGCCATGCTTTGCAACAAAGAGTTACAGCTCTTTATGGTCTGAGTTCAAGTCCCGCCGAGGTTAAACTTTGCCTTTCATCCTTACGGGGTCGATAAAATAAAGTACCAGTAATACACTGGTTTAACTGGGTTAATTGCTGGCCTTGTGCCAAAAGTAGAAACAATTATTTTAAAGTGGATTGGCAGAATTGGTAGAGCTTCAGACACCATGCTTTGCATCATAGAGTTGTGGCCTTTTATGTTCTGAGTTCAAATCCTGCCAAGGTTAACTTTGCCTTTTATCCTTACGGGGTCGATAAAATAAAGTACCAGTAATGCACTGGGATAATTGCTGGCCTTGTGCCAAAAGTAGAAACAATTATTTTAAAAGTAAAATAGAAATAACACATTGTATGATATACTTAACATTGGATACTGACAAATACCTAGAGAGGATAGACATAGCTGGAATATGTTCGATACATGGTTGATCTAAGGCTAATGAACTAAGCACAACAGCATCAGCAATGGTGAGGGCTTTATTTAATTGCTTAAACTGCTAAAACTAGTGGCTCAAATCCCATCTTACAGTTTTAGGGAGGTTTTTTAACGGTAAGATAGATAACTGTTTCTACTTTAGGCACAAGGCCAGCAATTACCCAGTGCATTACTGATACTTTATTTTATCGACCCCGTAAGGATGAAAGGCAAAGTCAACCTCGTCGGGATTTGAACTCAGATCGTAAAGGGACGTAACTATGCTGGAAAGCATGGTGTCTGACCCTCTACCGATACTAAGATTGATAACGTGTTTGTGTTCTCTCCATATAGGAAATGGTGAGGATTGTCACGGCTAAAATTCTTTTCATCAAATTTCTGCTCGATCATAACTGACCTAGAGCTAAATAACAATAATATGATGAGCCAATGAGCGAGCTTTTATGAAGTATCTTGCTCTGTTATAATTAGGAGCCGAATTTCCTTCAACCACAACTACACATTGGATAATGTAGTGGTGGCTTATTTGTATAGCAATAACATCCAGATGACCTAATGTTAAACAAGAACACTCACTAAAGAAAACAACATAAAAAAGTGAACTAGATACGATAATACGATTGCTTCCATGAAGTTGATAAACTACAGGAAAACTTTAGACTGTAACAATGGTACGAGTTATTTCGTAATGGAACCATGAATCCACTTTCTAAAACTATGGAAACCATAGTTATATTTGACAAACATTTCCAACTATAATTATTTGAACTGAACATAAAATAGAACAAAAATATGTTAGAGAGAATTTATTCACCTGAAAGGAAGAGCATTTTTGTTATTAAATGTTATTGGAATATCTTAAGAAATGCTGGGGTTCATCAGAGCCCATTTTTGGATAACACTTCTCTCACCATATCTTTCTGAATTGAAGTACTCTATATTTGCGATTTGAAAATCCTTCTAATTTGCAAACAATGCTTTCTCATTACCATATATAAATAGATTTAATACTGTATTTCAAAATTACACTAATGAGATCAAATAATAACAATATATATATATATAAACTTGAAATATATTCTCAGGCGATGGCTTGACAGTATCTGTAAAAGTTTGTACAAAATGCCTCGCAGAATATTTTATGTTTCTTAACAATCTGAGTACAAATCTTACCGATGTTAACTTTGCCTTTCAGCTTTCCGCGGCCGATGAAATAAGCTACCAATCAAATGCTGAAGCTGGTTTGATTGACATTCTTCCGCCGAAATTGTTTTTCTTTTGTGGAAATTAGAAATCTTATTATTAATAGATGGATTAGGGCGGTGAATTGGCAGTATCGGTAGAGGGTCGGACGCCATGCTTTGACGCATAGAGTTACGGCCCTTGCAGTTCTGAGTTCAAATCCCGCTGAGGTCAATTTTGCCTTTCATCCTTACGGGGTCGATAAAATAAAGTACCAGTAATGTACTGGGTAATTGCTTGTCTTGTGCCAATAGTAGAAACAATTATTATTAATAGATGGATGAGGGCGGTGGATTGGCAGCATCGGTAGAGCTTCGAACACCATGCTTTGCAGCATAGAGTTACGGCTCTTTATGATCTGAGTTCAAATCCCGCCGAGGTTAACTTTGCCTTTCGTCCTTACAGAGTCGATAAAATAAAGTACCAGTAACGTACTGGGACGATTTAATCGACTTTCCCCTCCCCCCAATTTACTGGCCTTGTGCTTATAGAAGAAACAATTATTATTAATAGATGGATGAGTGCGGTAGATTGGCATCATCGGTAGAGCTTCGAACACCATACTTTTCAGAATAGAGTTACGTCCCTTTACAATCTGATTTCAAATCTTGCCGAGGTTTGGTTTGTCTTTCATTCTTACGGGGGCGATAAAATAAAGCATCATTAATGCACTGGGTCGATACTAATCAACTTTCTCCTCCCCAAAATTGATAGCCTTGTGCCTATAGTAGAAATCATTATTAATAGATGGTGGGTTGACAGAATCGTTAGAGCATCAGATAAATGCGTAGTATTACTTGCTTCGGCTCTTTACGTTTTGAGTTTAAATCTCACCGAGGTCAACTTTGTCTTTCGTCTGTTCTGGGTCGACAAATTAAAATATCAGTCAAGTACCGGTATCGATTTAATAGAATTTCCCCCAACTGTCGCCGAGATTATTGGCTTTGTGCTGAAATTAGAAACCCTTATTGTTTTGTTTTAGTTCCAGCTCTTTAACATACTGAGTTCAAATCTCACCGAGTTTAGCTTTGCTTTTCATTCTTACGAGGTCGATAAAATTAAAGTAGCACCGGGTTCAATTTAATCGACTTTCCCTCATTCGACCATAATTGTTAGCCCTGTGCCTAAAATAGAAACAATTATTACATGGAATCGTTTTGCTTTTGTTCCATCTCTTAACGTTCTGAGTTCAAATCCATCCTGTAATATATCTGTCCGGAGTCTATAAAGCAAACTACCGCCAATTTAATAGAATTAAATTGGAGTTAATTTAATAGAATTTAATAGAATTAAATTGGGGTCAATTTAATAGAATGACTCTTCTTTCTAAATGTCCCATCTGGAGCTTAGTTTAGATGAAATGTAATGTTAAAAAGTACAAAGAAATAAATATGAAACAGATTTAAAATAGTTCAACAGAAAGAATAAAATTTGATTAATTTTGGTGAATTACAAATGCTCCACAAGTTTAAAATAAAAACAAGCGAAGTAGTAGAATTACCAAAGAACAAGAAACGAATCGAAAGCGTCACGAATAATCAATCGAAACTGGATCAATCGGAATATTAAAACAAGTTCAATTGATAGAATAATTGGAACGTCTATCAAAATGCCTGACGGTATTTAGACACATCCCTTTTCGTACTCTGTTCACATCTCACGGTGGTCCATTCTTCTTTTTATCATTTTGGGGTCGATAAAATAATGTGACAGTCAAGTATTTTAGTTGACTTAATCGACTATTAGTTCCATCGAATTTATGATCTTGTTCTCGTGCTAGTTGCTGACCAAAATGGGGAAACATTCCAAAGAGAGCATTAACCGAATAATTACCGAATCGGATAAAATTCCATTAGGTATTTAGTTGCAACATGTGTTAAAATTATGAGCAGGTCAAATTTGCATTTCGTCCTTCCGGGGTCGATACAAATCGTTCAACGTAGCAGATATAATTAACTATACACTTTCAATCAATGAGTGTTCTTATATAAGTGTTGGGAATCAGTATTAGAATATGCTGTTGTTGGTTGTGGTGGTTTATGTTGACCTTGGTGAACCATTATTATGTGGAGAAAACCTATGACGAAGGCATTTAAGCTGTAACTATATTTGTTTACTTTATATTACATTGCAAATGGTGAACAGCGGTATTGTTGGTTACATGTTTCGAAATGAACTAAGTGGTTTACTCCATTTCTCATGACGAGAATGACAGATTTGTAACTCGATGCCGAACGAATACTCATTTTTATGTATTAAAATTACACACCATTAAATTACGCTTCTGCGAGAAACTACATGACATGCATGCTAACAATCCACCGTAGAAGCTTCTATGTACATAGTCTCTCGACCTGCTAGAAATAGCAGCCAAATCTCCATTAAATCATACTCTGCTTTCTTTAACAAATGTGTTGGTATATTAAATAATTGTTTCTACTTTTGGCACAAGGCTAGCAATTACCCAGTACATTACTGGTACTTTATTTTATCGACCCCGTAAGGATGAAAGGCAAAGTTAGCCTCGGCTGGATTTGAACTGAGCTCGTAAAGGGACGTAACTATGCTGGAAAGCATGTCCGACCCTCTACCGATACTGCCAATTTACCGCCCTTGGTATATCAAATAATGGAATCATATGTTACCCGAAAATGAACTGATGGCGGTCACAGAATAACATTGATTCTATGTGCGCTTGGATGGTATTGATTTGGAATTAAGTAACGACAACACAACACGAACAAAAATACTGTACAGAAACTATTTTTGTTCAATATAACCAGATGACTATTTTGTAAAGTACTTTCAAACTTGGTGCCAGAAATATCACTACCACTCTGTCCTATAAACTGGTATACAGGGTATCTAAAAATAATTGTTTCTACTTTAGGCACAAGGCCAGCAATTACCCAGTGCATTACTGGTACTTTATTTTATCGACCCCCGTAAGGATGAAAGGCAAAGTCAACCTCGGCGGGATTTGAACTCAGATCGTAAAGGGACGTAACTATGCTAGAAAGCATGGCGTCCGATCCTCTACCGATACTGCCAATCCAGGGTATCTAAAAATAATGGCAGATACAATGTCTATAAAGACAAGACCTCAATGGGAGCTGCAGTACAGCATGGGATTTACTGTGTGAAACACTACTATAATTGTGGCTCCTAC
Organism: Eledone cirrhosa; assembly: GCA_964016885.1. Lineage (NCBI taxonomy): Eukaryota > Metazoa > Mollusca > Cephalopoda > Octopoda > Eledonidae > Eledone > Eledone cirrhosa. The sequence goes on from OZ024740.1 coordinate 69,779,550, forward strand.
AAACAGGTCAAGGAGCAATTTAATGTATTTCTTAACTTCTCTTTAAAGCCAATATACAAGACTAGGTAAAGAAGTTTGTGACCTATGGGACAGTGGAGAACCAGAACCACAATAATATGTCTGAGGTCCGTCCTGACTCCTCTGGACGACCCAGGAAGTATACAGTAAGTTATTGACATGGTCCGAGAGTCTGCTGAACATAGCCTAAAATGATCGCTGCGCAGGAGAAGCCAATCCTTTAGTCCCTCCACAAAAACCTGCTGAAGATTTGTCAAAGAAGATATTAAGAAGTACCCCTACAGAATACAGACTAAACAAAAGCTTATTGTTGCTGATAAAACCACGAGAAAGGCTGTGGCTGAGAAAATTGTGGGGAAGATGGAAGACAAATCATATTTTCTAAATCTACTGTGGACCTTCTATGAAACCCACCATCACTTAAATCGGAAAGCAAATTCTATGAACATTGTCTTTGGGGTCGGAAAAACTCACTGTAGGGGCAGTAAAACCGCTCCACTCGGCTAAATGTATTACCTGAGAAAGGGTTGATTGGCCCATTCTTCTACAAAGAAAATGGTGTCACAACTACAGTCGATATGGAACTCTATATGAAGGCCCTGAACGAAGTCAGCAAGTAGCTACAGACGATTTATCCATCACCGATGAATATGTCCTGGTTCTAGCAAGCTCTCACACCTCTAATGAGTCGCAAGAATGGCTGAAACATAATTTTGTAAATCGTGTCGTCAGTTTGAAGACTGATTTTCAATGGGCCCCACACAATCCTCATTTAAGCTGCCGATATGTTTTTCTTTGGGGCTATCTTAAATATGGGTTATATGTCAACGACCCCAATACCATCACTAAGTCTAAGTCTGTCTTAAGCCAGAAGGCTCGTTACGCCGGTTCTTACTCTGGTTTCATGGCGTGAAGTGACTTAGAATACAAACTCCCCTTGGACAGGACGCCAGTCCATCGCAGGGTTTAACCCCCAGTTATTGCTGGTACTCATTTTCAGCTGAGTATACTAGAGCAACATGAAACCCAGCCCAGGTATCGAACTCACGACATTATGTTTGTAAATCAAACATATTTACCACTAGGTCATGCGCCTCCACACCAAATCAGGTGCCAGGCCCATTCGGAGCCGGCAGCAATCGACAGTGTTCTTCGGCCCGAGAGTCGGATTGCTTAGGAACCCCCACTAAACTAAAGGAAAATTTCAGGGAGAAGATTAGAGCCTGTTTGTAAAGACATTATGCTAAACTTCAGGTCTGTTTGTAAAGACATTTTGCTAAACTTCCCCATGTCCCTTCAGAAATGTAAGAATTCTAATGGAAATCACTTGGAGGATGTGCTCTCAACTCTCGACAAAAACACCAGAAGATAGTAAACGTTTTACATGGTTTGAGCTAAATATATTCGGAATTTCATTAGTTGATGTTAATAAATGAACAATGTCGACGAAAATAAATATGAAGCCATTTTTCTTTTTTTTAGTCACTCTGTATATATTTTTTATATACAGAATCTTCAGGATTTCTTTTTCAAATTTATCTTCTGTAGATAAAAATACTGATCCCCAATCCACAAACATTGTTTTATGATTGGAATTGTTTGTTTGTTTTTATGTATTTGTACATGTAAATATATTTGTATTTATACATGCGTGTGTCTACGCTTGTTATATGCTGATCTTTTCTCTGTACGCTTGCATGTATGTATATATGTATCTGCGTTTGCATGTATGTCTGTATGTATGCATGTATATGCACTCAAATGTATGTTCCCAGCTAAGCATGCATGGCATTGTGGATGTGAATCTACATATTTTGATTTATGTATGTGCACACGTACATATGTTTGTATATCTATATGTATGTATATGTATAAATTACAGGTTAAATTTCTGGAAAGTTTTGTGTAGCTTTTACAATATAGATATAGCATATCTGTATATAAATGCAGCTTTATTTGTATGTTTGTATGTATGAATGTACATTTGCATATATATATATATATATATATGAATAAAATTAGTCCGTCGTGAGTGATCTTCCAACCGTCATTGGTATGTCTTCGCATTAAAGATCATATACCTGTCTGGTGCGAGCAATAACTAAAAAAAGTTATTGGGACACGTAAAATGGGGTGAAGCGAGCGAGACATGTAAACAAACAGAGATGGTAATGCAACGGAAAGAGAGGAAGTGAGAGAGGGGGAGTACAGCTACCCCCCCCCCCTCCCTCTCACTTCCTCCCGTTTGACCTGTGTGAAATCCTTTTCTCGCTACATCTCACTCAGCTCGGACGGTCTTTATCTCTCCTCGTCTATGATTTGATCGAACTTAAGTTCACAGATATCACGGACTTGTTTCTCCTCTTCCTCTCTTTCCGTTGCATTACCATCTCTGTTTGTTTACATGTCTTACTCGCTTCACCCCATTTTACGTGTCCCAATAACTTTTTTTAGTTATTGCTCGCACCAGCCAGAGGTATATATATATATATATATATATATATATATATATATATATATATATATGGGGGGGAGGGGTGTCTCTCTGAGTGTAATCAGATTCTATTTAATGCTGCATGTGTGTGTATACATAATGTGTATTAATTTGACGAGATATTTACTAAATCCTCACAAAATTCTCAAAATATCAATCTAAATTTTTTCTCTTCATACATAAATTGTAGACCCAGTTTGTGGTTTACCACTTAGCATACGATTCACATAGAATTCAACCATTTAATTTGATAAACCAATCAGGTAGAGATTAATCGAATGCACCTGACACTACTTTCAGTTTTAATAATATTTACTATAATGTTTGTATAATTTGCTTGAGGAAGCATAAGTCATTATGTTCTGGCCCGAAGACTGTTAGGTTCCTTTAACACAATGACCAAACAATTCTGTTGACAGGAAAATTGTAAGATAATCTAATTTTTCCATTATTCATCTTGCAGCAATTCGTCATAAGTTAAACGATTTCACGTCTGGGAAGTTTAAATTGTTGCCAGCTTTTATAAATGTAAATTTCCCGACACCCTTTACATAAACATAATATGACAGTTATATATATATTTATAATCTTGGTATCTATTTATTTATAGTATATAAGGTCAAATCTGAAATCAGCGGTGCTCTAAAGTTTGGCCATAATCACTTCATAGGAGGGTTCCTGGAAACATTTGATGAGTTCAATTAAAATATGGAAAATAAGCTATTTCGAACATTTGTCCTTCGTCATGAATTGTAAACGATAAGGTAATTTAGGATTCATTATCCAAGTTTTGACATCAATTTCTCTCTCCTCCTTACTCTCAAAAAAGACCTGATGTATTTATTTCCTACAACAATCGAATATTTCGAAATATCTTAAACACTCTTCCGTGTATTTATAGCCCTGGCTGACAAACATAGTTCAATAACAAACATTTTCAAAGAGCTACTAGGTCGGCCACTCATTCGTGTCGTCTAGGTGTCGTCAGTTCTATTCATTAATTATGCCCTGCTGATTAGTTTCACTACATTTGAAAGGCATATGTCAACCCGCCCTATTATGTTCCACCTCTCTGCGCTTCGAATTAAAGCCCAGCCAAATTCAACGTTGAATTTTGTTCTTTTGAGGAGATAAAATACTGTACCAGACAGAGTTGCTAATCGACTGAATTTTGAATCTATTGAACGAGATGCCTTATAACATGTTTTCCGTCTCTTTGCAATCTGAATCAAAATCCTACCGTGACACCACAAATTGATCCTTGGTTGCAATTAGCAGAATTTAAGTATTCATTCCAGTTCTTTGGTTTGGGGATACCTTCCTCTAGGACAACTAGTCACAAATATTCTGAAAAAGAGTCATGTCTGACTAAACATTAAAGATGTATTTTTACGTACACGAAAAATTCACAATAAATGATAACCAGATTTATTAACGGGAACGATACATTAAATAATGTGTACTTAAAAATACATTACAACTGATTAAAAAAGGGTGGTCACATCTGGAATTAATTTGATCAGAGTTGCCGAGGAGCTAACCAAAATTAACAATAACTAGCTGGCATCGTGGTGATTCCACGATTTAATTGGAAACAATCACCAAGTATTAAAGGTCTTGTTCAAATGTTTCATATTGTATGTGTGTGTGTATATATATTCATTTTATTAAGGCCAAATAGTGACTCTTGTTAATCTGGAGTTTCATCTGTTTATCATAGTGTCATCAGACAAGACAAGTCCTTGTCTGATGACACTATGATAAACAAGCGAAACTCCGGAATAACAGGACTCACTATTTAGCCTTAATAAAATGAATATTAAAACTCTACTCCTGTATTTAGTACTCTTCTCTCGTCAACCACATACGGATATATATATATATGTGTGTGTGTGTGTGTGTGTGTGTGTGTGTGTGTGTAGCAATTTCCGTAGATGTGGAAAATCAAAACAGTGCTCAATGGGGAACAGAGCAGAAATATTATTTACTTATGTTCATACACGGAACAAAGGCGTTATTTGTGAAACCACAGCCGTCAAAATGGTGATGTGTGTGGGATTTGTCGTCCCCTTTTTTCTTTTCTCCTTTCTTCCTATCACTTCTGCGGGGCAACATACTTCTAGCCTCCGATTTCTATCCTTTGACTTTGAGGTAAATTTTACCTGACGCTGTTATTGACGGCATTTTGCTGATTTAACAGCTTCCTTGCCTTGAGTTCTTCTCATTATTCTACAAATTCTAATACACTCGCGCTTCAAACTCGATATTCTAGATAACGTTATATATATATATATATATATATATATATATATATATATATATATAAGCGTCTGCGTCTGCGTCTGTGTATGTGTCTGTGTACAAAAATAATGTAATAATTCAGGGTTTGAAAAGTGTTTTTCACCGTTGCTGCTAAAAGCACCACAACAACAACCTTACTCTCTCTCTCTCGCTCTCTCTCCTTCCCTTTCCAACCCATATACATCATGTATTATGTCACCAACTTCCCAGAATGACTGACTATTTACACGAAATATACAGCATTTTTAATGTAAAATAAGTTAAAAATAGCTGTCAGGATTAGATCACTGATTATGTAGGAATGCTTGCAGGATGGGATTGACGTCCTATAATAAAAAAAAATATTTATTCATATTGAATTGGATCGCTGTATTAACTTAAATATATGTGTGAAATCAATATTAACATAAATAATGTAGCTCGATACTCTAGGTAGAATAGAGGCGTGGGTGTGCTTCAATATATATAATTACTAGTTGATTTGTAATTTCTCTATTAGTAAAAGCTCGAGCCGAATAATGATATATGTGCATGGAAACTGTATCGACGCTCATCAGCAAACGTCTTTATATGGAAACTATTTTAAATAAAAGATACCTCCCTGAGTGTAGTGCTTCGAGGAACGTCAGCGATATATACCATTAAGATATTGTGTGCGTTGGTGTCAGGAGGAATATTCAACTGTTAGGAAAAATTCCCCAATTAGTTTCGTCTAATGCATAAGAGCATGGAAAATTGGACGTCAATACGGACCCGTTTCAAAGTGCCACAGAATACAACTGTTCCTTACTATTCCATCTTTCATCTTCAGATATAGAGATAGATACGGTCAAATGCTTATTTAGAAACTCCACCTTAGAATTATTGTGAATAGTCATGTTCCCCGAGAATGATCGGAAACATTCCTTACAATGAGCATCAAAGCCTCTTCACGGGCCTGCATAAATATGGTGATGATGACACTTTCACCAATAGCCTCAGTGGTACCTTACATAGAGAGATCCGATTACATGCCAAAATAACTGACTAATAACGTTTGCTCTTGACAAAGAGTTAGTCTATCTTACGTTATATACAAAAATGGTTATGGTAGTTATTTTGATAGCTGAATGAACAGTTTTGAATTCTACCCAAATCTGGGGACTCCATATCCTTCGTAAATCCATGGAGTTTTAATTGAAAAGTTTCTCACAAAGTTGTAGGCCTGGACAAGTTATTCTTTAAGCAAGATCAGCAGTTTCTTTCTATATGCCAACAAATTTAATTCTTTATCGATTCCGAAAAAAAAGAAAGGCAAAGTTGACTTCGGCGTGACTTGAACTCAGAGCGGAGGAACAAATACCACAAATCATTATATCTGGTGCTTTCACGATTCTTTCGCTCCACTACATAAATATGCATTTTGACCATTTTCTGCCCCCTCATCCTTATAAATATACAATGGACCATAAAACAATTAAGATTATGGTTTTCGGCGCATAACTATATGATTCGAAAATGAGTTATATTCGACTGATATTATTAAGACACCTTCATTCTTCTTTTTCTTAATAGTTGAATTAGCCGAAATATATTTATTCGAAGAGGAAAAGTAAGGAGATAAGAGAAAAATTTAGGTCAATTTAAAGATTAGAAAAACTTGACTATTTTTACTCCCGAAGAAAGATAAGAATTATAAATCATTTTCAATGGAATCTAATCAAACACAGATTACATTCTCTTCCTAATAAAGAACACATAACAGGGAGACGGCCAAGGCATGAAAATTTACATTTGATTTTATGGCAATTACAGACATCTGTAGAATATCATGAAAGTATGAAGTTAACCGCCAACGGTCATATACAGAACTTCGTTTAAAATAATTATAATAATCTCAAAGTTGGCACAGGGCCATAAATTCATGTTGATGTTGTACTATAGTGTAAGCAAAACATATTTATTTCGGCGCCCTCTGTCAAACAGCGAAATACTCATACTGTAATATATTCTATGAATATACCCTACTATTTAAACAAGTTACATTCCATATATAATCAATCAGGATAATTTCTCATTTAGTCCTATATTCTGGTTTTTACCATAGGAAATATTATAAATCTTACTCCTCCCTTGCAATATATTTGAAATAAAATTCACCTAATTTTCCATGCCCTCAATGTTGTCCAAAACAGGGGCTTGTACAGTTTGACCCCATTGTTGTCAGAGTCGAACTTAAAACACAAAAAGCAGGAAAAATACTACAACTCCCTATCTTGGACTAGTACTATTTTGAAACCAAAAGGCGAAACTGATTTCGAAATCTGGACGTAAAATTTCAAAACAGGCATTTTGCCCGACGCTCTAAATATTCTACCAATTGGATGATGCTTTCTTAGATACATTTTGTCCGACAAAGAACGGGATGGTTACAGAATGCTTTTGATCATAGGTCTGCTCAAACAGCCCAGCACTTGGACTAAATTAATATCTAATACTGGTGGCTTTTGATTACGAATTCTCAGAGAAAGGACACAGTAAACTGAATCGACAGGAGCGCATATCTTATATGTTTTTGAAGATCAAAGACAGAAAGAGAAATTTAATCTGACAATGTAGATGACTTGAACTAACAATTGATATCCGTTTAGTGTTGTGCTTTCCATCTTTTCTGCAACTTTAATAGTAAATTGTCGTTGAAAACATCACGTATATGTAAAATGAATTATAGTCGATGGGTGCGAGTTGTAATAATTTCAACATCTGCAGGAATCATCGTCGTCCGAAATATTGCTAGACACTCAAAAGTATTTAAATCTTTAAAATGCTATATTGATGATGGTAATACTAAACCATTGGTCTAATGGATACCAAAATTAGGGTTAAATCATCAGAATAGCATATTTTCCCCAGGTCAACCCTGGCTGGGTAGATCTATCATCGAACGAATTAGAAACATGAGCATATCTTTTTTTATATTCTGCTATTGTCTATCCAAGAGTAGACCATATTAATTAATTAAAACCAAGTCAAACGTCACTCGAGCCCGGTGCCTCATCAGGCTGTAACTTATGCCGGTTTCCAAGGTGTTAAGCAACTGTGAGTACAAAACTCACCCTAGGACATGTCGCCGCTCCATCGAAGGTTTAAGTCCGCAGTTACTGCTGGTACTCCTTTTCAGTTGAATATAACGGAGCAACGGGAAATGAAGTGTTTTGCTCAAGTACACAACACACAACCGAGTCCAGGAAACGACCCACCACATTATGATAGTAGGTCCAACACACTTACCACAAGACTGCCCGCTTCCACTATTATTTAACGCGTAATGAAAAACAGCAGGTATATATTTGGTTAGTATTCCTAGCGTGTTGAATATTATAGCCCGTAAACTGCCATTCACATTGTTGTTGTCTTGTTTAGCCCTAGATCAAACCTAGGATTAAAGACATTTTAAAGTACACATACACTCTTATTTTCACATACACTGCGGGTACAACACCGATGTTTGAGCAAGTGATGGACCAACACCTCTTTTTATCAGGATGTAAATTTGGGTGGCCATATTTATTCCACGTGATCAGGTGGACTAATTCCTCATCTTAGGACATTTCCGTGTGGCATTAGATACATTCTTAAACATTTACATCATCATATTATTATACACGAATGGTAGGAAAGTCTTTCAATTACTGTCACTAGCAGAAAAACCACCCTTTGGGTGGTTTATGCTAGCATGTGTAGTGTGTATATTGATATTATACGCAAGTATATATGCATGTAGATATAATACATCAAATAAAATCGTAATTGACAATATACACAGAAATTGAACGAAGACTATGTCTTCTGTAATCAGTAATGTAACCCATGATACATTAAAAAAAGCGATATTATATATAAACTACATTATGAGAAAATTAGTGATGGAAATACATGAATATTTATTTAAGCGATCGCTAACCGGAAGTGTTGACATTTGAAAATTTTAAAGAAGTGAATCTTAAAATAAACAATAAAATATATTTAATCAACAGTCACGAAATTTAGTAGATAAATTATGTAGTATTCATTCATTATTTATTCAAAGTAATCCAACTTATTTTACTAATGAGATAAAAAAAAGTATAAACCGTATGCAGTCCCGCGCTCCTTACTTTATTATAGTTTAGATATATTTCTAGTGAACTATTATACTGTCCAGCTAAAAGGGATTATCTGATACACGTCAGGAACAACGAGTGCTGAAAAATCGGTATTGAACCTTGAAATCTAAAACTACATTATTCAATATATATTTTCCTTTCTTTAAGACAGGAAGATTTCATTTGAAAGAAATCCGGCTGCTTTTTCTGACTCGTAAACTGCAACTATGAAAAGACATCAGATAGTCACTGACATGATTTGAACGTATACACATTGCGTGGTTCTATCTTTTTTATAGATCCGGTGTTGAAAGAAATCTTAATTATAACAAAACTAACGCAGTCTCTAGCCAAACTACTATCTCCATTAATGTCCAAACAACAGACTAACCATTAAAATGTATCATATCTTTTTGTCGCTTCTTTCTCTATTACGGTAACATCCGCTTTTCTGAAATCTCAGACTTCCATCTCAGTCAGATTTTCACCCACTTCCTGCATCTGTTAATCTATTTCCTGCCATATCTACTCTACCTTTTTTCTCTTTCCTTTCCTTTGTCTGGCCCTTATGATTTTAACAAAAATTTCGTTGTATATCTAGTGATAAACACACACACACACACACACACACACACACACACACACACACAGACACACACACACACACACACATAAATACATACATGTATATATATATATATACGTGTATGTCTGCGTGCACTTACCTATGTCTTCTAATATTGGTTTTCTTATCGTCATATTTATTCAACTAACCCCCAGTCCAACTATCCGTCTGTTTATATATATATATATATATATATATATATATATATATATAAACAACATATATGGTTGCGTGTGTGTGTGTATGTCTATATGTATATACATATGCAAGTATATATATATATATATATATTTGCATATATTTAGATGCGTGTGTATATATCTATGTATGTGGGTGGGTCATTTTATTTATTTGAAAAGTTACTTACAATGTAGATACCACTCATAATTTAATAACTCAAGATTGCGATAGATGTTAAGAATAAAATAATTATATATAGCAATAAATCAAATGTGTTTGAGATGGTCATATGTTTCGCTCTCTACAAGCCTTTTAAATGAATGAGAAGTTTTATTCTATTTACTGATGTGGTTAGATTAAGATGCAAGGATATATTTGAACACGTAAAATTTCTAATTATATATATGTATGTATAACTTTGATAACTTTGATAGGTTTCGGCCAGTATTGGCCCAGGCCATGTCTAACTTAATAGCACCACCCAAAATGTTTATTTATGGAATATATCATGTAAATACAGTTTAATAGAAAAAGAACGAAGAAAATTTAGATTGAGAAGAATGGAATGTAAAAAAGAAAAATATGAAGAAGAAATAGAAAATGAAAAACGGAAAAGGGAGGGAATGGCAAGGACTCTAGTGTCACAGAAGAATGCGGAGGAGGAGGGGGAGGATGATAGGGATATGGGCCTAAGGCGCGACGGTAAAGGGCTGCGCCCCGCTAACAATGCTGCGTAGGCATTTCCAGGAGCGGAGAGGATTGGTAGAAAATGCATTGAAGGCATGTAGTTGCTGCTGATACTTATTCAAATTAGTCTTCTATGATAAACAACCCGATCACCCTTCAAAAATGCATTTTTTTATGAATTGCAGCTGTCACTGACGACAGAGACAACGAATTATTGGGTCGTCAAGTATGAAATTTGTAGAAATTTGTAGAAAAACACACAAATTTCTACAAATTTCATACTTGATGACACAATAGTTAGATATATATCATTATGTAATCTAACTACAGGAAGGGTCGTGATATCGTGTTCTTGAACAGTTAGTGTAGTTCAGTTAACTGTTTCAGTGGTTGCCGGACAGTGATTAGTTTGTAGACAAATAGAACCTATCTTCTACAAATAATGTATTACACTATCGAGTAAGTTAATTTAATGTCTGGGATTTTCCCCAACAGTTCGATATGCATGGGTCTACTCAAGAAGAGCCTTTGTTTAAGGTGTAGGTTTCACGTCTAATATCTCATTGTTTTTACTTGAGCTATATATAACTAAAATCATAGCATTCCTTTACTACACACAGATAAAAATATACGACTCTCTCTAGTTCTCTCACAGTCCATAAATGTGCATATATATGTATATATATATATATGCGCGCGCGCGTATATGTGTGTCTGTGTGTGCGTGCGTTTGTCTGAATGTCTATACACACGCGCGCACGCACGCACACACACACACGCACACACACACACACACACACACACACACACACACACACACACACACACACACACACACACACACACACACACACACACACACACACACACATATATATGTATATATATAATATAAGATCAAAAGATGGTTAAAAGGGTTCCAAGTATTTTATTATGCACATTTCAAAAACAAATATCATCATGGGATGATATCTGCGTTCTCATCAGATAAAATAGGGAGACATGATATGAAGCTTAAAAAACACTTGTGAATAGTGAAGTTTTAAATCAACATATGAGATGTTGATTTATACTCCAGTCCTACAAACTGTAGAGTGCTACTTATCCGATATTTGCATTGCTTTATTGTGCTACAATAAAACTCAACTCCTACATATATATATATATATATATATATATATACATATATCGTTCGTAATCTTCGGAAGCTCGTCCGCAGCGCCCTACCACTTCCAGCTCATCTCCTGGATCCCAATCCTGTTCCGACATTTTCGATCTGCCGGCAACTCCACACGCCGCTTGTGTCTTCGGGCTCGCACATTGCGCCAGACTTTCTTACACGCGTTGGTATAGAGAACAGCAACTTATATTTTCTGTATAAACCTTTCATCCCCCTAGCCTTAATGCGCCACCCATCTTCCAATATTCTGCTCTGCCTTATACTCTCTAACACACGCTAAACATACTTCCTCAATTCTGTCACAAACTCGTTAAAACATAGATACACTCTTATATACTAATCACAGTTAGATACTTTACACGCAAACAATATAAACTTCAGCATATATACTCACGTTAAAATTTAACATACACTCACACTTACAAATCCACACATGTCACGGCGATACGCTAACGTTGACAGATACTTGACACACAAAACAAACTTCAACATACATATACGGTACAACATTCAAACTTACATTCACTCACACATAAAAATACACAACCACACACCACACGGATATACGCATAACACACACAAACATTGATACTTTACATAATAAACCTTTAAAAACATACACGTTTAAACATACACATACATACACATATAATATCGACACTAATACGCCAACATTTCACCCAGAGTTCCAAAACCGTTACCAAGACGACCTATCGGTTTGTCTCGTCTACTCTCATTATTTTCTCCTTATGCAACAGACTACCTTTTATTTTCTGTATCTATACTTTGTGATCCTGTATCTATTTTGTGTACTCTTGAAGGAGGGCTAAAGCCCGACATGTCGAACTTTCTTTACCCTTTTCCATATAAAGCGTGAAACTAATAAGACCTTTTGTATCTCTTTATTGTCCTTTCCTTGAACTACACACACACACACACACACACACACACACACACACACACACACACATATATATATATATATATATATATATGTGTGTGTGTGTGTGTGTGTGTATGTGTGTGTGTGTGTGTGTGTGTGTATGAAGAGTCATATATGGAGAGAGAAACGGATATATATATATATATATAAATATATATATATAAAAAGTCACAACATACACGTACACTTTTACACATCACACACATCTAAATACATATTTATACACACGCACAAATATACACACATACGTACATACTTATAAATATTTATAAATACATGCATATGTATGTCCATACATACATGCATTCATACATACATGATGGCTCCGACTCAATTTTGAGTAAAGCCATCGCTTGATACTTAAGTATGGCCATCACAAACGTGGCTTTTTTGTATTGTTAGGGACAGGTCTACATCATTGGATGCAAACGAAGTTGAAGGTTTTATATCAAAGTGACCTTCTCCAAGAGAGATGTCTTAATAATGATTAGGAGTCTCTCGCTCTACAAGAAAAAAGTAAAACTTACATACATACATATATAGAGAGAGAGATATATGTGCCAGATTATTAAGTCACACAACAACAATTGGTTAGTTTTAGAGAACAGTCAAAAAGGTTAAAACAAAGTATGTAAGAAAGAAAGAAAACTAGACATAATAATAGAAACGAGGTAATAGCAAAACCCACGTGTGTATGTGCGAATCACAATCTATAAACTGATAGACACACACATACACACATGCACACACACACACACACGCACACACATACACACACACACAACGTACACTCACATGCACTCACACACAAACACACACACATATATATACATATGTATATGTGTTTATAGATAGGAATACGCATTTACACACACATATGGTGCCTGCCAACTCGTTTTCGAGTACGGCCACTACTTTATATCCATGTAGGAGAACCCCTACCGATGCACTGAACGTGTGGTACAAACACTACACTTGTGACAATTATTGACACATGGCCCATGTGATACACACACATACATGCATACATACAATCATGCATACATACAAACATGCATACATACATACTTACACACACACATATATATATATATATATATATATATATATATATATATATATATTTAATACATTAACAGAGAAAGCTTTAAGCAATACTCCGACCGGCTTCGTCTCACTCAACAAAGATTAGGATATACCTTAGTATAATCCCAATTATACGTTTGGGGTGCTAACTATACGTATTTTGCGGATAGCCAGTTGTATTATTTTATATGAGACATAATTAAAATACATCTCATAATTAAAATACATCTCATAATTAAAATACATATATATATATATATATATATATATAGTGAAAGATTGAAGAATAACATGGTATATATATATATATATATATATATATATATATATGAAAAGTATAGAAATTATTGTAGCAAGAAGCCAACAGTATTCCATAATATATAAGTGACTATAGAGTCAAAATGGAAAAATAGTTAACGTAAGATGTGGGAAAATAATTCAAACTCAATTCAAAAAGAATCAGGATATAGATTCATCCACAGAATTTGGTGAAATCCAGGGAAATATCAATAGAGCCTTAACTCAGAATAAAATAAAGTTTTAAATAAAGTTTAAAATATTAATATATATATATATATATATATATTATCAATTGTATCTCGAAACTTCCTAATGAGAAATTCAGTGATTTACGTCATACAGTGATCAACTGTTAAAAAACAACATACACATAATGTCAACTTGAAATGCATTCCATTCATTAGACTTATACTTTCCTAATTTATTAACAGCATTGTTTGTTTATTTGTTTCTTTTATTTTGTATTTGTTTCTGTTTTATAATCATCGTTTACAAATTGTTTTCTCATCGATTTAAAGATAACTTCTTCTAATCTCTATAAGGGAAATGGACAATCTTTATCTAGAACTGAACTGAATTGTCCGATAAGGGTTTTGAAATTCAATGTCTCAGTAGAATTAAAAAGAAGGATGTTAAAATTGTGAGAATTTG
>OZ024740.1:69811638-69819138 GCA_964016885.1 Eledone cirrhosa
TAGACTAATGTTCTCTTAGGTGTTGCAGAGAGACGTTCTCTGGCAATGAACGAAAAAACGAAGATAATACGTCATATGTGGACCGTGGAGAACAATAGCACGCAAAGACAAAACCACGTAAATGGTATAGCAGAAGTCGTAGACTAAAATTCTAACTAGGAGACCAAATGAATCTCCGCTACAGAGTTAAAAACGAGTAAATAAATACAATACAGAAGTAATAGAAATAAATAAATACATACACGCAAACAAATACGTACATACACAAGCATACGCAAAATCTTACCATAGGTATACAAAACCACGCACATATAAATATGTGTGCGTGTGTATGCGTGTATACAAATAAATAAATAATTATATAAACGTATATAAATAAATAAATACGTATATAACGAGCGCACACACATACCTACATATAAATACACGAATGTTCGGAGACGTAAGTCAACTAAAGCAACAAGTACACGTATACACACACCCACCATACGTACGAACCGGCATACTCACGCAGACGCAAAACTCCCGTATACACATAGCCAAACCCTATGTACCAGAATATATAAAATTATACGCCAAAACAATCAAATATACGTACCTTCACAAAACAAACGGGTAGTACATACTTACCTATGCAAATAAGTAAAGGAATAAACAAAACATATACTTAGCACCCACATCAAGACGTAAAATATCCATGTATAGATCGTACTATCCGTTAGGATATAACGTGGGGCTGTAATACAGGAAAGTTTTGTGCAATTTATGTTTACAAGCCGAAATTGCCTCAGATTTTTTGTTTAAGATGTGGTCTGTGGCGTAGAGTATTTCCAGGGCCTCAGCGGCGCAGAGGTCACATGGTCTTTTATTTCCGTTATACGATCTAGCCCTAGCTAGGATCTCCCAGTGTAACTTATATTGGGTGTGGTTGTCTTTTAGACTCCAGATATAAGCTGAAAATGACGTCATATTCCTTCTTAGAGGGTAACGAAAAGAATGGGTATGCATGTAAAGGCGCTGCTTGAAACTATTGGCGGTTAACCCTATGTAGGCCCTACGGGACGTGGGTGTTACAGCCTTACATTTGTAGACAATATTACTAGAGAGGCATTTCCCTGATATGGGGCAATCAGCCCGATTCCTACAATTACAGTTAGCACTAACTACAGGGTTGCACGTGTTCCTACGGCTAGGTAGTTTAGCTAAATTTGAAACTGTGATGTTATGTGCAAGGTTAGGTGTCGTAGAGTAAGAAATTTTAATAGTATTTCTATTAAAAATTTTACTATATTTATGTGTAGGGGGAAAATGCTTCGTAATAAGAGAAAGAAAGATCTTAGCTAATGGTGTGGCCACCTCCATATTATATGGTGGGTTATACCAACAAATGCGACGGGATCTATTTCTTCTAGGTCTATTTTCGTACTCAGTATAAGCTACCTTTTCGACAAATCCACTTCGAGCAAGAGCTTCATTGTAATAAGTGGAATGGTCGTTGAAAATACGCTCGTTGGTGGAAAGACGGGAAAGCCTCAACGAAACGTTTCTTACCAGGTTCTTGGTTATGCTGGCAGGATGGTTGTTACCCGTATAGAAAGCCGAATGATATGCTTAATTACATAAGTAAGCAATCCAACCATCCTAAGTGGGCGGAGTCGTATGAAACCTATGAACCAATGATAATCGAGAATTGTGACATACGGAATGCTGACATTGTTGAAATTAATATATAGATAGGTGCAAACAGTGATAATGATTATTCTAATGCTGGAACGCAAATAAAATAAATAAATAAACTATAATACTAGCTATAATACCAAAAGTTACAATACTAATGGTCGTCATAGTGGTAATAGTGGTATGATATAGATAGACCGTGAAGTAAGTGTTGGAACATGGGAATATACTAGATATTAACAGTCTGGGATTAAAATAAAAATTAAAATGGAGAATTATGAAAGAAAAATTTAAAATAATAATCAATACTCAAAGTGCAGTAGGAATACATTCAACAAGCTAGAGGATAATGCATAAATGGATATTACTAATTGTTTCTACTTTTGGCTCAAGGCCAGGAATTATCCCAGTTCATTACTGGTACTTTATTTCATCGAACCCGTAAGGATGAAAGGCAAAGTTAACCTCGGCAGGATTTGAACTCAGACCATAAAGGGCCGTAACTCTTTGCTGCAAAGCATGGCGTCCGATTCTCTACCGATACTGCTAATCCATCGACAGCGATAAAGAGATGAGAACGATATGATTGACGACCATTTTGAATAATCACTATTCAAAATAAAGTACCAGTAATACACTGTTGTAATTGCTGGCCTTGTGCCTAAAGTAGAAACAATTATCATTATCATGCAATAAAGCAATTATGGTGAAATAAGCCCGTCATATTCGATATATATATATATATATATATATATATACATATATATATATATATATATATATATATATATATATATATATATATATATATATATATATATATATATATATATATATATGAATATATATAATAATAATAATAATAATAATAATAATAATAATAATAATAATAAGAGTTGACGTACGCAGCATATTTATCAATGACAGCATCGGTTGTATCTCAGCGCACTCAATGGGCAATGTAAGATACATTACCAGAGTATACACATAGTTATTTGCCTCAACATATATATATATATATTCGGATGCGTTCGGATCAAACTGTCTAAACGGCCGGAGCTCAATCATCAGGATCCTGAATCTTTTCATACATACACACACACACATATATATATACGTATATATATATATATATATATATATATATATATATATATATATATATATATATATATATATGATATGTATATATAAGAAAGTGGAGGTGTTACATAGGAGATTTATTGCTGAATCGTATGCTTGTATTTGTCTTTGCTGGTTCGTCCACAGATATGATGTGATCTTTGTTGTGTTAACACTGGTCTCAGGATCAGGCAGACTTACAGACTGGTCTGGGGAACCAACCCAGATTACGAGCCGGCTTCTTGAGAAATATTTGTAACTAGGATTGTGCAATAAATCTCCTATTAACACCTCTACTTTGTTCTGATATATACATACATATAAACCCAAATATCATACAGCTTCATGATAGTAGTTGCGTTTCTATTTGTTTGAAAAGTTGTCAGTTCTCAAACATACTTTCACAGCCAAATATTCAAACAGATGTCACTCGATTAGATTTCAGTTGAATATTGCGACACGCCCACAGATTATCGCTGAAACAATAAAGTCTCACTTCGCACAATCTAGACTTCTGATTTGAACCTTAAGAAAATCAGAAACAAGAAACCTGCCAAGGGAAATATTGCAGCTCGAAACCCCTTGAAACGCTGACATGGTTATGTGGTTAAGGAAAGTTTGCTCCTAAAGCACGTGGTTTCTGGTTCACCTCCTCTGAGAATCACTGTTGACAATTAGATGTTCCTGTGATCTCGGATTGGCCAATGCCTATTGATATTTGGGAGATGGAATCTGCATAAACCTAACAGATATATATATACATATGCATGTGTGTGTGTACTTGCGTGTGTGTGTGGGTGTGTTTCTATGCGTATGTGTGAGTATTTGTGTATGCGTTTGTGTGAGGTTGTGAGTGTGTGTGGGGGTTGTTTGTTTACTCATTGTTTATGTCTTGTAAAGTAGCGGTCAGATTGATAAACTTGAATCAATAAAATAAGTAACAATCTTGAAAAAAATAATTCAGAGAGTCGATAGGATCAACTAAACTTTTCAAGGTGATACTCCAGTCTAAAAGAATAAATATACCGAATGCTGTCCTTCATTCTATAACATATTTCAAGTACTAATAACTTTTAACTATTTAGTATATATTAACTAAGGAAAATCAAAATATATTGGAACAACTATGGTGTTTAGTAATGTTGTTTAGTAATGTTGTTATGTAGGTTTAGCTACGTTCCGACGAGTTTGGATCTCACAGGAGCTTTCACAAATAAGTTTTAAGGAGGAGGCCGCAGTCTTTTTATGAAAATACCCGTGTCCGTGAACCAGACGTTAGTCCTTTACACAACTTAACCCTCGGTTGCTGCTGCTAGTAAGCAGTTTTTCTTTTCGGATGAGTAGACTGAAGCAACGTGGCGTGAAATGTTTTACTCAAGGCCACGACCTATCACTACGTCCAGAAGTCGAAGCTATGACCGTATGGCTGCGAGTACAACATGCTGATCACTCGGTCATGTGCTTTCGCTATGATATTCAATAATACATCTAAAAGTTTGTTTATTTAATTTAGTTCCCATTGAACTTTCGTTATTTTGTTTTATATACTCCCTATAATAATTGGTTCTACTTTTGGCACAAGGCCAGCAATTATCCCAGTGCATTACTGGCAACTTTATTTTATCGACCTCGTAAGGATGAATGGCAAAGTTAACCTCGACGGGATTTGTACTCAGATCATAAAGGGCCGTATCTCTATGTTCCAAAGCATGGCGTCCGACCCTCTACCGATACTGCCAATCCACCTCTATGATAATTGTTTCTACTTTTGGTACAAGGCCAGCAATTACCTCAGTGTATTTCTGGTACTTTATTTTACCGACCCCGTAAGGATGAAAGGCAAAGTTAACCTCAGCGGGATTTGAACTCAGACCCTAAAGGGACGTAACTCTATGCTACAAAGCATGGTTTACGACCCTCTACCGATACTGCCAATACACTGCCCTTATAATGATTGTTTCTACTTTGGGCACAAGGCCAGCAATTATCCCAGTGCATAACTGGTACTTTATTTTATCGACCCCGTGAGGATGAAAGGAAAAGTTACCCTCGGCGGGATTGGAACTCAGATCATAAAGGACCGTAACTCTATGCTGCAAAGCATGGCCTCCGACCTTCTACCGCTACTGCCAATCCACCCGTGAATTCGTAGAGTCGTTAACGTGTCGGTTTTTGTTTCAACTCTCTGCGCTCCGAGTTTAAATGACATTGAGCTTAACTTTGCCTTTCATCTTTTTGTGGTTTATAAATAAACTACCGGTCTATGGGTAGTTAAAGAGTCGGACATGAAGCTTTATTGTATTTGAGTTCAAATACGGCCTCCCACTAAGTATTGGGACAGACCTATATTACCACCAACGACTCCTTTTCGTTTTCAAATAATTTATTTTTCAATAAATTGTCGGTGACACATTAAAGTGTCATATGACGACGTTTGAAAAAATCAGCTTTCAAACATTTGGAAATTGAAGATTAAATGACAAGTTAAGTGAAATATTGCAGCTTAATAAAAACAAATTGTACGTCTCGAGAAATCCAACCTAACAGCCAGCCTATCGTACGTCTAATACATAAATATCTGGCCAGAAGGTTAAAAGCCGCCCACAAAAGGAATGGGTTTATGGTAACAAGGAAACCCTGACATTAGAAGGCATCACACTAGAGAAGGTTTCCCAACTAATCGTAGATCGACATTTATTTCTTCTCTCAACACCTCCCAGAATAAAAGAAAAACAGATAAACAGGCAGAAAATATCAATTAAGTGTGGATGAAGACATCGATAAAGTCATATACTTTGATGGAACTATTTTGACTATTAATTAATTAGTTCATTTAATCAATTGAATGGTTGATTAATTAATCTCCTGATCAATAAAACTGGGTGGAAATTAACCGATGCTTGTGTTTTGAATGACACCATGACCCTGCCAAAATCTAAGTATAACGAACCACTTTACTCAAATACTTTCCAATATTTTCATAACACTTTTCAATTAATAACTTTTTAACTATCTAGTATATTTAACTAAGGCATAGAAATGATTAAATAAAAAAAGGTAAAAAAAATGATGTTCTTTAGTTAATACGTCTAAAAATATTGCTATTTTAAGTACGCTCCCAATGAACTTCCGTTATTTTATGTTTTACATACTTTTCTATCATCTAATTTCTGACATTTGCCATCAATAACACTAACATTTCAGACGAGCACATTAAATAGACATCAACTTGCGCAATTGTTGCTTCCCAGTAAGTTTCTTCCATCACAGAAACAATTCAGATAATCAATATCTACACACTGTTTAATACAGTTGAAAGACAGTGCCAGTTTTTCGTTTGTTTTCTTTTCTATGTTTTATTGGTATGTGGTGGCGGTGGTGGAGGTGGTGGTGGTGGTGATGGTGCTGGTGATGATGATAGTGGTAGTGGTAGTAGGGGTGGTGGTGCATACCTATGTAACTGATTATTCATAAACACACGCAGACAGAAACTCTCCAACACATCCATTTATATATACATGTGTGTGTATGTATGCATGCATGTATATAAACACACACGCACGCACGCATACATGTATATATAAACGTATATACATATGTGTATGTGTGTATGTATGCATATGTATTCATATATATGTGAGTGCGTATATATATATATATATATGTATGTATCATTTTATACAAATATATATACTAATAAATATATATCTATGTTATGTATTTTTTATTGCAATTTCATTACTCTTCTGAGTAATTGGTTTTGCTTTAGCTTGTAACGCTGCTGAGATTAATAACTCTTTCCTTCAAAATAAGTCTCAGTAAGTTTTGATTAGATTAACAAAAAGCGAAGAAAAAAGTGTATATATATATATATATATATATATATATATATATATATATATATATATATATACCTTTTCTCCATGTGTGTGTATATATACACGTTTTTTGTTCGTGTATATATATATATATATATATATATATATATATTTATACACACACACACACACATATATATAATATATATATATATATATATATATATATATATATATATATATATATATATATATATATATACATATATGTATATATAATTTATAGTTAAGACGCCTAGTATGTATAGTGTATAAAGTATAAAGCCTTAACGAAAAGATTTTTAAGGATGCTGTAAATTATTGTTGTCATCAGCCTGACGCTGTTTGGCAACTTGGGGGATATAAAAAGCTGACCACCAAGAAGAGAAGAGAGAGTGACGTTTGTTATCTCCTAAAACCATGTTTGATGGTTTTGATGTTTAAATAGAGGCGTCGCTGACTCAAACTATATCCCTGCAAAGTTCAACTATATATTAAGTTAGTTGTTGTTTGAATTTTACGATATTTGCTGACGCCATTTGTTTTGTTTTGTTATTTGTTTCGTTTTTTTTTTCTTTCTTCAATAATAGAAGCCTCGTTCTTCTACATTGCTGTTTTGTTATTATCACTGTTACCCTCTTAGTGTTTATGTCATTTATATTTTTTGCTGTTTCTGCTTTCTCCCATTTGTATATTTCAAATTTTCATTAGGTATGTATGTTCGTATATCTCCCCCGTTTCTCCCTCATTTCTCCTTCTCTCTCTCACTCGCATTCTCCCCCCCCCCTCTCACACACACACACACACATATATATATATATATATACACATACACATATATATA
>OZ024740.1:69821638-69829138 GCA_964016885.1 Eledone cirrhosa
ACCCTGTGTGCTGAGAGGGTGCTAGAAATGGTACTCTGAAAACGGCGACCACACCTGTTCCTTGTCTAGCAATACGTGCAAATAGCGCAGACTCGTTTGCACATTATCATCAATAGCAAACCGAGCCTTCTGCGTAAAGGGAGTTTACAGAAGATGAACCGGCTAACCAGTAGAAATTATCCCTCCCACAAACAGCAAATGAGTAAACATTCCAGTGCAGTCAGACGGGGACAAAGTCAAGGTTAAACGGTCAGTCGGTATTAGATGACAGACGCAATGAACGCATTCGACACCTCTCCCTGACCTCTCGGCCCATTACTGGGTGAGAGAGGCCACCCTGCTCATTACCTCTTCTCCTTTCTTATCCACCTGGATGTACGGACAAAACCAGACCTCGGGTCCATCCGTCAGGTGTCCGTCGAGGCTATTGATTTTCATGGATTTGCCTCTCCCGCTGCCGAGCTGCGAATGGACTGGCTTATTTGGGCTGATTTTTGCTCCGGTCTGCGTTTCATATTCCTCTAAGAATTTCCGGAGTTTTTGACACCATCACGGTGACGTCATCCGAGCCTCTGCAACAGATCCGGCTTCTGCGGTAATGGCTCGACAGTCAGCACATACAGTAGGAAGGAGAGAAGACATCCTTGCCGGACCGAGCGCATGATGTGAAATGTTTCCTACAGGTGGCAATTTCCTCTGACCAACGAATATATGCCACCTCTGCATTGCTTCTGACGACGGAACTGAAACAGCCATAAGAACAACCTCCAAGTGTTGATGGTCGAACCTATCGAAAGCTTTCGGGTGATCTAAATTTATCACATCCCCACTGAATACAAGTTTATTCCCTACACTCTCTACGATGTCTCATGAGAATGAAGTTGTCTTGTACAGACCTGGTTGGGGTTGTGCTTGTTTGCGCCCTCCTCTACCAGACCTTTAACGACAGACGCCAACCTCGTTGCTAGCACTTCGATCAAAATCGGAACAGTGATTCGGTCAACTTTAAGTGGACATCTGAACCCGCAAAAATGACTCTTGGTACTAAGAAAAATTAAAATAATACACGAAACCGCTTTAGCTATTCTTAATCAGGGGGCGCGTCCCTCAGGACTGAGCCACTCTAAGGTTGAAGGTCATCCATTGGCACAAACTCTTCTCCCAACTCGGGCCGTCCATGTTCACCACCACAACTACCACAAAAAGAAAAATGTAAAAATATCAAATGACCCGAGGAAGAGTATAAAGAAGTTATATACTCTTATTACTAAGTATTAGGTTATTTGTCCCAGGAGAGATATACCGCAAACACTTACAAATTATGGAAAACACTAAGTCAAGATGTCGAGTTCAAATCCCGCCGAGGTTGACTTTGCCTTTCATCCTTACGGGGTCGATAAAATAAAGTACCAGTAATGCACTGGGTAATTGCTGGCCTTGTGCCTAAAGTAGAAACAATTATTTGGACTCTGAGTTCAAAACCCGCCGAGGTTAACTTTGCCTTTCATCCTTACGGGGTCGATAAAATAAAGTACCAGTAATACACTGGTAATTGCAGGCCTTCTGCCAAAAAGTAGAAACAATTATTTGGACGAAAACAGGTTAGTAAATTTTAGGAGAGACATCTTCAGAAATTATAGACTCATTGATATGGAATTGCGATCAGACACGCAGTGGAAAATGACCTAAATATATGACAGGAAGGAAATGAGGAATCAGATAAAGAGAGTAGCCAGCCATAAGTCTAAAATGAAAGGTTGTCATCTGAGCAAATGAGGAGTAAGAAATTCTTATGAACCTGATGAAAATAATTGGGAATAGAATAGAAATAAAATTTGAAGACCAAGTATTTGCTGAAGAACACAATGAGTCTATAATGGAAGTGAAGCAGAAAATTCTGAATAAGCTTGCAGCTGTAAGAGATACAAGTATGAAGGATAAAGAACCACTTCAAAAACTCGCAAATACAAATTAAAAAAAAATTTTAACTATGCAACAAAAGAAATCATACAAAAGTAGAACCTGATCTTTCTGAGTTACATGAAATTATCTACGCATCCGTTAGAGTAATTGAAACAAGATGTATGGCTTCCAAAATACAAAGAGAGCCACATTTAAAAAGAAAACCACGATGGAGAGTTAAAATTAAAAATGAGATTGAATTAATGAGAGTGGAAATATCGGTACTAAATGAAGTAATCTCTGGAAATAATGTAAGATCCTGAAATCAAGAAAGTTGAATAGAAAATATGGATTTTCTTCAAGGGAAGAGTTGATATCAATAAAAGAGATACTGAAACAAAACGTCCAAGTAAAAAAGTCCAAAGAATACAAGGATTTGAGAAGAGAACAAATTTTTACAAGCAAAATAATTTGTTCATATCCAATGCCAAATCCTTTTATAGAGAAATAGAAAGGGGGAAAATAACCATTGAACAGCTCCCTTCTATGGAAGAAATTGAAACTTCTGGAGAAAGATTTGTTGTGATGAGAAGACATACATTGAAAATGTAGATTGGATTAGACTCACAGAAGAATATTTAAAAGATGTGCAAGTACAAGCATGGTTAGGTAGCGGACCTAATGATGGCACTCACAAAGTTTCTTAAATGGAAATTTTCTGGTAAAGATAGGGTGCTAAATTTCAGGCTTTCATCGCTCACGTGCGCAACAAATCTGTTCAATTAAATTATGAAATATCCTGAAAATACACCTGCCTGGATAGCAGGTGTTATTACTTACTACGGTGGATTGAGGCGGTGGATTGGCAGTATCGGTAGAGTCGGACACCATGCTTTGCAGCATAGAGTTATGGTCCTTTACGGTCTGAGTTCAAATCCCTTTGCCTTTCATCCTTACGGGGTCGATAAAATAAAGCACCAGTAACGAACTGGGGTCGATTTAATTGACTTTCCCCTCCTCCCAAATTACTGGCCTTGTGCCTATACTAGAAATCGTTATTATTTACTACGAAAGAAAACTGAAACCAAAGATTTAAAAAATCTATCGAAGCATAACCTGTTTATCCACCACTTATAACTCTAATATAGAAAACATGCATTTATGGCAGAGAACAATCTTTTCTCTATTGAACAAGCAGTTCGCCGTGAGGCTCCTATGTATGTACAGATTAACTGTAAATTAGACGTACGATCCTTGAGAACTGTCATAACAAGCACAGAAATCTAAGTTCCGCATGAATTACTTACAAAACGGCTTTTCACAGCATGATACATTCGTGAATTCTGAAATGACTAGATGGATTTAAAATTTCTCGTCTAATTTCAAACATTCTGAAATATGAAAATAATATATCTATAATGTAAAGTCCAACTTTGCGTTGCTTCAGCTGGGATGTTTAGAGTATTCAAGGGTTTTTTTTTTTGCTTAATTAGTCTCCACGCCTGGGCCGACTGTTGCTCCTTGTCCGAAATGACCACTTGAAAAATGTTTTGGTTTTTGCAGCTGCAGCTGCGAATGAGTTATTGTTCACGTTGCTGGTGGTTAATTTTGGCTTATTGCCTTCCTTTTTATCTTCGTTGTTGTTGGTTTCGTTGTTGTCATTGTTGCAGTTGGTGTTGGTTTTGCTCTTGGTGCAGTTGTCGTCGTTGTCGGTGGTGTTGCTAATTTTGTTGTTGAATGTTGTGTTTGTAATTGTTATTTTTTGTGTTCACAGTGGTGCTTGTTATTGCTGTGTCGCAACAAAGAGAGGTTAGAATAGGAACTGAAGCCGTTTCTACAGTTGAAGTCAAGGAGGAAAATAAACAGCAGGAAGATGATGGATACAAGTATTTTGGAAAGTCCTTGTTGCGACTTGTCTTCCTGTTCTTGAGAACTGCATACTTTAAGGCTAATTGGGGAATTCAACAGGTCAACAATGGCCTTGACCACTATGGGCGAATGCCCTCTCCCAACTATCGCTGTTCAACTTCCAGGCACAAACTGGGAGTAGTCCGATTAACTCTTACTATTTTCGCTACTTTCACTCATCTTTTGGTAAATATTCCGAAGAGCAAGAAGATAAAATTAAGAAAATGTCATCTAACTGAAAAGGAGTGAATAACTCACCAACACGTTACATTACAAATATCTGAGGTGTTGTCCAAATGGGAGAGTCAATACGTGGTTGCTCTATTTGCTAGAAATTGCACCTAAACCCCTCCCACCGCGAATCATACATTACCGTTTTTAAGAAATACAGAATCCTTGATAATGTCGTCTTAGATGCACCGTTAAACATACAGATATTGATCAGAACTTGAATACATTTGATAATAGGCCATCACGATGCACCGTTAAACATACACATATTGGTCAGAACTTGAATACATTTGATAATAGGCTATCACGATGCACCGTTAAACAGAGATATTGGTCAGAACTTGAATACATTTGATAAGAGGCCTTCACGATCAGGTTTGACCAGGGGATTAAAAAGTAACCACAACAAGACCTACATGTTTTCTCTTTTCATATACTCCCATTCTCACTCTGTATCTCTTTCGTACAGTTTGTTTGTCTTCTAACCATTTCATGGTGTCTTTCTTTCTGTCCTGATATATCGAATGTGATTCTTCAAAGTAAACTACCGTATTTCTCGGTGTCGAAAACGCTACTTTTTTCCTAATATAAGTCTCAAAAATCTACCACGCGTCCTGGAGGCTGAAGGTTGTTTATTTATTATTTTTCAAATTAGGGTGCGTCCTCGAGGACGAAGCGTCTTCGGCGCCGGGAAATACGGTAGCTATTATCCTCTTTCGTTAGCTCCCAAATACCAAAAGAAATTCCCCTCAGAAAGGTGGTAGTGATAGTGGGGGTGATGGTGGTTGTTGTCGTCGCCATTCTTCTTCTTCTTCTTCTTCTTCTTCTTCTTCTTCTTCTTTAGCGCAGGATAGCCCAAATCGAACAAACCTTCTTATTGATTTTGTTCATAGCGTAACCAGACCTACATTATACAATGTTTTTTTTTTATGTATTAATACGATAGGATGCGAAATGAAAGAAATGTGGCTGCTATTTCTGGCAAGTTTTTGTCTCGACACTATTATTTTTTTTTGTGGTGGTGGTGGTTTTTCACCCCGGTCATCAATTTGTAAATATCCAAATTATCTACAACTATATCGATCACAAAATTGTTGAAAAGGTTCCCAACGTCAATCGCAAGTTCTTCCCCATTCCCTATGTCCATAAAGTAATTCCCTATTGGAAGGTTCATTTTAGCCATTAACAAAACACAGAAAATTTGTTACATTCACTTTCCATTTGTCATATATTTGTTGGTATCAATGATTAGGTCACAAACAGTACAACGAAAACTTGATACAAAGAGACAATGGTAAATCTAAAGTTAACAGTTTTATTGTGTTTGGGTTTATTTTTTATGTTGTTTTAATTTTTATTTTTATTGATTAAAATGATTTTTCAGAATATAATTGCTTTAGTTTCAACATAAGGTCTCAGACCAAGACATTTGCCCGCCAATTCTATAATTTTCTTCCAATAATCACAGACTTCAGTTTCACAATTCACATAAGATTTGAAATAACATAAAACATTAGAGAAATATATATAAGGTAATAAACTAATATTACTATTGTTCACGAGTGGCATCAAATTTGTAGAATAGTTAGAACGTAGAACAAAATGCTTTGCGATACTTATTCCAGCTCTCTGTGCTCTGAATGCAAATCCCATCGAAATCAACCTTTCCTTTATCTCCTTTCTTGGTCTAGATCGGAGCGGTGGATTTGTGGAATAGAGGGTTCATGAGATGCCGTTTGGTTTTGTTACGCATCTTTACGTTCTTAGTTCAAGTGCCGCTCTATAGTAATCGAGTTACAGATCTAATCCATCATCCTGTTTAATACTACCAGTTAGGTAATGGATGCATTCAGCAAGCAATCGGGCCCCAGTAAGCTCGTTAAGGATATCTTCCAACATTTTGAAGACCTTGCGCTATCATTTTAAATTAGTGACTATGTCACTTACTTCTCTTTTTTTCGGCAAAGAAGGGAGAGAAGCTGACAGATTCTGTTTCACACAGTTGGTATTTTTCAAAGCAACGTATGAAACAGTGTGAAACAGAATCTGTCAGCTTCTCTCCCTTCGTTGCCGAAAAAAAAGAAGTGACATAGTCACTACTTTAAAATGATAGCGCAAGGTCTTCAAAATGTGTTTAATTAAACATACAGTATATTGCCAAATATACTATACATATATTCATGTATACATCGCTATTTCAGAGCACCAATTCTAATTTTCAATTTTTGCTGGACCGGCAACCACTCTGTATAATCAGTTCCTGATTATTACTGGAATTATATAAGAATCCAGCCTCTATAATTTTCGGTAAGGCAGGGGGTACGTTGCTCTGAGGAACACCAACAGTGTGAAACAGAATCTGTCAGCTTGTCTCCCTGCTTTGCCGAAAAAAAAAAAGAAGTAAGCGACATAGTCGCTACTTTAAAATGATAGCGCGCGCAAGGTCTTCAAAATGTTTTTTATTAAACATACAGTATATTGCCAAATATACTATACATACATTCATATATATATATTATTCGCTACTCACCATGTTGGTCTTCTTTTGCGAGTATTTGGATTGCTAGCAATCAAGCTGTCTCCTGCAGCATTAAGTAACGTGTACCTTTCGTATTGAGATTGATGTACCATACCGTCTGTAGAGCCAGGAATTTCCCCTGCATATCTTCAACTGAATATCCAAACTTTTTCAAGAAAGAAATCATAATAATAAACAATACAATGTACTTTTGAGGCCTTTGGAGTTTTTCTTTTTAGTCAATAAAAACATACATTTAATATTTTCAAATATATTCTTACTTCCTGAAAACCTTAAACCTTTTTGTTTCAAATGTTCTTAGCCGAAATAATTATTCGTATAGAACGAATAAATATACAAAGTTATGTTACCTAAAAGTTATGTTACCTAGTTCGTATTCACAGCTATAATAATATAATAGGCAAAGTAAACCTCGGCGGGATTTGAACTCAGACCGTAAAGGGACGTAACTATGCTGGAAAGCATGGCGTCCGACTCTCTACCGATACTGCCAATCCACAGCTATAATAATATAATTGTTTCTACTTTTGGCACAAGGCCAGCAAATACCCAGTGCATTACTGGTACTTTATCTTATCGACCCCGTAAGGATGAAGGAAAGGAGAAAAGTGGAACCCTCAAAGCTAGAAAACAACGATATAACTAGAAATAATTTCAGAGAAAGATTTTTTTAAATGCCAAAACCATCAAGATGTTTTTGTAGATATTTCGTCTACCGCATTTCACTCACAATAATACATTTGTAAACATTAGGCTATGTTATAAGATATTTCCTCAGAGTCCCATGCTCAGGAACTGAGGGTAAAACAAACTGCTTCTGAAGCAACCCACAGCCATGCGTCTGCCTGTATTTATTTATCATCCATAATTAATTCATTTATTATCCATAATAAAAAGATGTTAACCTATGAACTGCTATT
>OZ024740.1:69834138-69841638 GCA_964016885.1 Eledone cirrhosa
TTTTACATATATATATATATAAACGGAAAAAATGAAACGAAATTTCATTTCTCACTCTTAGTACGGCTGTTACTTGAATATAAGTATGTATACGTACATACATATATGTATACAGACGTACAGTAGTATGTATATATATATACATACATGCACACATATATATATATGAACGTATGGATTTACCGAACATTTATTATATTGCTCGGTGTGCTTGTAAACAAACATCCCGAATTAAGCCATACAGTGTTTAGCAACCATCGTTGCTCTTTTGTTCAAAGGAACGATGTACTAGTTTCAAGCTTATTAGCTATCGTCAGCACCGTATACCTTTCTGCCAGATGATTGAACGTCTGAAAGTATATACTTTCCTTATGCTTATTAACGGCTGAGCAGCCTAATTTGCATATTGAGTGAGTTAATCGGCCGGGCGCTAGGAAAACGATAAACAGAAAAAATGAAACGAACATATATATATATGTGTGCATGTATGTATATATATATACATACTACTGTACGTCTGTATACATATATGTATGTACGTATACATACGTATATTTAAGTAACAGCCGTACTAAGAGTGAGAAATGAAATTTCTTTTCATTTTTTCCGTTTATCGTTTTCGGTGCGCCCGACAGATTAACTCACTCGATATGCAAATTAGGCTGCTCAGCCGTTAATATGAATAAGGAAAGTATATACTTTCAGACGTTCAATCATCTGGCAGGAAGGTATACGGTGCTGACGATAGCTAATAAGCTTGAAACTAGTACATCGTTCCTTTGTCAGTGTTGAACAAAAGAGCAACGATGGTTGCTAAACACTGTACGGCTTAATTCGGGATGTTTGTTTACAAACACGCCGAGCATTATAATAAATGTCCGGTAAATCCATACGTACATATATATATGTGTGCATATATGTATATATATATATATACATACTACTATACACCTGTATACATATATGTATGTGCGTATAGATACTTATATATATATATATATATATTTATTAAAATAACAGATTAAATTTAAGCAAAGAATCGCTGCTTTCACCCTTAACGGGATCTTCTGAGTTTCAGAAGATCCCGTTAAGGGTGAAAGCAACGATTCTTTGCTTAAACTTTAATCTGTTATTTTAATAAATATTTGCTCTACGGTTCTTATATATTTGATATATATTTATCCTTATCGAGCCCCCTTTGGATTTTAGTCTTCAAATTTATTATTATTACTATATATATATATATATGAAATAACATTACAATCAGTACAGTATATGGAAGGAATATATTAAGTTAACGCTTGAAATAGCAGGAAGAGGGTCTTAACATTTCGGACGCTAGATATAGATGTAGATATAGATATACATATATTATATTATATATATATATATATATATATATATATATATATATATATATATATATATATATATATATATAGGAAAATGTTCAAGACCCCGACGGCAGAGCTCAAGTCATTTCGACGGCTATTTCTGGACTAAATTAGATTTTTGCTGTGGTAATAAATAGCCGAACTTTTCAACTGGTAATTCCTTAAATGGGAAGATTGTAGTTGTCAAAACGATTGGTCAAAATTTTCTTGTAAACTCAATTAAATCTTTCATGGTGGTGGGTGGAGCAGGTCAAGCGTAGAAATTGAATTCTATACAGCAAATTCTAAGGAGTGTGGATGAAATTAGGCTAGCTAGAAAGCAGGCGAAAAATGAATTCTGGAGGAATCTGAGAGTGGGAAGTTATAAAATTAAAAAGTTAATAAATTAAAATTAAAATGAAAAAATAATAAATTAAAATAATAATAAAAAATTAAATAATAAAAAATAATAATAAAAACCTACAGTCTAAAACAGCTGCCTCGTGGTAAGCGAAAGAGGAAAAAGGAAAAGGAAGACGTGAGGGAGTGGAAGAAAGTGAGAAGAAGAGATTAAAGGAAAAAAAGAAAAGAAGTACATCTAACTATGTATGCTGCGGTTTCCCCTATTTTGTTCGGCAACGGGTTTCTGTAGCCTCAGTACCACCACCCCAGTAAATTCTATATAGCATTGGCCGAAAACGCAATACCACCTAAAAATATAGCAGTTTTTTTTTTATTATTTTTTTTTTATTTCAATGTATTAAATTTTGTAACACCTGATTATGTCACCTTTTTCTTGTAGAGACCGATCATTGAACTGAGCATAGTGTTTATAATAAAGCTGTAAGGAATTTCACCAATCCAGCCTCCTGTCATTTTCCTCCGTTCTCACACCACCAACAAGATTCAACATAAACGAAGATGGGTGAGTTGCTCTACGTCGAGTGCTTTATCTAACATTACATCACGGTTGACTATACGGAATGACCAGTTCTATCCAGTCCAGTGGGGAAGCAACAATCCTAAATGTATATATATACAGTATATATATATATATATTTATATATATATATATATATATATATATATATATATATATATATATATATATATATAGAGAGAGAGAGAGAGAGAGAGAGAGAGAGAGAGAGAGAGAGAGAGAGAGAGATGTACACACATACATACATACATACTTTTATGTATATATTATATATATGTGCGTGTGTGTTTGAGTGGAGCGCATCTATGTATATTTATATATAAAGGGAGAAAGAGCGAAATAAGTTTTTCCTGACTTCAATAATCATATATAACTTTGTATCATATAATTAAGGGAATCAGAGTGTTAATGTTATTATAAAATAGATACGCTTGACCGTATTGTGAGGTGGAGGATCTCTGTCGGATCCAACAGTGACTCTCGCAGTCTTTCACCCAACGGAAGAGCTTTTGCGTGGAATTAATCTACATGTGTCTGAGCATGACGTGCACCCTTAGTAGAGTTCTCAGGGATTTTTCAGCTGATTGGACAAGAGCAAAATAAAATCTATTTCATATATATATATATATATATATATATATATATATATATATATATATATATATATATATATATATATATATATATATATATATATATATATATAGGAGAAATACTTTATATATTTTATCAAACGATTCTATGGACTTACTTTCTAATATATATATATATATCTTTTATTTCTTTCCTATATATATATATATATATATATATATATATATGTAGATAAATCTACCAAAAGTTTACGGTAGTGTCCAATCCGTATGAAGAACTCAATGTAATCCGGATATCATGGAAAGAAGAGATGCATTCAAAAATCACTTTCGGTGAAAGATAAACGGAATACAGAGTCAAGATAAAATATGAAAAAAATAATGAATAAAACAAAGAAACAGTTCCTTATATTAAACAAAAAAAGTTCATTATTTAACGATCGTTTCTAGGACATATATGTGTTAGAATTGGCATGCATATTCAAAAGATCTATGTACAAAACTATACAAACTATCAAGGAGAATATACATACCATCACATATATATGCTATCTTCAGAAATATATATATATATATATATATATATATATATATATATATATATATATATATATATGTGTGTGTGTGTGTGTGTGTGTGTGTAAGAATATTTTCGAAACAGCGAGCGTGTTTGAAATTATTATAAATGTAAGCTATCGCCGTATTTTGACTAAAGAAATTAAAGAAATGATTTAGCCTGATAGTGGGGTTAGGAACCCTCCGAGAAATGGAAAAATATGAGTGTTGACGTACGGAATAAATTTTAAGTAAATTTAAAGTATTAACTAATTGTACGTATATTTACGATTATTTAGTTGTTAAAATTCTTTTCTAATATAATATTTACTGATATAAGTAAATAGAAAAATAAATAGATATATATAGAAAAATAAATAGATATATATAGAAAAATAAATATATATAAAATTAGATAGAAAAATATATGTACGTCAATACTCATCTTTTTCCATTTCTCCGAGGGTTCCTAACCCCACTATCAGACTAAATAATTTCTTTAATTTCTTTAGTCAAAATACGGCGATAGCTTACATTTATAATAATAATAATATATATATATATGTCTATATATATATATATATATATATATATATATATATATATATATATAAATTAAAGTAATGAATAAACAAAGAAACAGTTCCTTATATTAAAAAAATTCATCATTTTACGATCGTTTCTAGGATATATATGTGTTAGAGTTGGTATGCATATTCTATAGATCTATGTACAATATTTATACAAACTATCAGAGGGAATATACACACCTACACATATATATGCTGTCTTCAGAAATAATGATATTTGTTTATTGAAAAAAACAAAGATTCAATACAATAGGTCTGTTTGGGAACAGGTTTTGAATTGACCAATAGAGAGATAGTGAGGGTCAGGATAGTAATATAGTAGTAGAAGAACCTTAAATTATGGGTAGAGGAAGGTAGATTTCAGTTTTGGATGGAAAAGAATATTATGAATGAAGGATTATTTTAGGGAAGAAATAGGTCTTATGCTGACCTCAGAAATAATTTTATTTTTTCATTGAATAAAACCAACAAAGATCTAATATATTCTGTCTGTTTGGTAAGAGGTTTAGTTTAGAATTAACCAATAGAAAGTTAATAATTGGCCAAATGGTAAAATAGTAGTAATTGAAGCTTATTTTAGGGGTGAAAATAGGTCAGGTGGTCAGTAAAAGGTATACAAGCAGTTGCTGTTATAAAATAGTAATGCCAAAACAAATATCTAAGGTGACTAAAGTTTTAAGAAAGAAAGGATATCCTATTAAATAAGCGACAGGAATTAATAATATCGTGTAATCATAAACTGAGAAAAACCTTTAAATATTATAAACCTAATTAATATACACTTTAGAAATTAATTTATAAATTATTTTCTTAATTTAGTTAACCTATAATTAATATTCTACTACTGATGAACTACATAATTCTGCTTTAAAAATTATAAACCTAATTAATATACACTTTTGAAATTAATATATAAACTATTTTTAATTTAGTTAACCTATAATTAATATTCTACTACTGATGAACTACATAATTTTGCTTTCCTTCTTACAAATATCATTTCCTAAAACTGATACCATTAAGTAAATATATATAATGCTTTAACTTCAGGTTATGACTCTATGTTCCTTGAAAACTATATATATTTACTATTTCTCACTAATAAATGTAACCCCCCCCCCAATAATTATATGTATATATAAGTGTATATGTGTGTGTAAATGTATGTGTATGTATGTATATATGCATGTATATATCTATGTATATATATATATATATATATATATATATATATATATATATATATATATATATATATGTGTGTGTATATATATGTATATGTATATATATATATATTTGTGTATGTGTGTATGTGTATGTGTATATATATGTATATATATGTATATATATAAGTGTATATATATATATATATATATATGTGTGTGTATGTGTATATATATGTATATATATATATGTATGAGTATATATATATATATATATTATTTTTATATTCTTTTAATTTCCCCTCATCTTTAACAGCACTTTTCAACTGCATCTAACTCTTATTTATCATATCGATATGTATTAGTATAATTTTATCAATATAAATATACCCATCAATTAAATTAATTTATATTCTTTTCATAGATGTATTTTTTTCACTAACATTCTTAAAACTTTAGTCACCTTAGATATTTGTATTGGCATTACTATTTTATAACAGCAACTGCTTGTATACCTTTTACTGACCACCTGACCTATTTTCACCCCTAAAATAAGCTTCAATTACTACTATTTTACCATTTGGCCAATTATTAACTTTCTATTGGTTAATTCTAAACTAAACCTCTTACCAAACAGACAGAATATATTAGATCTTTGTTGGTTTTATTCAATGAAAAAATAAAATTATTTCTGAGGTCAGCATAAGACCTATTTCTTCCCTAAAATAATCCTTCATTCATAATATTCTTTTCCATCCAAAACTGAAATCTACCTTCCTCTACCCATAATTTAAGGTTCTTCTACTACTATATTACTATCCTGGCCCTCACTATCTCTCTATTGGTCAATTCAAAACCTATTCCCAAACAGACCTATTTGTATTGAATCTTTGTATTTTTCAATAAACAAATATCATTATTTCTGAAGACAGCATATATAGGTGTAGGTATGTATATTCCCTCTGATAGTTTGTATAAATATTGTACATAGATCTATTCAATATGCATACCAACTCTAACACATATATATCCTAGAAACGATCGTAAAATGATGAATTTTTTTAATATAAGGAACTGTTTCTTTGTTTATTCATTACTTTAATTTATCTTGACTCTGTTTTCCGTTTATTTTTCGCCGAAAGTAGTTTTTGAATGCATCTTCTCTTTTCATGATATCCGGATTACATTGAGTTCTTCATACGGATTGGACACTACCGTAAACTTTTGGTAGATTTATCTATCTATATATATATATATATATATATATATATATATATATATATATATGAAATATATTTTACTTTGCTCTTGTCCAATCAGCTGAAAAATCCCTGAGAACTCTACTAAGGGTGCACGTCATGCTCAGACACATGTAGGTTAATTCCACGCAAAAGCTCTTCCGTTGGGTGAAAGACTGCGAGAATCACTGTTGGATCCGACAGAGATCCCCCACCTCACAATACGGTCAAGCGTATCTATTTTATAATAACATTAACACTCTGATTCCCTTAATTATATGATACAAAGTTATATATGATTATTGAAGTCAGGAAAAACTTAATTCGCTCTTTCTCCCTTTATATATAAATATACATAGAAGCGCTCCACTCAAACACACACGCACATATATATAATATATACGTAAAAGTGTGTGTGTATGTATGTGTGTACATCGCTCTCTCTCTCTCTCTCTCTCTATATATATATATATATATATATATATATATATATATATATATATATTTATTAAAATAACAGATTAAAGTTTAAGCAAAGAATCGCTGCTTTCACCCTTAACGGGATCTTCTGAAACTAACAAAGTCAATCTGTAAACGCATCCGCAACGCGGGCGGTGGTTTGTACCATGACGATGGTCTTTTGACCATGACTAAGTGCGGACCTCGTGCTTGCGACAGGTTCAGAAAAGAACTCACAGCCTTCTTTAAAGGCTTCAACCTCTCTATACAGGTTGAGGCCAATCTCTCGGTCGTTAATTACCTGGACGTTACCCTCAATTTATTGAATGGGTTGTATTACCCGTATAGAAAGCCGAATGATACGCTTAATTACATAAGTAAACATTCCAACCATCCTGCCAGCATAACCAAGAACCTGGTAAGAAACGTTTCGTTGAGGCTTTCCCGTCTTTCCACCAACGAGCGCCTTTTCAACGACCATTCCACTTATTACAATGAAGCTCTTGCTCGAAGTGGATTTGTCGATAAGGTAGCATATACAGAGTACTAATATAGACCTAGAAGAAATAGATCCCATCGCATTTGTTGG